>OZ010790.1:541947008-542547008 GCA_963932465.1 Maratus speciosus | reverse complement strand
AAATTTGTATCGTCCACGCATGCGCAGTTAAAAATTATTTCATACAACTGCCCATATCTCACCAAATATTCAGTATATTTATGTTTTACTTGCAGTATACTGTTGCTACTGTGCTTTCTCAGGTTTTTGGAAAGTTGTGTTAAATTTGGTTGAAAACTCTGTATGCTATAAACAAAAAACTTTTGAATTTTTCACAAAAACGTTAACATCTTCACGAATATGAGTGCTATACTTACACAAATGCATACAAACTTTGAACAGGATTGAAATAGCCATTTACCACAGTGACAAACCATTTCCAGCCTTTTATGTTACATAGGTGATCGCAAATATTATTTTATTATTAAATTTATTAATAGCCCCCTAATTGCACCCCGCAATATATCTTCACCGAGAAATATAAAATCAAACATGTTCTTTACATCCTTGAAGTTTAAGAACAATTCGCCAATAATGTTGGTAGATATTCGACAAAACGTGTGCAATCGAAAACATCCAGTCACTGTATCTTAACTTTTGGAGGCCAGTGTACAAAAAATATACAGTGAACTCTGTCTAAGGCGGAATCCATCGGGACCGAGAAAATGTTCCGTGGTAGACAATATTTCGTGGTAAAAAAACTTTATGTCTATGGATTCGCAGGGACTTGAAAATCTTTCCGAGTTAGACAGATTTTCGTCTTACACAGAGTCCGCCTTGCAAAGGGTTTACTGTAAGTTGCTTTAATTTTGAGTAATGTATACTGACATTACGTCTGAATTCAAGAGAGAAAAGTTAATAATAGAAAAGATGCTTTGTTTTCTAACAAAATTATAACTAAACCTATTTCTAACAAAAAATGTAAACGACTAACATTTTTATCCTGTTTCAAAATTTTGTTATGAACTGGAAATATTATTATTATATCTCTATTTGATAAAATGATTTACTTCAATTTGAATAGTAAAAAGGAAAATTAGGTTTTGTATTTAGTACCTAATATTTAATAGTATACTAGGAAGAATAATACAGGGTGTCCATAATAAAAAAAACACGTGTTTGAAGCGGTCTACAAGATAAACTTTTTAAGAAATATTTTAAAAGGTTTTGTATTTATACTGTTTAGAGTATGCGGAAAACAAGTAATGCAAAAAAAAATGATTTTTTTTTAATGTAATCAATAGATGACGCTTAAATTTTAATGATGTTTTATTAGCAAATATTAACAAAAATTACTCATTTTAAATCAATATCTTTTGATACCACAATATCCTTAATACCAGTGCTATAATTACTATTTTTTTATATAAAAACACTGTATTATCTGAAATTTTCCATAAAAAATTTCAAAATTTATCTGGTAGGAAATTCTCTAGTTTTGTATTACATACAGCGCCATCTGACTTTAAATGATTTATTTATTTATTTTAATGAACGACTTATTTCCGCATGCTCTAAATACCATGCTGGAATAACTGCTTATGTACCAAATCCTTTGCAAATATTTCAAATAGTGAAGGTTGTAGCGCATTTCAAGCACGTGCACTTTAATTATGACCATCTGATATGTAATTTACGCGTTGTATTTTAAAAATTGTTAATGAAGGTTAACAAGTGACAAAACCTTTGGGTATATATTTAACTTAATTTTAAATATTGTTTTTTAAACCAATAACTATTGAAAATGTTATTATATAGTATGTTAGTGCGATTTGAATTCTTAAGAGGAAGCTTAGAAAAAATATTAGAAAAAAGCGAAATTTGTATTTTTTTTCACTTTCCAACATTGTTAAAAATTGTATATGATTTCGGTCTGCGTGACTACCTATCCGAACTTTAACTTTATTAAATATACTAGATTCATTTTAACATAATTATTTTAATTGGTAAATAAATCGTATTAGATGTAAATTTGCAACAGGGCGAAAAATGTTCGAACCAGGGATTCAGCCAAAATATCCCTGGTTCGAATCCTAGTCCGGACATTTTTCGCCCTGTTGGAAATTTACATCTAATATGATTTATTTATCAATTAGAATAATTGTGTTACAATTAATCTAGTGTAATTACTTATCCAGCGATTTCTGGAGTTCCATTACCTGCGATTCATTATGTTGAGCTGAATTAGATTTCAGAGCAGATGCCAAGGATATCTTCGTCGAAAGGTTCCACTTGATTCGACCAGGATAGCTCAGATGGTAGAGCACTGTCGGCTTCATCCAAGAGATTCGTGGTTCGAATCCTGGTCCGGACATTTCTTGCCCAGTTGGAAATTTACATCTAATATTTATTAAATATAATTAGATAACGACGATATTTATATACATTATTAAGGTTTACTATAGAACAATTCTCTATAGAAAAGGTACGATATAGATTTTGCAAAAGTCTTCTGTTACTTTACAGCGTAAGGGAAAAATTGTTTGTACTTTTTTTTTACGATGTAAAAATATAAAGAAAATGATATGCCTTATATAGGGGCAAAGCAACATGCTATCTAAATAATTTGGATTGCATAGTATTTTCCTTAGACTTTCAAGTACAAACAAAAGAAATCGTTTACAGTACTATTTATGAACAATAATTTCCTGGGGTGCATTTTAATTGTAGTATGAATATTTTAGATAAGTAAAATTTAGTATATTAGGGTAATTCTAGGATAGATGGCTATAGAGGAGAAATGGCCAGTCAAAATATTTCAAAAACTATATCATAGATTGCTGCATAAAATTTGTTCGTAAGACATAGCTCAACGTGTTCATCCAATGCGACGTGCAGCTGTGTTTTTCAGTTATAAAAAGAAAGTGTAATTTTAATGTTTATTTAATTTAGTGGTTGGATATTTTTCTTGAGTTAGGTTTCTGAATGTTTTGCAGTACCTATGTTACATTTTTATTTACTATTAGGACTTTTAAGGCACATATATAATCCAATCTTTCCTTTTAAGTCTAAAACAAAGACGTACAATGGCGGAGTAGATGGCCAGATCAAATGGAGGAGAGACGGCCACTTATAATCAATATTTCGAAATTATAGAGGTAACTAAATATACTTATTTTTTAAATAATTATATAATTTTTATTTTTATAATTATATTAATTAACATAATTATTTAAATTTTAAATAATATAAATATTTCAGTAACAAAAATATCATATAGTCTAACGATGTATTTTTGTTTTATAAAATATTAAAATACTTCGGAAACGTTCATCCCAGAAATAGATATAGTTAATAAATAAACTTAAAACCGTGAAAAAGTGTAAAATAAATGCGAGATAAAAACAAAAACATGACATTTCCAGCAGCAAGTAAAATGAAATACATTTGAAATTATTAGATTGTACAGAGTCTAATGGAATAGATGTGCACAAGGATCACTCACTGTGTTGGTTGTGAAGAACAATATAATGCCACGACCAAAAAGGATTACTGGATACAATGCATAAGGTGTCAGAAGTGGTTCCGTGAATTGTGTACAAACTAGTCTACAAACTAGTGTAGTTGTGTACAAGATCTTTGTCAAAAATGTGGTAAAATTTTACGGAAAGTGAAGGATCGAAATTATACTTCAAATTTTGTTTATTCAAATTTTATTCATTGATTTTCTGTGATATAACTGCATCTTTAAAAATTTCTATACGCTTTTCATGATTAAGAACATGAACTGTATTACTTTTTGCTATTTTAACTTCATTTTTTTCTTTCTTGTACTGAATGGCCATCTCTCCTCGGCTTGAAGGCGAGATGGCCATCTGCCATTTTAATTTCAATATTTTTCTCACATTTCGCGCTCGATATCTAATTATTTCTTGTCCAAAATATGATGAGGATATGTATAAGAATTTAAAATATGCATAGATATTTCTTGTATTTGGATTCTAAGAATTCATATTCCAATCTTTAAAAACTATGGCGATCTATTCTAATGTTACTTTACGTTGTGTGCATACCTACAGTACATCATATACTGGGAGACAGAAAAGAAAGCGGTTTCATCTATGGTCTTGGAATAGCTTAAAATGTGTATTTATATGTCTTTGAATTTATCACAGAAACTTTTAATTCACTACTGTAAAAGATTTATGTAACAGCAAAAAAATGAATTCACTTACATGTATGAGCAAAATGAAGTGGACACATTATAGTCTATAAATGATAATTCCATAGAGTACTCTTTTAGTGTTATGCGGTTTAAAGTTAAATACAATTTTAGCATAATATGTGCGTGGAAATCATTTTTCGATCATATATTAGTTTTTGGAAAAAATGGAAATACTTACTGACTACGGGCAGTAATTACTGAAAGTGGGGTTTCAATTTTGATATACGTTTTTTTTTAATTATTTATTTAGATATTTCCTTTCATAATATCAAAAGATTCAGCTTCTTAAAAGTATTTTTTAATAGGTGGAAAGTGTTTCATAATCCATTCGTAACGCATATATTTTTCTTTCTCTTAGTAAGTATAGCATATAATATTGTTGATTAGCGATTAAATTTGCCATTGCATTTTTCAGTAAAACGAAGCTACTGTTAAAAATTGAAAAAAAAGGCAAAAAGCTGAAATAGCAAAATGATCTAATAGTTAATAATTATATGATCTGAATTGTTTTAAGTGAATTTCAAAAATTTAATGAATAATTAACACTTTTAATCACAGCTGAAAAGTGTTTATGATTTTGGGTTGTCGGTCTATATTGTGCTTTTTCTGCTGAATAACGTTTTTCATTATATTTTTTTCCCACAATATAATTATTTGTTTCAGAGTACCAATGTTGTATTTCTCCAATGTGCAGAGAAAAAGGAAAAGCAAGAGCAAGACCATTTGTCAGTATTGCTCTTGCTTTCTAAGTTGCACTTCTTCTTAGTACCTGATAAAGAAAGACAACATTTTTTGGAAAGATTTTCAGGATTCCGTAATTTTATGGTGTTATTAAGTATTTTTCGTTTTTAATTCTTTTAAATTATTATTATAGTTACATATCCATTTCTAGAATATCAGATATCGTTGGGATATATTTTGTGTTTAAATGCATCTGAGATTCTTTAATAATTCAAAAAAACTTCATACATAAGGATTAATCTGTGCTTAAATAAGTGATGTGTAGAGTCTGTATATTTTTACATGAGGAACATCATGATGTTTGCATAATAATATGCAATAAATTTACTTAAAACATGCACAATGAATGCACATATTATGTTCCAATTATTTCTTATTTTAACAGAATGTTATTCCTTTTACAGTGGAATTAGATATCTGAGATAAGGTCGTTGGCATTCCATATTACGTAACAAGGGCTAATATATATATATATATAATATAAAATTATAAAAAAATAGCAGAAATGAGTGCTAAACCGAAAAAACAGTAATATTCCAGTCGTCTCTCAATGTATTTGTCTCTTTCAATCTCATACCTTTACAAAAAATGTCTTTTGAGCATTTTTCCGAGCACAAAAATTTATTCTGGAAATTATAAAAAATCCTGTACAAATGAGAAAATAATTTAGACTTTCCTAATTTGTAAATAATTACTTATTTAGTATACTAGATAAATCTCATTTGAAAGAAAAAACGTCTTTTTCATTGACAGTCAAATCGTCGCAATGGTTACATTTTTTATATTAAAAAATTATTAGATTTCTATGATTCACTATTGCGTTTCTTTTCATTTTATCTATCAGATATATTTATTGCCATTCAAGTATTCAATTTCCCTTTTCTTTTTCACGAATTTATGTTTTACTATTTTTCTTATTTCTTTCTATAAGATAAAGTAAAATCTGAAGTTGATATCCCATTCTTGCATTAAAAGACAAATAGTGTGATCAAATACTTATTTTCACTATTGGATTCATGAATGGAATGCAAAAGATTTTAAATATTTTTTCTATTAATAGATAGAAGGAATCTTCTTTATCGAACGAATTTAAACTACATAATGCGTATAATGAAAGTGTTATATATGTGTTGCTTTAATTAGTAGAAAGTATATATCCACCTTAAGCTTTCATTAAAGAGAAAATGTAATTAATTTCAGTCTTAAGGTTTATGAAAACTATGCCAAAGATAAATAAACAAATATATGAACAGCACAAAACTTTTTTTCACAAATAAGAGTTAGTAAAAAATATATATAGGCTCCTTCTATCTCCCGAAAGTCTTTGTTTCGTACAATCACATACATTTGCAAAATAAGTATTATGGTTAGTTATTGAATCAGAAAAATGTACTCTAGAATTTATAAAATAACCTGTAAAAGTGAAAAAAAGTCGCAATCTAAAAAATCCTTTATTTACTAAACTGGAAATATCTCGTTTGAAGAAAACTCTTTCACTAATAGTCAAGATATCATTTAACGATACCATTTTTACAAAAAGATTCATTACATTTCCATGATTCAATGTATTCTCTTTCATCTTATCTGTCATACCCATTCATTGACATTCAATGCTTCATTTTCCTTTCTCTTTATACATTGTAACTTTATAAGAGAGAAAAATTATTATCTTTGTTATATTTTCTTTAGGATGAAATAAAATCGGGCTCCTTCTATCTCCCGAACGCGTTTGTTTCGTACAATCACATACATTTGCAAAATAAGTATTATGGTTAGTTATTGAATCAGAAAAATGTACTCTAGAATTTATAAAATAACCTGTAAAAGTGAGAAAACATCGCAATCTAAAAAATCCTTCATTTAATATACTGGAAATATCTCGTTTGAAGAAAACTCTTTCACTGATAGTCAAGACATCATTTAAAGATAATATTTTTACAAAAAGATTCATTACATTTACATGATTCAGTGTATTCTCTTTCATCTTATCTATCAAACCCAGTCATTGACATGCAATGCTTCCTTTTTCCTTTCTCTCATACATTGTAACTTTATAAGAGAGAAAAATTATTATCTTTGTTATATTTTCTTTAGGATGAAATAAAATCAGATGTCGATAGTCTCTACTTGCATTCGGAGACGAATAGTGATCAAATACTCATTCTTATAATTGATCTCATGAACGGAATAAAAGTTGATCTTCCCGCTTAAATTTTAATAGCTAGACAAATTATTCTTCTATTATTTTAACCCAATCAAACTGATTGGTAAAGTTATCACACGAATTGAATATTTCCAACTGAGCGAAAAATGTCCAGGCGGGGAATCGAACCCAGATCCTTGGATTACAAAGCCAATGCTTTACCGTTTCAGCTAACTTGGCCGACAACCAGCCAACATATTTCGCTCAGATAACGTTATTGGTAGTAACATCTGGTCTGTCATGTAGACAGTGTCTACATGACAGTTAGCTGAAGCGGTAAAGCATAGGCCTTGTAAGGTCTACATTACAGACCACATGTTACTACGAATAAGGTTATTTGAGCGAAATATACTGTTGGCTGTTTGTCGGCCCAGTTAGCTGAAACGGTAAAGCATTGGCCTTGTAAGCTAAGGATCTGGGTTCATTTCCCTGCCTGAGCATTTTTCGCTCAATTGGAAGAATTCAATTCGTAAAATTCTACTTCATTAAAGAAAAATAAGTTACCCTTATACAATACAAATTCTAGTATATTTGCTGGATTTTTTTATTAATGAGTAATGACATTGTGGTTTAATGGAAGGAAAAACAGAATTAAAAAATAGAAATGTTGTTGTCTATCTAATTTTGACTTTTATAAATTTAATGTACTAATATTTTCAATTATATTTCAAAATGTTATTGTAATCTAAAAGTTTGTTGCTTGTTTTCTAATCAAGAAAATTAATTATTCCATTCACCAAGCTGAAAAAAAAAACATTTAGTACAATGTGGTCATAAAAAAACTTCCCCGATATATGAAGAGTCGTAAAGCAAAATCACAAATATCCCGGGGAGAATTTCGATGCTGGCGTGAAAATGTTTATCTAGAAATTCCACGAATTCACTGTCAGTAAGATCAAAAGTATAAAAAAGTGATCTGAATTTTTATATGTAAGACAAAAGTTTGACAGAAAAGGGTATTTGTTAAGAAGTAACTATTTATTAAATTATGTTTACTCTTTTTATAATTTATGAAATAACATGTAAAAATAAGAACAAAATTTACTATTTCGAAATTTTTCATTTATTATAACAAAAGTATCTCGTTTGAAGAAATCTCTTTCACTAATAGTCAAGATATGCTTATCGTTAACATTTTTATAAGATCTTCGTTAAATTGCAGCAATTCACTAAAATCTCTTTCATCTTGTCTATCAGACTCATTCATTTAAAGTCAATCCTTCATTTTCCATTTTTTTCATACAATGTATCTTAACAAGGGAGAAAAATTATTCTCTTTATTATATTTTGTTCAGGATGAAATAAAATCAGTAGTTGTTAGTCCGTCCTTGCATTTAGAGACAAATAGAGATCAAATTCTCATTCTTAGTACCGAATTCATGAACAGGAAATAGATATATATTTTCCAGTTTATTTTTTAATATCTAGATTACTTCCTCTTCATCAAATCAAATTAATTTATACTTATATGACAACAATTCTAGTATCGTTGCTGCTTTTTGATTAATGTGTCATTGTGTTTGAATCGAAAGGAAAATAAAATTAATAATAGAAAAGAGGCTCTGTTTAGTATATTTCCTTTCTTCAACTATATTTTACAATAATATTATAAGATAGGCGAATATGTCTTGATTTCTATTAAATATAACAAACTTTTCCCTTAACTGAATACAAAAAATAATGAAAAGCCCATGTAAAATTTATTGCGTAAAATTTATTAGTAGCCGCATAAAAACAGTACTTAAAGTTAGAAAAAATAACATGAAAACATTTATTGTAGTTTCACAATTGATACGATTTTTTAATATGTATTAACTTATACTTTAAAGAAATTTTTATAGTCATTAACAGTTCAATAAATTAATTATAATTACAAAAACTTTTCAAAATAACAGACATTACATTACATTACATTACATTACATTAAAGGATAAAAACACTTAAAACAATTTAAAAGGACGTTTCGGATTCATTCTGAACCTCTCATCAGCTAATTCTTAACGTAAAAGTCATATTAGGTTTTAAAGTTCAACAAGTAGAAAAACATTACATCGAGTTACCAAATAATTATAGTTAAAACAAAAGTGAATATTCTATTGGTAGAGATTGGTTTTGTTTTAACTATAATTTTTTGACAACTTAATGCAGTGTTTTTCTACTTGTTGAACTTAAAAACCTAGTAGGACTTTTACGTTAAGAATTAGCTGATGACGGGCTCAGAATGAATCCGAAACGTCCTTTTAAATTGTTTTTAGTGTTTTTATCCTTTAATGTAATGTAATGTAATGTCTGTTATTTTGAAAATTTTTTATAATTATGAATGAATTCAGACGTAGTCCTTTTGTTTATATCAAAGCTAATTATAGATTTTTATAAATTGACTGATTTTTTGATCAGCATCAAAAATGAAAACAAAAATGTGAAATAAACTTTGGACTATCTTGAAAATGTGTCTTTTTTTTTTTTTTGTCCACATATTTCTGTCTACGACAGAAGTGCTTTTAATCTACCTTTTTTTGTTCTTATTCATTTTCTCTGGGAAACCAGTATATCCATATATTCATGTTTTGTATGTAAAATACCGCGCATGTTTTCTTGAAATCACAATTAAATGTTCGAGAACTGATCAGATATAAGCCATTAAGTGGTCTGAGGATCTGAGCTTCAAAATTTCCGAAATTTTATTAATTTTATATGTTAAACTCTTATCTTTTCTGAAGATTTTCATAGAATTATTTCCTTGAAATTCTCATTACAATAGAAGTTAGGGCTTTTAGAATTATATCTTCTAAATAGCTGAAGCGGCGTTTCCGAAACTTTGAAGTAATTTTTTTTTCAAATGACGTTTTTAGGCAAAACGCGCAGGATATCTCAAAAACATCTGAAATTTTTTTAATGCAATTTCCAAAACATGTGTTTCATGTTAGTCTGTATAAACTGAACCTCAAATTGCCTTTCCATTTTTGGAAAAAAAAAAGGTGCATTGTTAAAATTTTCTAAATTTTGCATTAGATAAATACAACTTTGTATTAAAAATATAAAAATTATTTATATACAAATTTATTTAGATTCAGAGTACTTATTAAAATCTAAAGTATAATTAGGCACAAAAAATGTCATTCTTATTCCAAAAAATATTGTGTAATCCTGCGCGTAAGCTGTTATACCAATTTTCCGCTCGATAAATGTCTAACGCTTTGGAGCCCGATATAAATATTATTTCGGCATCTTGCATTTTTTAAAATATATGAAATGAAAGTACACACTCATATCTTTCATTGCAATAAAAATTGTATTTTAAAATCATATAGATTTTAATATATTAAATGTTGAAAATGGTCTTTTTTTTTCCCTTTTTTTCAATTTTAAGAGTCTTGAGACCCCTTAACAGCGGAGCAAAATAAAAAGGTAAAAAATCATGAGGTTATATATACATATATTTTACTCGGGTAGTTTTCAAATCACAAACTAAAATACCGATTACTGATTTTTATAAATTCAAGCAGACGCACTCTTCATTATTTCTTTATAAGCACTGATTTCTAGAAAAAAATAAATATATTAATATACTTTGTTTAGATATTTTCTTTAATTTTTCCCTCCGATTGTTTACTATATTGAATCATCAAATTAGTTACGAGTAACAGTTAAGTCCAAACCGGATATCATCGAATCACTTATCATAAAATTCTGTGTAATGTGAAATGAACATTTGGAGCTTCCAATCTAAGATGGAATAATGAAGTAGCTCGTATGTTTAACATGATTAATAACGACCGTTTAAAAAATTATAGTTTTATCAATTTGTCTGGCGTAGAAAAATTTTTCTTGAGTGAAAGCATTTTAAATTGATCTTTATACAGCTTGACAGAAAAAAATATATCCTTTTAAAATACAATATATTTCGTAGAAAAATGATCCAGATTATTTTATTAGTACTTAAAAATTATCTAAATATGTATATACACACTAAAATTTAATTATTTTTATCTAAATTGTATTACTTTCCATACTTATATTCATGAAATAAAGTTTACTTAATCTCTATGTTATGTCAGTTTTTTATGTATTCATATGTACTATACAAAAAATTAGCTAAATATTTGTTTTTAGGTTTTCACACTAGATTTACTAAACATATTCGGTTTATATGAAAAGTTTTATACGTCACCTGAATTTCATGATAACAAGCTACCACATTAGAGCCAAATACCAGACGAATTGTGAATGGCGCTACTAACTAAACACCGTTGTTTTATAGAGATCATAAGTGTTGTTGAAAGTAATGATTAAACTCTTATACTTTAGGTTTTTTTAATTTATAAAGAAAAATATGTACATATTAATGTAGCAATATATTCCAACACAATAATGATAATGACTAAATCACTCTACAACTAAACATTGATCATTTTCAGAGATGCATATTTAAAACTATGTAAAACTCACTGTTGACATTAATTACTATACAGTCCTACATTAATTGTTTTCAATTTATAGAGTGTTTACTGTATTATAATAATCTATTAATAGGTTCCCACACATTGTTAATATAGCTTATCGCATTAAGTAAACCGCATCTCACGTACTTCATAATATTTGGTGTCAGTGTTTTAAAATCCTAGTTATTTTGGTAAAAAGGAACTCTACAACACACTCCTATATACATGTAAGTAATCTGGCTAAATAGCCATTTCATGCATTATTTATAAATTAAGTTACCTTCATGCATATGTATGCGGGCTATTTTCTTAAAATGAGCTCAACATTTATTTGTACAGGAGTAACTTTCAATTGTAATCTACTCAATACCAATTGAAAGCAGATACGCTTGGATTTCACCATATGTTTTGTTCCTTACAAAATATCTGTAGAAAGTACTTTTTTCTACTAACAATCTATATAAAAAGAATTTTACGTTTCCAGCGCACGATGTGTTAATAAATAATCTTTAAAAAATGAGAAAACATGCATCAGATTTACCTAATTATTCGTGTTTAATGAAAATCAATACATGAATACCAATTGGTTGAAAATAAAATGACGAACCACATAGAAATATGATATGCTGAAATTCATTAATTTATTATTTGACTTAGTTTATCAGCTGTCTATTTCTTTATATATAACCTTGTTTTCGCTTAATGATAATGTCTAGTATCGTGGAAACATTGCGTGTTGGCTAATAATTCTGAATCACGTACTTTTATATTTTTAAGTGTGGTACGTATAATATTAAACGACAAATGAAGATTTAATCTTTTATTGAGTTACTTGGGGAGTGGCAAAGCATTAATTTATTAAGATTTTTTATACAGTCAATTTGGCGAAAAGAAGTCAATAAATAGAAATTTAACAACATTAACTCAAAATAAGTTAGTAATATTTAATTTGGTCAATGTGCTGTTTAATAAATAACGTAATCGTGAAAACGTCCTGAAAAATTTTAAAGCTGTTAGATTGTAGTTTTCTCTTTGTATCATTTCGAAAATAAAATAAAGCCACACAAAAGATTACATAATGGACTTTGTAAAATATATTGAAGGCTTTACGTTTGCACATTTAAATACTGTATACAATTTATAAAATGGAAATGGGCTTGGCACATTGTTAGAAGGAACGACCAAGAGGACGACCGGAAGTAAGATAGAGCAAAGAAAATCCGAAAAGTATCCGGTGTTAATTGTATGACAAAAGAATTAGACTGGAAACAAGGAATATATCTGAGGGATACCTACATCCGAAAGTGGACTGAAAACGGTTGTCTGTGATGATGATGAACAATTTCAATTCATCGTTAATTAATATATGTCATATTTATATATAGGAGGAGGAATCAAATATGAACCGGAATTTCTGCTGAGAGGCCTGGAGGTCATCGCGAGGGCGCTCAAACTTCTGCTCAGGGCAGGTGGGGATGCCTCATGACTATCTATGCGCCGATATGTGCTACTCTCTCCGTTTCTTAGCCGGCATCATGATGAGTGAGGAAGAGGTTCGCCCCAACGTTGCGCAACGCATCGTCGTTAAATTTCTCACACATGAAGTCCTGAAACTGGGTGAAATCTACAAAAACTTCAAGCACAGTTTGTGGAGACATGCCTGAAGAAAAACCAACTGTATGACTGGCACAGAAAGCTTGCGGAAGGAGGAGAAGAAGTTCCCCCCCCCCTCCCCTCCCTAACACCCGCCGCCCTCGAGCAAGTTTGACTGAGGAAAATATTGGCTCCGTAGGGATATTATCGAGGGTGCTGCCTACTGCTGCCAACTGTTGGACGAAACAAAACTTGCATATCGGCTGAAAAGACGTGAATTTGAAATCGGAGAAGTGTTTTTGCTTCATGACAATGCCTACCCCATACAGCCAAACTCACTGGCGAAAGGTTGGATGAAATGCATTGGACAACACTTGAATATCTTCCCTATAGTCCTGAATTATTCCCCTCTTATTATCAAATGTTTGGGCCTTTGAAAGAAGCATTAGGATGTGAACAATTAGGCCTTGACAAGGCTAAATAAGCCTTCGTGCTGGAGACACGCCCCTTTTCTTTCTATGATGGCGGCATCAAAAAACATCCGTTAGGACATATGAGTTTTGAAATCAGAATATTATATAGAAAAATATTATGTAAATTTCTGTTTTGTACCTTGTATCAATAAGTTAAAAAAAATCCTGTAGATATTTGATTCACCCTCGTTGCTCCTTCCTCGCTAAAAGGGAAAAATGTATATAATTTATTCAATAACTGTATATAAACTGAAAAATCGTAAAATATTCATGATTTAAATTATGATTAAATTGCAACATGATGCAAATGAAACATAGTATATATAGCTCAGAAACAGGACTTATTCAGACATAATTTTATTTGATGTCTTCAATTTATTTTGAATAGTATTAAGTTTTTTTTTTTTCATTTGTACTAAATTTTAGCTCCTTCTGTGGTTCACGTATCATCTAGGCCTAGACTATTTACAGGAAATATTCAAATGTGATTCGAATAAAAAACATTATTGCTTAAATCTACTTTCAGTAATATTTTGCAATTTTGTTTCCATATATTATCAAAAAATGGGTTTCCAGGTGCTTTCCACCAAGATAGGATTTTGCAGACAGATTGCGTTTTAATATGGGAATCGAGTTTTAACTAATTCGAGAATTTTAGCCTTGAAATCGATGAGGTGATTGTCTGTGCTGCCGCGTCCTGGTCTATCACATTTATCTAGTTCTATTGAGAATTTTATTAAACTTTTACTCTACTAAATCTATTAAGAACAGTCAGATATTTCTTTATACAAAAATTTATTACAAAAATACTTTATTCTACGATCGTTAACTAAGATTCACGGATTTTATCACCTGCAGAAGACCTTATTATGTTCTATGAAGGGGAATGAAAACAAAATGAGAATATTTTTCAGAAACAAAAACTGACGTATACATACAACTGGCACCATATATTAAATTGGCTCTTGAAAAATCGTATTAATTGCTCTAATCTTATAACTGTCGTCGTAAAACCCCTAGTCAAGGCCATAAGATTATTAAATACTATTCCAAAGACTACGCGTAACGTTGTATTAAAAAAAAAAAAAAAAAAAAAAAAAAAAAAAAAAAAAAACTTATAAGAATTAGATAAGTCAGTAGAAAAATTTATAAATTATAAATCCATTGAAAAGTAAATAATCAGTAAAAAAACAATAAACAATTAATTATAACAAAAAATATTGTTTAATTTTGTTATTGCCGATAATAAATTTTATTAAATACAGTTATACATGTATAAAAATATAATTCTCGGAACGTGAACCAATATTAACTGATTTTAATTCCTGCAGACGATTGCATTCTATTCTCTCAGGGTGACTGAAAAACAAATAGTAACCTTTATTTATATACATATATATATATGAAATACTCACATTTGCATATAACTGGCTACATATATTAGTTTGGCTGCTTAAACACATTATTAATAGCTATATTCCTACAATTGTCATCGTAAAGATCATCTTAATTTATTAAAAACAATACCCAAGAATTTGCGTAATGCGATTAATGTTAATAAATAACCTTAGTTTATAAGAGTTAAATAAATCAGTAGAAAAAAAAAATATTAATTCTAAATAAAGTTAGAAGTAAACATCCTGCGAAAAGAACAATTAAATAGAATACAAAGAAAGCCAATATTCTATTAAATTTTATTGCCTATAAAAAATCTATTACGTATAATAATACATTTATTCATGCAAAAATAACTATCCCACCGTTGACTAATACTCACCGATTTTATGATCTACAGGCAAGACCATTCCGTTCTCTCATGGCGACTTAAATCCAAATGATGGAATTTTTGGGGAAAAAAACTGGTATTTGCTTACGAATAAATACATAAATTAAATTGACTCCTTAAACATCTTATTTATTATTCCTACAACTTTGTTCATAAATACCCTCTGTTTAAGGCAATATATTTATTAAGTACATTTTCTAAAACTTTAAGCAGCGTGTTTTATTTCCAAAAACAACATTAACTTATAAGAATGTAATAATTGATTAGACACGTTTATAAATTCTAAATTAGTGCTAAAACAATTAAATATGATAAAAAAAAAGTAATATTATATTAAATTTTTATTGTCTATAAGAAATCTATAACAAGTGAGGTCATAAATTTGTACATATTAAAAGAATTCTCGACCTGTTCCCTAAATGTGAATGGAAACCTAATGATAACATTTTTTAAACAATCTGCAGTGTTGCGGCATTTTATTCTACGAAATCCAAAGTGGAGTGCTGTTAAAGGAGTGATTCGCAATTAAGAATCAATAAATATGTGAATGAAATCTTCAGTCAATCTTGTAAAATAAAACTTGATGTTGCAATACTATTCTGGAAATCTATATTTTTATTTTAGTATTTTTTTAACTACTTTTGAAATGTCCTGCAAAATATAATCATATAGTAAAACCAATAACATAAAGGATAGTAATTAATTATATCAAATCTTCAACAACAAAATCTCATAAAAAGTGATATCATTAATTTACACATACACAGAAACATTTACGGAACGTATAATTTGCAACAGTTTTTACATTGCAGATAACCGTATTCTGTTCTCCCACAAATGAAAACCAAATGATATCACTTTTTGAAAAATTTGCGATATTGCTTCCCCTTCAAATATCCACTGAAAGTAATGTAGTAAATCCCATATGAAATGATTATGACAGACTATTATGAAAATCTATTTTAAAGGTAAAGAAACAAAAATTATAAAAACTAAATATCATGTAATTTATCTTACATGTTCATTATTAGTGACAAATATCTATATTTTTATGCTTTGAAGCACCTATTACAAACTTTTATTTTTTTTTAATTAAAATGTATTCAAACAAAAAAAAACAATAAAAAATAATAAAAATTACACTGTTTAAGAGTCTGAAAGTATATTATTTTGATAACAAACTTTTAATAAGAAAACCCTGAAAACATCAAAATGCATTATTTCTATAAATAAATAAAGACACAATCTTGCTTAATGGTACACAAAACACTTGATTGATCACCAAAGTGATTGGTCAAGTTTCGACTAATTATCTCTTGTACAGGAAGGTTTTCTCTCTGGAGTTTGAGCCATTTTACCATCATATTTTCCTGAAGACGGCTGTAGAAACAGCTCGAAACGTAAAAGTTAACTTTTAGCTTATTAAAGTGTGTTTATTATTACTAGTGTGTTACAATATTCTGTGTACCATTAAGCAAGATTGTGTCTTTATTTATTATATTTTATGGTTCAGTATGTGTTATTGCATTATTTCTCTTACATTTTCCTACTTATATAGAATTATTAATATTCAGTATTTTAATGCTATAGTATTTCCTAGAATATACCTGAGAGGTGAGGTCATAAATTTATATATATAGGAGTATAAGAGAGGAATTTATATATAAATAGTCCGAACATTTTCTATTATGCACCTTTTTTTTTCGCCTGTAATCAATTATTTTTTTTTCTCTCGGTGTCTGGTAATATAATATTCAGTAATGGAAAAATATATATATATCGTTATAATAACTAGTCTCTGAATCATTGTAGAAAAATAAAACTGGCATAAATCGTTTAGTAATCGTTTAGTTAATGACCATTCCATAAATTTTACATTTGGTTACGAAACAGGACGTATGCCAAATAGTTTAGGAATTATGCATTTTTTAAGTTTCGAATTCCTAATATTAAATTCAAATTTAAGCGTTGCAAATAAATTTACAATGCTTTTAGTTGAAAAGAATTTCTCAAATTTTTTTTTTGCAAAATGAGCTGAAATTGATTATTTTTATATTTGAAGATTCAACAAATCGATTTCTGTTAAAAATATCACACCCTCTCAAAAAAAAAAAAAAAAAAAAAAATGTCAAATATCAAAAACGTGCAGGAAAATTCTCGGAACACAATTGTGATTGGAAGATATTTTAAGATATTTACAAATATTTCCCTCTTTCAAATTATAGAACTTGAGAAAAATTATATCTTAGGCTGTCAAATATTTTGTGTTTTTAGTGAAAAAGGACATAAGTAAACATTTTATTTCTAATACAAAAACGTTATACGCAGCGCAGTTGCCGGTACACCCCTGAAATTAAGCGAAAAAGCAGTTTAAGGTTGAAGGATTGTGATTGGAAGAGATTTTTAAGATTTTTAAAAATATTTCCCTCTTTCTAATTATAGATGTTGAGAAAAATTATATCTTAGGCTGTCAAATATTTCGTGCTTTGAGTGAAAAAGGACATAAGTAAACATTTTATTTATAATACAAAAACGTTATAGGCAGCTCAGTTGCCGGCACAGCCCTGAAATTAAGCGAAAAATCAGTTTAATATTAAAAGATTGCAAATAATTTTAAGTTAGATTAGTGAAATTTTTATAGTTTTGTAGGCCATGGAGATTCGAAGCAGGTGTTTTCGTGTTTTATCGAATAGAAAGCAACGGAAAATATCTTCAACACGCGAAGTTTTTCTAAAGTTTAGGTTACAATTCCTATTTTCTCGAAAATTAATTAGAAAAATAATTTACATATTCTGAAATTATACTTTTCGAATATATATATATATATATATATAAATGGTAATAAATGATGTTTTAAAACAATAATCGATATGTGAAAGTTTCATGTGCGAATCCAAAATTAAAGCTCATTCCACTAAGAACTTTGGAGTTAAGTTTAAAAAATACCCCGCATTTGAATTTTTTTTTTTGAAACTATTAAAAAATAATTTTTACTAGCAGTTCCAAATTCTAAAGTCGCATAATTTCAATACTATTTGACTAAGTGACTCCCCGTTTATTATCTGAAGGTAAAATACATGATGGGGAAATTAGTTGTTAATGTTGAAAATTTTAATGTTCAATAATATTTATATTTGCAGACCGTCCACCAAGCAAGCTATAATTATCGCATTAGTTTCTAGACGTTACTATTAATCGATTCATACGAGCACAATTTCATATGATGATTTGTGGAGGAGTTAATATAGGAACATATATATTTTTTGCGATTGTACCATTTTCTACCGATATGCATTATCTTTTACACTTTCTTTTTTCTTTTGCACTTTTACGCTATAAAATCCAACATTGATATCTCTTTATGTGTAGGAGAAACGATTCACAATTAACAAAAAAATAATTAAACCAACCAAGTGTACAGTAATTTTTTTGAAATCATTATAAAATTTATTTTCTTGATTTTGTATAAAATCAATTGAACAATATATTTTTAAAATTTAAAAGACTTTCTTATTACATTTGAATTTTGAAATACTTTTATATTTTTTTAGAATCAAAATAGAAACGCCAATAGAATAAAAAATAAATATAAAAGTATATCAAATTTTGAAATTTGCAAGGTGTGCCTATTAAATTCCAGGACTAGGTCTAATACAATGGAATGAATAATAAAGAACAAACATACGTTTAATAGTCCTCAAAATATTCACCTCCGACAATCCCACACTTTTGTGCACGGCCGTATAAATTCTGGAAACACGCTTCGTAGTCCTCTGAAGATATGCTTCGACGTTGAGCGGTTACGTTTTTCTTTATGTCCTCTACGTTCTGAAATCGAAGCTCTTTCAGAGCAGTCAGGAGGTGGCAAATCAGGAGAATATGGAGGATGATTAATCTCTACGATGCCATGTTTTGTCAAAAAATGCTTCTCCAATTTTGAAACAAAACTTGATATTCACTCTTTGGCTCCATCACCGACTGTGACACGCGCTCTAATGAAGCACCCTAATTTACCATCTCCAAACCAGAAATGACGACACAATCATTGCACCTTTGTTCCACCTTCGCGCCTCATTGGTTACGTATCACATCCGCATGATGACACGTTTCTACACATATTCATTCATTAACTACACGTACAGTCCTGGAATTTAATAGACACACATTGCGCATTATTGCTACATGAAGCAGTAAAAAAGATAACCGGGAAAACGACATCGTTATTTTACTTACATATCTCTCCTAATTTTCAATATTTTATTACATTGGTGATGCCTGTAAGAAACCTAAAACAAGTGAGGTCATAAATTTATACACATGAAAACAAATTATTTTACCGTTTACTCATACTGCAGACAACCATATTCTGTTTTCCTTTTGGGGAATGGAAACCTATTGATAGCATTTTTTGACCAATATGCGCTATTGCTTTCTTCTCCGCTATAAAATCAAAAGTCGATAGTGACTCCTGTGCTTCGGAGTCATAGGCGGTCAATTTTCTCGTAGTTAGTGAAGGGGAGCGAAGAAAGGAATTTAGGAATATTTTTTTCTGTCAATACTGCTTTCATTTAATTTACTGTTCTTATATATTGGATATCAATACACGAGGAAAGTATTAAATAATGAATACATTATGGAATTTGGAACTATTTACATCTTTCTGAGATGCATGTTTTATCACGAATGAAATATGTATTTACTAAATTTTAAATTGTATCTAATATTTAGCTTTGTTAAAGATCACCCTCTTAATAAAACTAAATGCTTTTTAGTGTAAATTTCTTATCACAAAAATCTTTAAATATACGAAGTGTAATTTATAAATTGTTAATTTTTTTTTATTTAATGTAGAAAAGATCTATTTTTTATTCACTCAGCAATATAGTTATTTTGTTGATTATTTTTTGCAGATTGGATATTAATACTTAGGAAGGCAAAAGAAATTGAGTAAATTATGTAATGTAGAATTATTTTTATTTTTCTTAAATGTGTATTTCGAATAAAAACTACTATATATATATTTTTAAAGAATTTCCATTTTCGTTCAAAAAACATAAAAGTTCATTATGATCACATCAAAGTAGCATCCTTCGGCCAGTAGAAAAATTAAGGCTCGGGAGCTCGAACCACATTGGAGACACTTTTTTAAATCGTAGTTTGCCAACCGAATTTTAATTCCACATTTCTTTTAGCATTAAAAGAGTAAGGATATTTTGTCATTTTTAAAAATAGCTTTTTAAAATACTTTTTTTATAATGGATTTTTGTAGTCATATAGGAGGCAATGAATACAGATATACACATTTCACTTGAAATACCATTTAAAATATATTGCTAAAATAAAATTGTCCCAGCGCCAATTTTTCTTTTTAAGAAGAAATATTCATTGAATTCCACGTTTTTACTTGAACTACTTTTTTCGTTGGTTGTGAATTCCTTTTCGCAGTTCCAAATTTCATTTTTTATGATTGAGTTATGTCAAGACCCCTACAAATAAGAAATTGTGTAATGCCCCCTATAAAATGTGATAAAAAGTTAATTACTTATATATGTTTTTCTTTATCAGGAGTGATAATAATTTTTGCTTAATTGATGCATTTAACTTTCTTTTAATGTTACGGGAACGAAGTCACGGGTAACAGCTAGTATATATATATATATATATATATATATATATAATCAAAATAGAAGTGACAATTATATAAGATCAATAAACAAGTATATCAAATCTTCCAATACATTATTATTGCGACAAGAAATGGGAAAAATGAAAACCGGGCAAACGACTTCGTTATTTTACTTAAATTTCTTTCTATTTGCATTACCTGTAAGGGACCTATAACAACTGAGGTCATAAATTTATACATATGAAAAATAATTTGCCTACCGTTTACTAATACTCACAGCTTTTATCAACTGCAGACAACCATATTCCGTTTTCCCAAGGGGAATGGAAACCTAATGATAGCATTTTTTGGCAAATATTGCGCTATTGCTCTCCTCTTCTCTATAAAATCAAAAGTCGATAGTCACTCCTGTGCTTCGGCGTCATTGGCGATCAATTTTCTCGTGGTTAGTCAAGGCGATCGAAGAAAGAAACTTTGGAATATTTTATCTGTCAACACACTATTTTTATTTAATTTACTGTTCATATAGATTGGATATCAAAAAACAAGGAAACGATAAAATATTGAATACATTATCGAACGCTAAACTCTTTTCATCTTTATGAAATGTGTATTTTATCTCGAATGCATTTTTTTTAATTAAAATTTAAATTGTTACTAATATTCAGCTTTATAAATGATTTTCAAATAACTAAATGTTTTTTACAGTTTCTATCTTCTCACAAAAATCTTTAAATATACGACGTGTAATTCATTAATTATGGATTTTTAGAAATGCCATTTGAAAAATTAAATGCTTTTTTATTTACTCGGCAATATTTTTATTTATTTTATTATTTTTATAGCTTGGATATCAATACATTAGAAAAGGATAAAAACTCGACTACATTATGTAATGCGTAATTATTTTATCTTTTTGAAATGCATATTTTTACGCAAATAAATATTTTCACATATTAAATGAAAGTACCCAACTCTTTCTATGGGAGACAATGCGGAATATCTTTTTTGTAGGGGCCTTGATATAACTCAGTCATAAAAAAAGTTAAATTTTGTGCCAGACAATATAAACAATTGCGAAAATGAAATTATCAACAATTGAAAAAAGTAGGGGCAGGTAAAAACATGGAATTCAACGAATCTCTCTTCGTAAAATGAGAGAAAAGTTATGCGAGAATTCTGGTACAACAATATACTTTAGATGGTATTTAATATGAAATTTTCATCCTACAAGACTTTACAAAAATCCTTTATAACAAAAAATATTTTTAGAAGTTATCTTTTAAAATGACATTTTTTTTTTTTTTTTTAGAATTAAAAAAAATGTGCAATTATAATGCCGTTGCCAAAATACGATTTACAAAATGTGTCTCCAATATACGTCGATTTCCAGAGATAAAATTTCGATACCGGTAGAGAGAAAAATTTTCTTTAAGTGATCATATTAAATAGTTATGTTTTAAGAACGAAAATGCAACACTCTTTAAAAAAAAAAAAAAAAAAAAAAAAAAATACTTTTTATTCATATTTTCTGAAATGAACGGCTAAAAATCTTTATTTTTTATGCTATCGAGTTATTTTTATAGTTTTAATGAATGAAAATAATTATTTCCTGCTAGTCATGGCGTCATTTCCGACATAATTTGGATCGATAATTATGAGTTCCATATTATTGACATTTCCTATCCATTTTAGTTTTAACGTGTTTTTTTAAACTTATTTCAATTTGAAATTAAAAATTAAATCTTTATTTTAAACTTGCTCAAAGCTTGCGTCAAGTATTGATAATAATTTTCATTATATAATAAGAATTGAAAACGATTTTATTTCAACATCCAAACATATCCGATTTATTTTGCATACATGACGTCATATTCGCCTGCTTTCGTGCTTTCTCATTTTAATGCAACATATGTTATTAAAAAATACTTGAAAATACTGGTTCATTTCCAATACGACGGCATATTTTTTTTTTTCACTTTCCTTTTTCACTGAAAATTATTCAATTGAAAAACAATTCAGGAAAAATTGTTATTCCGAGTTTTCATGTTTGCCAACGAAAGAAGAAATATTGTTAAATCCTTTAGAAAAAATTCTCTATGAAAAGTCATGCAATTTTGAATTATTAAGAAAGATATTTGAATAAAGTAAATAAATCATAGCTTATGTCCATTATCGTGTTCTAATTCGTCTTTATGCAAAGGTACAAAAGCAGTAATTCATCCGTTTGGACGGTGACTTGACTCAAACATTTACACACAATTTAGCGTTTATAATATAACTCGTATTAGGCCAGTAAAATTAGCTCAAAATAAGACCGTTTTATATAATAATTCGCGGAAAGCTGGAAATCGTTTTAATCACTTTGTTTTACATCCAAATGAAGGGATTTTAAGTTTGTCCCAATTTTCCGAGTGAGCTTCAGATATGGCACCACCAAAACCTCAAAATGTTCGGACTTTTTTCAGTATTTTGCAAATAACTCAAATACCGTTTACTTTACAAAAATAGTCCTAATTTATATATTGTAGAGCACAAAATTATGCGTCAATTGAGTACCACAGACTAAAAATTACATCAATAATAAGCGAAATATGACAGATCAAAAAAGCTCTTTTTTCCTAATTTTTCTAAAAAAAAAGGATAAAATTGTTTTTTTTTTTGGGGGGGGGGGGAAGGAGGGGTACCAATTATCGGTTAAATGAATAATTTCCCTTAAAAAACAGTAGAATTGCATAAACTTCCAAATTGTATTGTTTGTTTAACAATTTCAAAATTTAATTACATCAATATGGAAATTTCACCAACCTTTCCAACAGAAGATTACACTTGAAATGCAACCGATGTCCCCAAATTAATTTTATTTCTGTCATTTCTAAGCAAATTATTTTTTGAGGTGCATAAATGTTTATATTTTGAAAACTCTGTAAAATGATGAATATAAGCAATAGGTAATTTAAAAATGAAAGAATTGTATATGTACATAAAAAAATGATGCATTTTATAAAATGCTAGCGGACAATATAATAATAACAGAAAATCAAGAAAATTAATTTAAAAGAATAGTATATAAGCAATGGTAATAAAATTAATTCAAGTTACTTGATCTCTCTACCAGGGCGATAACCAAATAACTCAAGTTACTTGAGGGAAGTACAGGAAAATCGAGCTTAGAGTGTTCTTTTGTTGGACCTTGATCTGCCCGTTCTTATTCCTCCTGTACATGGAAGGCCTCCTCGTCTATATCTTACTTTTTCGTCGTATCCGATTTGTGACTCTTCTTCTTCTGCGGTATTTGTGCACGATGCACCTTTGGAGTGGTAAAATATAATTGAGCATTTAAACCCGTTCTTCCTAAAAGAACATAAGCCGCCTTTCAACCCTTTGCACGTTTGCATGACAGTGCGTTTAGGAGCTCTTGTAGTGCAGCTACATCGTTTGTGGTGGCTGGAAACATACCATACCTGAATGACTTCTAACCCCACTCAGTGGGATTCATCACCCTTTCATTCCAGATGATGATCTGAAGAAAAGCTCTGTATGAATGTTATTGTGCTGCATTTTCAGTTGGCAGCAGAGAAGCGAGGTTAAATTGGGTCTTCATAAGGTGTTTTGCAAATGTGTTGTATCGCAATTTGTGCAGTGCTGTGAATTCGTCGTATTTGCGATTGTATAGGTTGGCAATAAATTTCTTCCCCGCAACACTTACGTCTTGAGGCGTAGCATATTGGTTATTAAAGATAGTTGGAACATCCTGTAGGTGAGCATGATTTTCAAAAGCTTGACAAATTTCAATGTACCCTGCCTGAAAAAGGCTGATGTAGAATAACAGCCACTAAAAGCATGTAGGAATAGGATGTTATTCTTCACAATCAGCGAGTACTTGAAACTTAATGGTGAATAGAAAACATTGCCTGACTGTCCTTTCCCAGGTTTCAAGAAGTATAACGTGGATGAGTTGGGAGCAAATGCAGTCAAAAGCACAAGAAAATCAATTTCTTCCACAACTATGATGACACGTTCTGACTGCTGATCAATTTGGATGGATTCCATCACGATGCTAGTATATGCATCCTCTACAGCTTGTTTTATCGTAAAATTATGTTGCTCCAATTTTTCAATGAGCATTTTTATTAAACGGCGTTTATTGCCTTCATTTGAAAGGAGGTTCTCTTTTTGCATTGTGAGCGTCGTATTTCCGAAAAAGTCAACACTTGCTGAATGTATTTATTTTTTCGACGGAAGCGATCAGCAGACTTGATGCCATGTTTTGAAGATTCTTCTGGTTAACCGTCAAATACAATGGTTGCAGTTTTACCGTAGTTGTTTTTCAAATATCCAATGTACTTTGAAATAATTGATGAGAACTTTTCTCTTATCTCTCAACTCAATCGATGAAGGAGGAAGCCCCCATCAATCACTTGAACAGTTTGTATGGTTTGTTCATATCTCACTTATTATTGGTGTACTTTTTAGTCTGTGGTACTCAATTGACGCAAAATTTTGTGCTCTACAGTTTATAAATTAGGACTGTTTCAGTATAGTGAACGGTTTTTGAGTTATTTGCGAAATACTGAAAAAAGTCCGAGAGTTTTGAGGTTTTTGTGGTGTCACGTCTAAAGCTCACCAGGAAAAATGGGACAAACTTCATAGCCCTTCATTTGGATGTGAAACAAAGTGATTAAAACGATTTCCAGCTTTTCGCGAATTTTCGGTTAGTAAAATCCTATTTTTACTAGCCTATATAAGGATATATATATATTAATTCTTTCTAAAATAGGATATCCTTTATGCAATTTAACTGTTTATTTTTATGTGCTGATAGACCAGGCACTTTGTGGTTAATGCAAGACGGGTGTGAAATACAACTGCATTTACTATGCTGGAATTGGGCTTGTGTTACAATATTAAAAGGGAACGTAGAATGAGATTGCATTTAACCCTTTATGTACTGAGTTATGAATTCATGAAAATTTTATTTTCTAAAGCATTTTTCGTGAATTTTTGAAACTACATTAGAAGATTTACATAATCATTTAATAAATCTTAGAAGGATTTTAGAAAGATTGGAGGATTTCGAAGGGTTAATTAAATTTGAATTTATAGAGGTTTTGTGCAATATTTTTAGCCCCACTCAAATCTTTTATTCTAAATATTTTCCTTAGTATTTCGTAGAATTAGGAAAAAATATAATGTTCTTACAATAGATTAGAAATATTTTCGAATTGAGAAATCCCCCCCCCCTCTCCAAAGGCCAAGAAAGCTGAAAAGATGCAAAGGCAAAAGAAATCATCCTTTTAAAAATATTTTTATTTTATGTAACCCATAATGATTTTGGAACAAGATAAAGTAATGTGTCTATAACTTATTCTTAACTGTATTACAACTTATCGATGTATTAAATAAATTTTATAACAAGTTATTTTAATCATACTTACAAGTACCGTCAGTAGATAAATGGTTAAACTACAAAAACCACATTTAACGCCAAGGTGAGAGGCTCCGAATTCAAGAACTAAAATACGAGAATCCTCGAAACATGGTACAATGGAGAATCTCTGAAATCACTGTATTGCTTTCCACTTCAGTAGTGTAACGAGAGAGAGCGTTTTAATTCTTGTTATCATAACGGCTTCATTTCCCTATCAAATGCAACGGTAAATGATCATCTAAAACAATCGGTCCTTAATAGTCCAAATTTTGTCAAACTGATTAGAAAATATAATTGTGTGATGGCAAGTCACATCGTTTTCATCTACGAGGAAGGAAATTTCAGATAAATAAAATGTCAAATTTACCGATATATATCGTTTTATTCATGGTTCATTTGGAAAAACCAGCTGTCGCGGCGGGCGAAATCTTCAATCACGTAATGAAACTGACTTTCTCTTAGATTTCTTTTATCTTTATATTTTATACTTTATTTAAACGTAGTTAGAAAATGTAATATTATAACTTATAAACTAACACAAACGTAAATAATCATTATCCAAAGAAAAATATTCAAATTCTGATTCTAAAATAGAAACCTCAATTAGTTTTTTGACATTTTCCCATTCAAAAAAAAAGAATCGTAAGTTCCTAAAATAAAGGAACGTCTTCTTCAATGTGATCTCAATATTTATCAACTTAATTGAAATTGTGAAAATCGAAATACCTCGAGGAATTCATGTCAACTTCTTAATTCAATTATCTTCTACATTTACGTATAAAAAATTCTTCCCTGGAAGAACAACCTTCGATGTTCCAATTTTCTCAATAATAATGCATCATTTATTCCCTGGAAGAATTTTCGTTCAGATTCGAATAAATAATAAAATTTTAAATCAAAATCAATTGCTGGATTGAGAAGAGTATTACACGTTAAAATAATAAAAATAAGGTACTTTTCTTATCTTTTTCAAAGTCAGTTTGAAATCCGTAGGTATTTCAAAAATTTACCACTGCCAAAAGAATGACTGTAATTGAATTATTTAATTTGGTTTCTGTTTTATTCCCTTGCAACTCGACTAACGAATAGAAACGCTTGTGGCAGACTCGGAATAAGAAGAATATAAAACAAATTATAGGAAAAATAAATAATATTTTTAATTTGCCATTTATTTTTAATATTGTGCTGGTCTTATTTTGTTCTTTTTTTCTTTTTAAAGTCCATGGAGGATTTGTTAAGAAGGATCAAATGAATACTTTTCTGATTTTCCAATAATGTTTTTTTTTTCTGCATTTAACTTTAATATTTGTGTTTTAAATTATTTCAATTATGGTGCTTCCTTTTATTCCAGAGGCGAACTAAAATAACATTACAGATAAGAGAACAAAACAGGTACCCCCCCCCCCCCCCATAAATTATAATCACCAAATATTCCCTAAATCAAAAGTATAAAAAAAGGAAAAATCTATTTTGTTGAAAATTAGTCTTTTTTCAATTTATATTTAAAAAATAATATTAGAGTGTCCTTTATATACGAATAACTAATTTTTACATTTTATTTGCAATTTTTCCTAAATAATTTTGGAAGTATGAATGTTTAAAGTTAGAACTCTTAATCTTAAAATCAAATTTTATCGTTGAAAAATTAATTAAAATTCAGGTAGTCTTTTAAGCAACAAGAACTCTTTTATAAAATGAACTGCAATTTTTATTAGCATATTTGAAATTTCAATGTATCGATTTTTTTTCCTTCAGGAAAGACGTTCTAAGGCAGTTATTAAGAGAAAAAATGACCCAACTATGTATTATCTGACACAGTGATAATTTTTGTATATCTTACTGTTTATAATCGGTTTATCTTTTCTTCTTTGTAAATGTTATTATAATAAATTTTCCTTTAGGAAATTTGTTGATTTACAGGATTGATAAAAAGTGATCCAGTTTTATTTTATGGCATTTCCTAAAGTAAAATATGTTACAAATCATAAAGCTTCAAAAATAAACTTTTTTAATCCTTTATTCTCCGACGGTAATTTAAAGTACCATTAAAATAACTTGTTATAACATTCACCATAATTATTCCTAATAATTAATTATTCTTGTTATTCTTTACAGGGAGAGATGTTGGGAAATAAACAGTACCTCACTTTAAAGGTATATATAAATATTATACAAACATACATACAATAAATACAATAAACCCAACTGGAGTGAAAAATTAGCCAGAGCCAGGAATCGCACCCGGGTCCGGAGTATACAAAACTGCTACTCTAACCACTGAGCTACTCCGGCCGACACCTGAGTCTGCAATTTCTCACTAATAAACTATGTTGGGGAAGTCACCAGCCATCTATACGACAGCCTTGGATGACCGGACAACAATGAATAAATTTTACTATTACATTGATCTACGATAATTATAATAAAACACTCATACTACAATACATAATAAAACAGACATACAAATATAAATAACGCCTGCATTCAACAGTTAAAGGTATATATAAATCTTATACAGACATACATACAATTAATACAATAAACCCAACTGGAGTGAAAAATTAGCCACAGCCAGGAATCGAACACGGGACCACATTATACAAGACTGCTGCTCTCTTCATCGTTGTCCGGTCATCCAAGGCTGTCGTATAGATGGCTGGTGACTTCCCCAACATGGCTTATTAGTGAGAAATTGAAGACTCAGGTATCGGCCGGAGTAGCTCAGTGGTTAAACATGCAAAAAAAGTATTATAGTTAGTTTCAGAATTTTTATTTTTAAAAACGTATTTTCTAATTTTAAAAATAATGTGTAAAAATAAGAAAATAGTTTATTACGATTTAAACTGATTTTATATTCCTTAAATAATCTTTGATTTATTATATTGAAAGTATCTCGTTTGAAGAAACTATTTTTTCTCAGTAACAGTGAAAATGCGTTAATCACTAAGTTTAAAAAAAAAAAAAAAAAAAAAAAAAAAAAAAAAAAAAAAAAAAAAAAACTTTTATTGCATTACTGTCATTGAATATATTCTGTTTCATCTTATCTATCAGATCCATTCATTGACATTCAATGCTTCATTTTCATTTATCTTCATGCTCTGTTACTTAATAAGAGAATCTTTTTACTCCTTTTCTTATTCATTTTCAGGATGAAATGAAATCAGAAGTCAATACCCCTCCTTGCTTTTGAAGACGAATAGTGATCAAATACTAATTCTTACAATAAGATTCGAGAATGGAATAAAAAAGATATCTATCCGTTTATTTTTTTTTATAGATAAAAAGAATTTTCCATATCGAATCAAATTGCATTATACGTATACGATAACAATGCTTTAAGTTTGTTGCTTTAATTTTGAGTAATGTATATCCACATTGTGTCTGAATGATAAAGGAAAAAAGAATTGAAAAGAGGCTCTGTTTAATATACTTCCATTTAAAAACTTAACGTACTAATCATTTCATCGATGTTTCAAAATGTTGTTATAAGTTGAATTAATTTTTATTAACCTGCATTTGATAAAATTGTTTATTTCAATTCACAGAATAAAAAAGATAATTAGGTATTTAGTACTTAAAATATACTAGAAGTTTAGTATTAATAATGCATAATATTATATGTTGCATTTTAAAAACTGTTAATGGAAGTTAACAAATATCAAAACCTTTATATATATATAAATACCTGAAACCATTGGAAAAGTTATTGATAGATAATTATGCAGTGATTTAGATTCTTAATAGAAAAATTAACAACGTTGAAAAAGATTTTTAATCCGGCAGTAATCGCATGTCGGTCGTTTTGCCGCCTATGTAAATTATATTCCCCTAATTCATATTCCCTTACAAATACCATAGTGAAGTAACAAGACGTCTCTGTTTTTCCTTTAGGTTTCCTTAGGTCTGCGCAACGATATCAGTTCATTTTTACTTTTACCCATTTTTCAAAATCTCATGAGTAAAATGTATAATTTGAGTAAACTGCGAATTTATAAATTCAATAAAATGCAACATTTGGATATTCAGTGAAAAATGTCACTTATTTTGCATTTTCTATATGTGGGTTGCGGCGGCAAAAAGACTGAACGCGACAAATAACGTTCTGAAAAAAGACTTGACTACTCTCGGAATAATATTTATTTTTCCTCATTCCAAGATTTTGGAAAAGTTTTAGGAATCTAGTTTGTCATTACGTCTGTACATTAATGTCTGTAAATGTACGTAAATTACGACGATATTATACAAGTTTTTAAGATTTACTATACACAATTCCTTATAGAAAAGGCTGGATACAGACTTTACAGTGCGTTAGCTCTTTACATAATTACAGTTCGTTACATAATTTCATGGGGGTGCTGTTAGAGGTCTGCACGGGCCCGGGACTGGCCCGAGGCCCGTACCCGTCCCGGCCTGCGAGCCAGTCCGGCAGAATTAGGAGAATGTTTTAAACGGGCCGGGACGACTGACAAAATAAACGGGCCGGGCCGATAAAAAAATTATCAAGCCTGACGACCCGATATAAAAATTTAGGCGAAACGGATAAAATATGAGCTATTTTCAATGAACATGAATTTAGCGAGAATAAGTATAAACGTACACCACGAGCTGATGCTAGTTTGACAACATCAGTAATGAAATGTAACATGTCCATTGTCCAGTGTAGAGATCGGCATCGGACTTTTACATGGTGTCTGACTTGGGCTTCATTTTTTTTTTTCATCAGACTCGTGCGGGGCTGAGATCAGGCTTGTATTTTTTTTACATTGTCGAGCCGTGCCGGAACTGAACCTAATTGTTCTCAGGAAGTGCAGTGCAAGCGATATGCTTTGTAAAAATATTAATAATGATGATGAATTTCTGTTAACTTAATCTTTGGAAATATACCTTAAGGTGGTTCTCAAATTCACTGATCAGCAACGTGAAACTTTGACGAATTTTCTAACTAAGTTTTAACTGTAAAGGCATAAAATTGAAAATCCTGACTATGGAAGAGATTTGGAATCGAACGATGTTTTCCATTTTTGATAAATAAATTACTTGTCGAGTTATAAGAGATTCTTGTCACGTGGCTGCAGGTTTTTCTCCTTTCTCATCCTGTCGCTTCGGGAAACTGGATTCGAAACGCTAAGTTTGACAGTATTTTCTCAAATATATATTGCCTTTATCAAAAAATGGATAACGTCATTCTATTACATTGTTTCTGAATAAGAACTCCTGCCAATTTTATGCGTTTCCGAAAAGAAATGTATTTAAAAATGTGTCAGAAAGTATTTCCTTTGGATTTGAGAAAAGTCTTAATAAATGACAGAGAAATATATTCACAAATCTACTTTTTATTATACAGCTTCAAAAGTTATGTTGTTTTTAACCCTTCTTTTTTTTTTTCTTTTATTCTAATCTATAGTAATCTTTTAATGAATCGTTATATGAATGTTGAAACGCCCAAGAATCTAAGTAATCATTAAAGTTGCTATTGTGTATGTTTTGTCTTGCGCAAACATCGTAATTTTAAAATATACTGTAAAATTATCCCATAAATATGTAAGCTGTATTCTTTAAAAGAATGTTAATTATATGCCGGCCAGACCGGCCGCGCCGGACCTGTTTTCACTGATTTATGCACGGGCCAGGCCGAGCCGGGCTCCGGCCGAACTTTTGATTTTTACACCGGGCCGGGCCAAGATAGCTTTCGTTCGGACCGGGCCGTGGCATGGGAATTCCGGCCCGTGCAGAACTCTAGCTACTGTTTTAGCTGTAGTATGCGTATTTAAGCTATCTGAAATTTAGCATATTACGTGATGTGCATAACAAAAGTAGATCATATACTGGGAAGCAGAAGAGACATCGTTTTACTCTATTGGCTTGAATAGCTTAAAATGTGTGTATTTGCCTATGTTATGCATTTTCCCCCAATCTTTTATTTCACCACGTTAAATGATTTTGTGAAAAATAAATCAATTCGCTTGTTGACACTTATATATGTGCGACAAGGTCCATGAAATCCCATATTATGTAATAAAGGGTAGTACATATATAAATAGATATAAAAATATAAAAAAATAGCAGAAAAAAAGTTAAACAAAATAAGCAGTATCCTTCTGCTCTCGAAATGTATTTGTCTCTTTCAATCTCATACATTTAAAAATAAACTATTTTCGTGAATTTTCGAGGCACACAAATGCATTCTGGGAATTAAGAAATGTCCTGTATAAATGAGAAAATAATTTATAGTTTCAGAATATGTAAATAATTCATAAATTAATTATACTAAAAGAATCTCTCTTTGAAAAAACTTTCGCTCACGTGTCACTCACTAAAAGGGAAATAGGGATGAAATACGTATCCTTACTATAGAATTCATGAACGGAATACAAAATATATTTTGCAGTTTATTTATTTAAGAGATAGAAGGAAACGTCTTTACTGACGCAATTTAAAATCTATTTATATGATGAAAGGACCGTATCTGTGTTGCTTTAATTAATATAAAACATATAACCTTAAACCTTATATAATACAAACCTTAAACTTGCTTTAATAAGAAAACGAATTTAATTTCACTATTAAAATTTATGAGCACTATTACAAAATAAATAAACAAATATATGAACGGTCTAAAACATTTATCAGACTTAAAAGTTACGAAAAAAAACCGTAGGCTCCTCTTATCTCCAAAATGTATTTGTTTCTTACAATCACATACATTTGCAAAATAAGTATTTTGATTAGTTATAGAATGGTAAAAATGTATTCCCTAATTTATGAAATATCTTATAAACACGAGGAAAAAATATTATTTCGCAATCTAAAATATCAGACCCCATTCATTGACATTCAATGCTTCATTTTCCATTCTCTTCGCCATCTCCGCTCTCTCTCATTGTAACTTAATAAAATCAGAAGTCGATAGTATCTTCTTGAATTTGGAATGAATAGTGATCAAATACTTGCAATTGAATTGATAAACGGAATACAAATTATATCTATCCATTTATTTTTTTAATAGCTAAATAAATTCTTCTTCATTGAAGAAAAAGTCACACTTACACAATACTAATTCTAGAATCTTTATTGTTTTTTGATTAATGTGTAATGATATTGTGGTTGAAACTAGCCCAGGCAATAGAGACTGTGTAGGGACTCTAACTAGCAAAATTCACGGTAGTTCTGGAAAAAGGTTTACTATATATTTTTTGGGTCGCTGAATCCAAATTTTTAACTTCCCACCAAAATTTACCTCGGCACCCCCAAAAAATTTGGTAAAATGCCCCATAAAATGTTTTTATTAAAAAAATCAATGCTTTTGTTGCTTTAAGGAAAAAATAGCTAGAAATTCAGAAAGTAGACAAAATTTGCAACAAATAAGATATTTGACATTATGACGTAGGATGAATGGGGAGGTTGGGAACTGCCTCGGAACATGTACCACGGTGCTGCGTGGACAAAGTTGCGCAATTTCACTTAACCACTCACATCGTTTACATTCGCCCCTCCCCCCCCCCCCCCGTCTCCACTCCGAACTTTCCCTATAAGGTTTACTTTAAGTTTTTGGGGTTTTTTAATCGGGATTTTTAACTTCTCCCAAAAATAGTTTTTTTTAATTAATTTTTTTATTGTTTTAGGGAAAAGTATGTATAAATTCAGAAAATAGACAAAATTTTCAACAAATAGGATATACGACATTATGACGTAGGATGAACAGGGAGATTTCAGGGCTGCCTCTGAACATGCACTGCAGCGCTACGTGCACTAAGTTATGCAAGTCCAGGCAATAGGGGATTTTACCTGGCAAAATTAATGCTAGTTCTGGATTTCGACTCACTTTATGTTTTTTGGGTCGCTGAATCCGAACTTGTAACTTCCCAGCAAAATTTCACCGGGCAACACCCCCCCCCCCCCCGAAAAAAAAATGATTTTTTGAAAAAATGTGGGTTTTGAGAACAGCACGCGGGGAATGTTCCGAGGCAGCCCCCCTTCTCTCCGTTTATCCTATGTGATAATGTACCTATTTGTTGCAAATTTTGCCTACTTTCTGAATTTCTACATAATTTTCCACTAAAATAATAAAAAATTTAAAAACAACTATTTTGGTGTGGGCGTTGCGGGGAGGGGTAATTTTGGGGGGAAGTTAAAAATTCGGATTCAGAGACCCAAAAAACTTAAAGTAAACCTTATAGGGAAAGTTCGGAGGGGAGACGGGAGGGTAAATGTCAACGATGTGATTGGTTAGGTGAAATTTCGCAACTTAGTCCACGTAGCACCGCGGCGCATGTTCCGAGGAAGATCACCCCATCCCCATTCATCTTACGTCATATTGTCATATACAGTAAACTCTGTCTAAGGCGGAATCGATCGGGACCGAGAAAATTTTCCGTAGTAGACAACATTCCGCCTTAGACAAATTTTACTCTATGTCTATGGATTCGCAGGGGCTTGAAAACCTTTCCGAGTTAGACAGATTTCCGTCTTACACAGAGTCCGCCTTACAGAGAGTTTACTGTATCTTATTTATTGCAAATTTTGTCTACTTTCTGAATTTCTGGATACTTTTTTGCCTAAAACATTAAAAAATTGATTTTTTGTAAAAAAAACCTTTTTGGGGGACATTTTACCAAAATTTGGGTGGGCGGGGGGGGTGGGGGTTGCCGGGGGAAATTTTGGTAAGTAGTTACAAATTCGGATTCAGCGATACAAAAAACATAAAGTAAGCCGATTTCAAGAGCTACCATTAAAATTTCCATGTAAAATCTCCTATTGCCTGGACTAATCAGGGTTCGTACGGGTCCTCGAATTTCCAGACTAAGAAAATCTTCGATACCAGTATTTTCTTATGTATAATTTCTCCATAAATAAGGCGAAATTTCGCGCGTTTAAACTAGATTTATTTTTTCCATAAAAAAAAAAAAAAATACTGATATTTCGCCATCAAAATAACGTTACCCGTACGAACTCTGTAAATGGAAGGAAAAATAAAATTAAAAATAGAAAAGCTTCTCTAATTTTCTCTTTTAAAAATTTAATGTGTGTTTACACTTTCAATTCACTTCAAAATCTATTTATATAAAATCCAAGTCTCTGTGTGTCCCTCACGATTCCGGTAGGACCGCCTCATTGAAATGAGTAATTGTTGAAAAATAGTAATGCAGGGTTACCACAGTAGCGCCAAAGGTTGGCCAACTTTGCGAAATATCGCCAAATTTTACAAAATGACGCCAAATTTGGCGACAAAAATAAGTTGTCATATATGAAGCCAACTTGGCGATATATAGCTATTTTGGCGAAATTCCCATTTAAAAGCATTAATCTTTCATAATCGAGGCCACCGCTATATAATTTAAACTGCGTACTTTTAAGGGTTTTTTTCAGAATCTATGGATGAGAATTTAAAAGTGTAATATACCAAAATGTACGTCTTTACATCTTCATCCCGATTGTACTAATAAGATAACCGCCAATAGACGGCTCTGTATTGTCCGAGTTCCTAACTGCCCGATTTTAATGTGCTTTAGGTACTTTTCCAGTATAGAACCTTGGCGAGATAGAGAAAATGAGTACTTTTCCGTTATACGGACACTATGCCAAAATGGTATGCTAATGGGTCAATTATTTCAACCCTGATCGTGGAAAGAATTTTTATTGTAAACCATGCGGAACATTGTGATATGCTATTTATGAAACGTGAATCGCGTGAATTGTTATTATTTAACCTTAAAAGCTATTTAATTTACTATTCGAATTTAAAAAAATAGTTATTTATGAAGTTATAATTTACTTTTACTGCTGACGCTGAGAAGGATTTTACCATTTTGGCAATTACCAGATGATGAGAAAATTACGATAAAACTGTTTCAGGAATTTGGAATTCTGCATAATAAAATGTTGTGTTCAAAAAACCATGAAATGAAATTATGGATGAGTTCTGGAAATCCAAAATGGAGATGTAGCTTAAGATCATGCCGAGAAAGCGCAGTAAGCGACAGAAAACATGGTTTGAAGGATAGCGGTTTTCTTTTCCTAATGCTTTAAGATTTATATATTTACGGTGCCAAGAGTTGACATCGATTGAGTTTTGTGGGCTGCAACTTGATATGAACCACAACACAACAGTTGACTGGAATAGTTTTTTGAGAGAAGTTTTTGCAAATGCTTTATGTTCACGACCAAACAGAAAAATCGGTGGATCTAATAAAGTTATAGAATTAGATGAAAGTCTTTTTACCAGGAAAAAAAAGCAACGTAGGAAGTTTTCTTCCTGCTCAGTGGGTGTTGGGTGCTTTATGTCGTGAAACACGGAGATGTTTTCTTACTCCTATTCCCGATCGTATAGCTGAAACTTTAATGGCGGCAATAGAAAACAAGTCTTAGATGCTGGGCACAGATGTCCTTATTGGCGTGACTTTTTACCGACGCCATTTTTGCGAAAACCTCTTTACTATATCATCTATATCCGGGTTACCATATCAAGCAAAATAACGACACTTTGGCGCAAGTTAAGTACCCAGTGCGTATATGACATTGGCGTCAGAAAAAAAATCGCGCCAATATGATATGACATCTGTGCCACATGCTGTATATTCCCGCGGCCGCCATCTTTGATATTTTGAGATTTCTTGGCGATGTTTTACAATTTATTTTCGTTAATCCTAACAAACGCATAAATCGCTGCGTGGCGACATTTACTACTTGGCGGAAAAGGTGTTTTTACGCCCAGAAAAAATCTAAGATGGCGGCCGCGGGAATATATGACATCTGTTCGGTTTAGTATGAGTTTTAATTTATTACTCTATTGTATAACAGTTATTTGTTCACTTATTTTAAGCATATATTTGTGATTTAATAAAATAGTTCGTAAAAGTCTGTAATTTTCAAATGTTATATCTTTTAAATGTTCACTTTATCTTCATGTTTTTTCTTTTATTTTTCAAATGCTTCAATTCACATGATTTTCATTTTGCGCCAACTATTACGCTTGGCGCAATGGTGTCCGTATAACGGAAAAGTACCAGAAAATGAAATTATCAACATATTTTCTAGCAACTTATTCACTGTTTCATATACTACACAAGTAATTTTTCAATATTTACACAATTTATTTAATATACAGAAGCAACTATATTAACTATTTTTGTATACAAACAGAAGTAAATTGTATATAAAAAAAAACAACAATAATATAGATATAAGTAAAATATTTATAGATTATATAAATAAACTTAAAAGTTTGTTGTTTTGATTTTCATAGCTGTTCATATGATTTGATCACAAATCTCACTTTCTGATGCACGAATTACAGCAAGCTTTTTAAAAAAACGCCAAGACCCCTATAGTGGAAAAGTACTAAATTGTCTATTATTTTGCACTATCTGTGCTATAGTTTGTACAAAAAATTAAGAATAAAATAAGGCACAGACGTCATACACATATTGGCGCGATTTTTTTCTGGCGCCAATATCATATACGCACCGGGTACTTAACTGGCGACAAAGTGTCGTTGTTTTGCTTGATATGGTTACCCGGATATAGATGATATAGTAACGAGGTTTTCGCCAAACTGGCGTCGGAAAAAAAATGCGCCAAGACCGTATATGACATCTGTGCCTAAAATAAATGTAAAATAAGACTAAAAAAGAGTTGTTTGACTAAAAAATTAAAAAATATATATATGTATTTTTCTAAATTTTTATTTATTTATTTACTTATTTTTGAAAGACATGCTTTCATTAAAATTCCCAAAAATGTATAAATATATATATATATATTAAATACACTAAAAAGTAGCAAATAATATTTGGGCTTGAAAAGAAATTGTTTCATTTTCCCATGCCCAAGGGAAAAAAATGAAAGCGTGGGCGCCAACTTTATATACATATATATACATAGGTAACGTACATAATATAATATCATAAAAAAAATTAAACAAAAGTTAAATTGAATTGGCACCCAATTTTTCACTTTTTTTCCTTGGTCATGAGAAAATAAAACAATTCCATTTCAATCCCAAAAATTTCCCACTTTTTAGAGCATTAAAAATACATTTTTGTGAGTATTAATGAAAGTATGTCTTTCAATTTTTTTTTACATTTATTTCTTCTATCTTGAATCACGTTTTTTCAGCACATTTTTCTATAAAAACAGCATATGTTCAGCTTATTTTTCTATTAGAAAAGTTTAATGTGTTGCGCTATCGTTAAATCATTTCAGAAACCGTGTTTAATTTTCCTAATGTAAACAAGCACAGAGCTGTTATGGTGAGTCATTCACATTTTAGAATCGCTCGCATAAAAAATTTCGCTCATTGAGTTACTATTTCGCCTCTCATTCTATACAATGTTAATGACGTCACCGCCAGTCGCTGCACCATGAAAAAGTCTACATGAGGAAAGGGAACCGATGTTGGCATTCATCCAACACTGAATTACCTCTATGGTTTTTATAGTGCTTATTTTTTTTCTCAAGCAGACCATAATGGCAACTCAAAGCGGCAACGGGTATTTTTTGTCAGGTTTATTCTGTTCTTTGGTTGGAAAAATAATAATGAAGTAGAGATGTAATAAAGAATATGTTTTTTAACAAAGAAATACTTTTTTCAATAATTTATAGTATTTTTCATTTGAAATGAATGAGTAATGAATGAAATGAATTGATATGAATAAAATTTTCCTTTATACTGTCATTTACAAATATGATAAATAAGTTAGAAGGATAAACATTTTCTACAGTTGGACTGTATTTAAAAGAACTGTTTTTTCTCATGGGCAACTATATGTAATTATTTCAAGATGTAAAGAGGAAGGACATTTAAAAGTATATGTCGAAGATACTGAAAAGCAAGGTCAGCTTTTAAATAATAAAACTTTTTTTACAAAAATCGTCGTATATTCTGGAGTTTTCTGACCAAATGTTAATTTACACTTAAATTGTATTTTTATGTATTGATTATACATAGTTTTTCATAAATGTGTTTCTTTTTTAAAATGTGTTATTTTCATCTATCACTGCGGAACAAGCGAGAAAAACTCATACTCTTGCAGGTGTTGTATATAACAGATCTATATATTACATTTTCCGTCATTTTTGACGGGCTATCTTTCTAGTATTATTATAAGTTAAATGATTGGTTTGCATTAAAGAAAACAACTTATTCGCTAAATTGAAATAAATAAATAAATGTATTTAATGTGTAAAATTGTTTAGCACTTGCTTACGGAGATTATTTAATATTCGATAAAATAGGCTTAAAAACAGTTATTGCAGTCTCATAACAGATGCGATTTTTTTAATGTAAGTTTAACTTATATTTAAAAAAAAATATATTTATGCACTTTAAACATCAATCGCATTAGTTGGAGATTTTGCATTGATGGAGAAACGCAACAGAAAAATATAAGTGATTCTTGAAAAAGTTACTTATTATTCCCTTTTAAAGATAGATATTTATTGCAATGATAAATATTTTGCAGTTGATTAAAAATAAGAATTTTTGATATTAGTAAATGTACTACAGTATCTCTATTATTTCTTTTTCTCATTTCTAAAAATAGTTAAAACACTTTTATAAACGTTAATTATACTACCTGGATAACTTTGACCGCTAAAGCTCACTTATTATGGTGGTACAGACAGAATGAAACTGACCAAAGTAGCGTCACGTTGGTCTAAATGTAGATAAAGAATCAGAAAAGAAAAATCCCGAATCTCCAAATTTTGTTGATGCCGGAGGAATTTCTCCCTAGAAATTCTCTCAATTCACTGTGAGTAAGAAAAGGTGTATAAGAATGTGTTCTGAATTTTCATATATAAAACAAAATTTTGTCTGAAAAAAAATTTAGTAAGAAGTAACTATTTATTAGATCATGTTAACTTCTTTTTTTTTCTAATAAAATAATGTACAGCAATACAGCTTTTGCAATGAAATATAATTTTTAAAACACTTGATTATGTAACCCCCCAAAAATATATAAAAATATTCCGAGAAATATTGATTATACTAATTGAACTTATTTCACAATGTCAGTAACGTAAAGGTGAAGTATATATACAGTCTACAAACATCTGCTACGTTGCTAGATACCGAAACCAGTTGCTACATTTTTTAAAATTTCAGTCACTAAACTTAGGACACGAAATTTTACATTCCATACATTTAAATTCCAACATAAAGTTTAATTTTTGAGAGCATACAATCATCAATACTTCAATTAATCATCTTCTTTGAATGAAAAAGTCCATTTTTTTATATTAATGTACAGAGGAACTTCATGCTGTGACAAATTATGATTTTACAACCAGTAGTCTTTATTTCGTAATGAAAAACACATATTATGACTCCCTGAAATAGACCTTCTATTTATTGATATATTTATTGACCGGAATTGAAGTTCTTAGAAGAGCAGGATTAGTCTGCAGGATTGAGTAGAGAGAATGTCATAGCAAGATAGCTGTGACATCAGGAACAACACTGAAATATCGATATGAGCATTAGTCTTTCACAAAACGGGAAAAAATTCTTTGAATTTCGGTGGTTGGTGAATGATTTTGGTGAATGATTTCAATGGTTATTCATGTATAAAAAAATAAAACACTAGTGAAGAAGTCTGCTTAAAATATGATTTATATTTTTTAAGGAATGATTTTGGTTTATGATGACGATTTCTCAAATGTTACTTGATATTAAATATGTTTTATGCCGATACTTCGCAAAAATGAAATGCAAATGTGTGTATAAATTGTGTGCGGACAAAGTTTTTAAGATTTAATTTTTCCTAATGATTTGCCGGTAGCATAAAAATGATTTAAAAACACTCACACGTTAAAAGAACGCTAGCTAACTTGCCCGGGTACCTCAAAAAACAGATTGAATTGCGAAAAAGCTCTTAAAATCACAATAAGATATCGCGAAAAAAATGTTAAATTGCTGCACAAATTTCGAAAAGAGAAAAAAATAATATATATTGTGTTCGAAGATTGACAGTTGATTCCTTTCACTAATGTGGAAAAATGGTAGGAAATCGCTAAAATACACTAAAAATCACATACAAAATTCCCGAAAAATTCGAAAATTGCTATACGAAATTCGAATAAACTTTATTGAAATGAGGGCGGAAATTACTTAAGTATTATAAGCCAAAAATGGAATGTCAAAAAATTGCAGCAGATCGCGAAGAAACGTAGACATCGAATTAAAAATCACAAAAAGTTCAAAATTCACGAAAGTCAAAATTTACTATAATTGGATAAAAGTTTCAAATCTAATTCCTTTGACCTGCGGGCTTTCTTAAAATTTATGTTTGGGAAAGCATGCTAAGCATTGTATCATGTTACTTTTATTCATAATTTAATTTACTCGCATTCCCTTAAATATAACTAATATAACCCCTTAATTTAATATTAGTTTTTGTTGCAATAAAATATCTCAATTTGTTCATTTTCTGTAAGCAAGTAATCCTTATTGGTTTACAATGGAAGTCTATGGGAATTTGGCGAAATATTAGAGATATCGCCAAGCTGGTGTCACTTATGGCGACTAATTTTGGTTGCCAAATTTGGCGATATATTGCCAAGTTGGCGAAAAATTTGGCGGCATTCGGCGACAGAACTGTATCCCTCCTACTGTAACCCTCTTATAGGTATGAAGATGTATTAAATGCTGTTCAATAAAAGCATAAAAAGTTCGCTAAAAATTCAAAAATCGCTGTACGAATCCGAATAAACTTTTTTGAAAAGAGAAGAAAATTTACTATATTAGGTTAAAAAAAAGAAACCGTATTCTCTTCACTAATATGGAAAAATCGCCTCGAAACTTAAAAAAAACGCTAAAAATCGCATAAAAACTTTAATTAAAAAAAATCTAATAAAAAAAAATCGAATATCGGGCTTCGAGTTGCAAAACTTCATATATAGACGGACCTTTTATCCAAATTTTGTAGCTCTACGTGCAGTTCAGAACATCGTCGACACACTCACACACAAACTTCTTTCATTATTATTATATATTTAATTTACCTAGATTCCCTTAAATATAATAAATATAACCCCTTAAGTTAATATTAGTTTTTGTTGCATTAAAATATCTCAATTTGTTGATTTTCTGTAAGCAAGTAATCACTATTTGTTTACAATGGAAGTCTATGGGAATTTGGAGAAATATTAGAGATATCGCCAAGTTGGCGTAACTTTTGGCGACTAACTTTGGTCGCCAAATTTGGCAATATAATGCCAAGTGGGCGACAAACATGGTCGTATTTGGCGACAGAACTGTGTCCCCCCTACGGTAACACCCCTTATAAATATGAAGGCGCATTAACTGCTGTTCAGTAATCGCATAAAAAATACGCCAAAAATTCAAAAATCGCTGTACAAATTCCGAATAATTTTTTTTTGAAAAGAGAACAAAAGTTACTAAATTGGGTTAAAAGAAAGAAACCGTATTCTTTTCACTAATATGGAAAAATCGCCTCGAAAGTTAAAAAAGCGCTGCAAGTCGCATAAAAAATAAATTTAAAAAAATGCAATGAAAAAAGTGAAAAGCGGTCTTCGAGGTGCAAAACTTCATATACAGATTTACCTTTTCCCCAAATTTTGTAGCTCTACGTGCAGCGGTCCCTTCAGAACACCGTCGAAACACTCACTCGCACACACACACACAAACTTTTCCCCTTATTATTATAGATTGTGTAATAATAATAATTAAAAAAAACACGTTTACAAAATATTCACAGATATGTAAGTTTATTGACAAAATAATATTAATTTAAAAGTAAAAATAATTAAATATATCACAAATTACATCACTTGTGACAGATAACTCTTCCTATATGGGATATCGAATTGAAAAATCAATTAAAGTGTAAATTGTATTCATATTGGCCTACAAATATATAATAGAAGCATGACTTAAGATGGAATTTACTTTAAAGTTATAATAGTAGTAATATATAGAAAAATCATACAACTGGCTTTTTAGGTGCGTTCGTAATTATATAAATACGTAGCACCTATAGTCGTCGTTCAGTCCTTCTGTCCGTCCGCATATAACAGAGCAAAAACCACCCAACCGTATGATCTGAAATTTTAAATATATAATTGTAGCAAAATTTTGTCGAGTCGTTTCAGATTTTATGAAAATTGGAAATATAGTTTAATTACAGGGACAGTCAAAATTTTCAGTTACATTAAAGACAATGAGAAAAAATTATTTCAAGTTCATTTTAATGATGTTACAGCCTTTCTAACCGAATGAAATTGATATGCGCTTATGAATTGCACTAAAATATACATTCACTGCACTATGCGGCTCAAAAAATATTATAAAACTTGTTATAGTACATACGCACATCATTTGCCGCGTTTGACGAGCAATTTCCTACTTGTTTAATATTTAAGAAAGCAAACATCGAAAAATCTAGCAGAAAAAGTATGAGACGCGCCTGTTTTACAGCGTGTTTTAGATGTGTCTATTTTCCTGTGCGTATATATTATACATATTTTATGCATATGGATGGGGTGTGTCGCTAAGAATTAAATAAATGAAGATTGTTGCAGTGTCTGTTTGGAGTTATTTCTATTTTCCACGGTGATTTCCAACTTGTAAGATGAAGATGGGAATTTTTGTTTCCTATTTTCTGAAAATGTGTTATTAACCCCCTCACTGACAAGCCCGTGTTAATACGTTCACTAAGCTCCAGGTTTCACTGCAATACAAGCAATATTTAAAGTAATATAATTCTATTGATTTAATGTATTTTTAATACATTGACCAATGATTAATATTTCCAAGGATTGAATTCATATTCGTTATTAAGTTTTTTTTTTATAAAATGTTCAAAGAATCATTTTTTTTAACATTTAAAACAAAATGCAGAGAAAACAACATTACAATTTTGCCCTTTTCCAAGACAGTCGGAGGGTTAAACAACGGAATTTTTCTTACAATGTATCAAAGTAGTTTCTTCCAATAACCACGTCACTGGCTGTATTACTAGTCTATCTACATTAGCCTGTGTAGCGTAATTATAAAGCTTTACAAAATATCACTCTTTAAATTTGTAAATGACACATTACTACTTATTATCATTTGGCAATAATGTATTACAATTTCGATCAATAAAGGCCTAATGACTCTTTAGGACATGCGTAAAACGTTTTTTTAGTTTGTAATTATATGATAAACTAAACATTAGTTGAAATGTGAATTAAATTCAGTACGTATCTTAATCTTAGTAAATGGCTATTATGTATTAATTATTTCTCTTTTGTGACCGACACGATAGCACAGTTAACCCTTTATATCACAAATTATGAATTCATGAAAATTTTATCTTCTGAAGCATTTTTCGGGAATTTTTGAAACTACATTCGAAGTTTTACAAATTAATTTTAGAAGCATTTTGTCAATTAAAATTGAGTGTATAGGGAACTTGTATGTGCAACATTTATAACTCCACTCAATTTTTTTAGTTAAAATATTTTTTTTTCGTATTTTATAGAATTAAAAAATGTACAAATATAATGAATTACAATAGAAATATAGAAATATTTTCTAACTTAAACATTTCTTCCACAATCTTTCAACTTCAAGAAATCTGGAAGATGCAAATAAAAAAGAAATCGTCCTTTTAAAAATATTTTTGCTTTGTGCAACCTATAATGCTCTTGGAACAAGATAAGGTAGTGTATACCAGATTTTTTTTACACATTAATTTTAATGAGATTACTTTTTACACAATTATCAAAAATATATAATGTGAACATTAAAAACGTCCACAATCTTACTTAAAAGTCGACTAATGTAATGAAAAAGATGTGACAATTTTAAAATATACATTTTATTTAAAACGTCTTAGTACTTTCAAGCCTTCCAGGCTTATCATCAGAGAATATCTTAATAACTAAATGTTGTTTATTTATACAAATACGTCAGTTTGATTTGAAAATGAGAGAGCCAATAATTACTAGAGTTGAAAGTAGAAGTAGCAGTAGCAGTTTCTTGGATTCAAATTAATTAGAGGAAATATGTATTATTATTAATAATTGTAGTTCCATTTATTTTATGACATAACTTTGTTTCTCATACGTCACTTTCCATAGGTTGAAGAAAATATTTAACTTCTGTACTTAAAATTTTATTACGTCACTTTGCTCAGGTTTTCACAAAATATATTTTCAGGATATTGAACAACAAACTGGTACTAAGAAACTTGAAAGTACAAAGACGTTTTTTTTAAAAAAAAAAAATGTGTATTTTAAACTTGTAACATCTTTTTCATTATATTAGTCGCCTTTTAAGTAAGATTTTGGACCTTTTTAATGTTCAGATTATATATATTTTATGTCTAATCAGGATGAAAAATTGTGTTCCGTCTTATGATATTATTCACAATTATCTAAGTAGTAAATAAATCATATCAGATGTAAATCTCCAACTGAGCGAAAAACGATCTGACCAGGATTCGAACCAGGGATCTCTTGGCTGAATCCGCCAATGCTCAACCATCTGAGCTATCCGGACGAATCTGGTGGAAATTTCTCACCCAGATCAATAATGTTAGCTGGGTGAGAATGTTCCACCAGATTCGATAAATAAGTAATCATAATAATGAAAAAGTAATAAGAAGCATAGTTGCCGGTACACAACTGCGATTTAACAAAACCGTTGCTTAAGATGGTGGATAGCAAATAATTTTACAGTTAGAGTAGTTAAACTTTCATAGTTTTGTATAAAATGGGGAATCAAAGCAGAAATTTTGGTGTTGTTACATAAAGAATTCAACGGAAAACATCTTAAATGCAGGAATTTTCGCTAAAATTTAGGTTGCAATCCCTATTTTCTCGATAATGGATTAGAATAATAACTTAACACATTAAAGCCCAACGCTCCCGTTGTGGGAACAACTGCTTATATTTTTTTTCTCAAAATGTTTGGAAACTGTTTAATAAGTACATTTTGCATAGAAAAGTTAATAGTATGGTTTCTAATATATATTTTTTCAGAATGATATACATATATTTTTCAATTTTTGCAGTTTTCATAAAAAAGATAATTTTTGGTTTTTCGACTGTCTCAAGCAAAATTTGTAAAAAGAAATACGGTAAAGATTTAGTTTTTACAAATATACAAATATTTAAAGTCAACATTTTAAATAACATTACATTCCTATTCCGAAGTATATATATCTATTTAACCCTTAAATGCTGTGTGTTGCCTTTCGGCAACATATCCAATTTAGACTTCTAAAATACTATTAGAATAATATTGAAGCTATAATGCCTGATGTTTCCAATAAAATACATTCTAAAAATATTATTAAATCGATTTTCAGCATGTAGATGGCAACACTTGTGCTGTTTAAGAATAAAGATAGATTTGTTTTTCAATTGTTGCTATATGTTCTTTTTGTATTGTTTGGAAGCTTGCGAAATACCCTATTTTGTTCTACAGTGAACAAGTAAAATTTATCGCTTATCATAGTTTCTAAAATTCTTGTGTGTTTAATATTATAGAATTTTATCAAGGAAAATTACTTTTCAATTACAGACCAGTATTGCCGATTAGTAACAAACTGTGTTTTAGCCGTAATCCATACTTAAAACAAAATATGATTTTTTAAAATATTTTTTTATATATTTAATAGCTTCTTCTGCTAATACAAAATTGCAGCTCATTCCACAATGTAGTCTTGAGTTAAGTTTAAGTAAGTTGGAAATTCCACGTCAAATATGGCATATGAGTTGCGTTCGTACTATAACTAGTTTTATAAATATTGTATGTACCGCACATTTTACTGAGTGTATATTTTAGTGCACTTCATAAGTGCAAATCAATTTCATTCTGTTCCAAATGGTGTGACATCATTAAAATGCACTTGAAGTATTTTTTTTTCCCTATTGGCCGTAATGTGATGGAAAACTTTTGACTGCCTTTGTAATTAAACTATACGTTCAATTCTCAAAAATTTGGAATGACGCGACACAAGTTTGCAACAATTCTATATTTAAAATTTCAGACCATTCGGTTGGGTAGTTTTTGCTATGTTATATGCGGACGGACGGACAAACAGACGGGCGAACGACGACTATAGGTGCAGCGTATTTATGTAATTACGGACGCACCTAAAATGAACCTGCATTTGAATTTGTTTTAAAAAGATTAAAAATGAATCTAATTTTAGTGGTTCCAAATTCGAAAGCCGCATGATTTGAAAATTATTTGAATGAATGACTTCCCGTTTGTCATCCGATGGTAAAATACACGCTACGAAAATTAGTTGTTAATACTGAAAATTTTGATGTTTGATAATATTTCTATATGTAGACCGTTTACCAAGCAAGATATAAGTATACCATTAATTTTTAGACGTTACCAGCAACATTTCATAAGATGATTTGCGGAGCTGTTAATTTGGGGAAATACTTATTTTTTTGCGATTGCATCATTTTTCTACCGATATGCGTTATTGTTCACTTTTACGCAATAGAATCCAAAGATGATATCCGAATCTGTGTAGGAGAAATGTTTCACAATTAAGGATAAATAATTAAACCAATCAAATGTACAGTAAATCTCTTAAAATCATTATAAAATCCCTCTTGCTTATTTCGTATAAAATCAATAGAAGTCCATATTTTGAAAATTTGAAACACTTTCCAATCCCTTTTGAAATATTTTTATATAGTATTAATCAAACTAAAAACGAAAAAAAAAAAAAAAAAAACTTTAAATAAGTATATAAAATCCTCAAATTTATATTATAACGTCAAGAAACGCGGAAAAAGGGAATCGGTATTTCGTTAGTTTACCGACATTCCTCTACTAATATTCGATACTTTATTACATTTCTAATGTCTGTAACAAACCTATAACAGGTGAGGTTATAAATTTATACACATGAAAAAGAATTTTCCTTCCATTTACTAATATGCACCGTTTTTATCAACTGCAGATAATATATTCTTTTCCCCCTTGGAGAATGGAAACCTAATGATAGCACTTTTTGACCAATATGCGCTATTGCTTTCTTCTCCGCCATAAAGCGAAAAGTCGATAGACGCTCCTGTCCTTCGGAGTCATGTGCGATCAATTTTCTCATGGTTAGTCAAGCGGATCGAAGAAAAGAATGTTGGAATAATTTTTCTGTCAACACTCCTTTTATTTAATTTACTATTCATATAGATTGGATATCAATACTCGAGGGAAGGATAAAATAGTGAATGCATTACTGAGTGCTGAACGCTTTCCATCTTTATGAAATGCACATTTTGTCACGAATGAAATATATATTTACTAAAATTAAAATTGCATCTAAATATATAGCGTTATAAAAGATCACACTGTTAATGTAAATAAATGGTTTTTTACTATTTTTTTCTTTTCACAAGAAGCTTTTAATATACAAATGTAACGCATAAATTGTGGACTTTTTAATTTCATTTCAAAGATGATTTTTTTTTTTTTTTTATTATTATTAGTATTCGCTCAGCAATGATTTTATTTCGTTTGTTATTCTTATAGAATTGAAAATGATGCATAAGAAAATGATAAAATCTGGACTACGTTATGTAATATAGAATTATAAATCTTTCTGAAATGCATGTTATTACACAAATGATTTATACATATTTAAATTTTAAGTGCTTCTCAAAAATCAAAGCCTTTATGCGATTTAACGGTTCGTTTTCATATCTCCGCACCCCCACAAAAAGTATGTGTATAATTAACGTGAAATAAATAAATTGTCAATTTTTTTCTTTTAATATGCTCTAGGGATGAAGTAATTTTTCTATAAACATTGCTTTGTTTAATTTATTATTCGTATAGATTGGGTATGAATACATAGGTAAAGGATAAAACATTGAGTACTTTATTTTCAACTTATGTAAAATATATATTTTTCATAAATAAAGTACAACACATCTGTCAAAATGTCCCAGAACTAACCCGCAGATGACACCACAAATTAAAAATTCATATATGTGTTTGATACTACTGATCTTCCTAAGTTACCTGTCAAAATTTCATGACATTTCGAAGATTAATTATCGAGATCGTGAAGTTTTAGTAACGCTACATGTGATATTCTGAAAAAAAAAAAAAAAAAAAAAAAAAAAAAAAAAAAAAAAAAACCGAATTTCTTGTGTTTAGGTGATGGCCGGCCTAGGAAACCGCCACAGAATTCGGAGAGCTTGGCAATTATGTCCCACAGTGGGGCAATTAGACAATCTCGGTGAACAAAATTATTTCGTTGAAGTTTAATTAGGTTTTGATGGGTTTTTTAATGCATCATTAATAAAAAAGTCCTTCCGGCCAGTGCCGGGAGGAAGAGGTAGCTTTCATATTCCTTATTTTAAAAAAGCCAACTTATATTATTCAAACACACGAAGCTCAATTTAGTGGAAACCGAATATAGGAGATTCAATACTAATTTTTATCAATACTAAATCATTATGAATGAGAATTTTGCGAAATTAGTCAGCTTTATCCAAGCTGCTTTTATTTAAAGTAACTTATATTTGGCTGCCAAATTCGGCGAATTCTAAAGTCCCTGCCATTTTAAGACAACATGGTGGATGGGGCTAACCAGTGAACTTGGTCGAGACCTTATTAATTGCTGTGAACATGCTCACTCACATCGGAATTGGTTGATATATACGAGTGCTGTCGCAGGCAAAAAATCAGATTTTTCAAAATGTCACCCATATTAGAAATTGAAACTGCTATATCTGAGCCATTTTTTAAGATAAAGACAAACCAAAAATGCTCCTGAATCATTATTTCAAGGTCAAATACTTAAGAAAGAAATCTTTTTCAATTTCTAATTTTTTTGCACCTCACTTTAAATATAATTTTTTTTAAATTTAATTTCCGCCATTTTGAAACAAGATAGCTGATGAAGCTGGCCAGCGAACTTGGTCGAAATATTGATGTATACTATCCACATGTCTTCTTAAATCGAAATAGGCGAATACTTGTGTTACAGCGTGACAAATACAAGATTGTTTCAAAATATTAGCCATGCTAGAAATTCAAAGTGCTATAATTCAATCATTTTTTAAGATATAAACAAAATAACAAATTTTCAGAAACAAAATCTGCTCCGGAATCTTTGTATCAAGGCCAAACACATAAAAAAATCTTTTTCATTTTCCGATTTTTTAATACCTCATTTTAAATTTTAAATTATTTATTTTTTAAATGGCAACTTTTTTGAAACAAGATAGCGAAGGAAGCTGGCCAACGAACTCCTTCGAGACATTGGTATGTACTATGTACAGACCAAGTTACATCCAAATCGGTTCATAAATACGCCTGTTATCGCGTGACAAAAATCAGGTCGTTTTAAAATGTCAGCCACAATAGAAATTCAAAATGCTATAACTCAGCCATTTTTTTAGATATAGACGAAACAAAAACTGTTCCAGAATCATTGTATTAAGGTCAAACACATACGAAAAAAATCTTTTTCATTTTCCAAATTTTTGGTATCTCATTTTAAATTTTAATTTTTTTAAATAGCCGCCATTTTGAAACAAGATGGCGGATGAAGCTGGCCAACGAACTCGGTCGAGATATTTGTATGTACTATGTACACACCAAGGTAGATCCAAATCAGTTCATAAATACGCCTGTTATCACGTGACAGAAATCAGGACGTTTCAAAATGTCAGCCATGCTAGAAATTCAAAATGCTATAACTCAGCCATTTTTTATGATATAGACGAAACAAAAACTGCTCCGGAATCTTTGTATAAAGGTCAAATACATAAGGAAAAAATATTTTTCCATTTTAATTTTTTGGTACCACATTTCAAATTTAAATTTTTTTTTTAAAAATTTAAATGGCCGCCATTTTGAAACAAAATGGCGGATGAAGTTGGCCAACGAAATCGGTCGAGACATTTGTATGTACTATGTACACACGGAATTACATCCAAATCGGTTCATAAATACGAGAGTTACAGTGTGAAAAATGTCAGATATATATATATATATATATATATATATATATATCAATTTTGAAAGGAGGGTGGTTTCGGGGTCTGGGGGTCATGATCGATGAAAATATACCAAAATGTTTTAAAATCGCTTTCCTCCGAACGGCTGCAATAGGTAGATTTTTGTAATGAAAGCTACCTAATACTACAACAGTGATAAATATATGGTCTCGTTAACAAAAATGTCTCAAACTAAAAATATATTGCATTGCAATGAATGCGTTAAACGTACTTATTTCACTATTAAGTAAAAAAAAATAAATTTAATACACTCGTGTAAGTTAAGATTCTTTTTTTTCTACTCAGAAACGCTCGAGAAATTTTTGTTGTCATCCTGAAAAATAAAATCATATTTATAAAAATAATCTTTTATGTAATTATTTTCAGTTGAAAAAATGCTGTTTTGTGTAAATAAATAACCTTACATTTTTTATTTAGACAACAGAATTTATTTTAACTGAAAAAAAAAATGGGTAGCATTTATATATTTTAAATAGTCACACAGAATATCAAATCTTGCTTTTTTTAAATATAGTTTTATTTTTAAACTTTCATTTTTCATGACTACACAAATTTGCTGAGCGTTTCGAAATTTAGAAAAATAATTAAATAAAGGAATGTTAACTTACATGTGTGCATTAAATTGTTTTTTTACTCAATAGTGAAATAAGTATGTTTAACACATTCTTTGTAATACATTATATTTTTATTTTGAGACATTGACATTAAATAAACCAAATATTTATCACTGTTTATTCAATTTTATTCTATTTGAAATCAAATTTCTGCTTATAGATTGTAATGTATCGCATTATTTGTGTGGCCCTGTAAAAGAAATACAAATGCTAAGCACTTTAGTTTCAGTTCAAAAGATGGCATTTTGTATCAGAATAACCTATAGTAACTTTGTTGAAATTGGATTAAAATGTCTACTTGTAAGCTACAGTCTTTCCACAATATTTTGTGTGGTCATGTAAAAGATGCATGATTGCTACGTTCCTTAAATTATAATATAATTGAATTGTCATCGGAAATATACAATTAAGCAAAGTTTCAGCTCAATCAGATAATTGATAATGGTTTTAAATGGACTTACAAGTTTTGAACTAATCCTTCGTGTCGCTCTGTGAAAAAAGCGTATCTGCTACGTTACATAAATTGTAATAATATTGCATTGTCAACAGAATTACATATAAGCAAATTTTCCGCTCAAACGGATAACTGGGATTGGTTTAAAGTTAACTTGCAAGTTTTAAACTAAACATTTAAATAGTCCTCTAGAAACAGTATAACTTCTATGCTTCTCAAATAGTAAAAATATTGTATTGTCATTTAAACTACACATGTATTTAATGTTTCAGCCCAATCGGATAATTGAAAGGGGTTTAAAAATGACTTGCAAGATTTGAATTAAACATACATACATACATACATTGCAAGTTAATATAAAGCTTCTTTTTTAATATAAATTTAAAGAATAGCAAACTTTTGCAGGAGTTTTCTTAAGATTCCAATACTTTAGGAATGGCACTTGGATTAAAAAAAAAAAAAATTCTTATTTCACAATAATGCTTAATAATCTGTTAAAAGTAAAAATGAAGTTTGTAGACAACAATCACAACCTTGGTGAAAGCGGTGAAGCGGTGAAGTGTTGAATGAGATTTGTCCAGACGGGAGTTTATCTCCCGATCTGCAATGGCAGTCAGACGTGCTGACCACTACACTAATAGGATTCACAGTACTGTACTAATGTAAGAAAATTGCACCATATTGACCAAAAAAGAAGAAAAATTTCCGTAATACAATTCAATTTTCAACATTCAATATTAACGAAAACTCAAAATGTAGTGATTTACATTAATAAGTATTGAAAGCCAATTTATATATATATAGCATTCGTTTCTAAATTAATTCCGTCCTTAAGAGAGCTGATAAAAGTTATAATTACATACTTGTATAAAATATGAATATATATTTCATCTAGGCAGAGTAAACTTGAATTCTGATGAACGAATTTTGAAGGGACTTGCACTGTTAGTTAGATAATTGTTTGTCCGTTTTCTGTCACTCGTGATCAAGGGATAAGTCATTAAATAGTTTTTTAATCACATCATTTGTATTTCACGCTTTGCATTTAAAATATAAATGTTTCACTCGCTTTCATTTAAAATAAACAATTTTCACTTGAAATAAATAAATAAATTAAAATATATATATATATATAATTCAAGGAGAAAAATTGTTATTTAAAAATTTGCAAGAAAAACTACTTGACCAATTCCTACATTTTACAGACTAGTGGAACATGGTTGACACCCACCGTCATAAAAAAATTATTTTTTAAACCTCTGAGTCCTTTTTTGTGGTGTTAATTTAAAGCCAATAACACAAGCATTCATGGACCCAATGAAATGAAAACTCCTATTCTGGAAATGATAACTGTTTATTCTGTTATACACGTAAAAGGTTTTAATATATATATATAAGGTCATCGTAAAATGTTAGGAATAGAACGCGTTTTTCTTTGCGTTTCATTTTTTGAGTGAGCCTTTCGTGATGTATTAAAAGACCGCCCTTTAACTGATAATGAAATCTGGAAATACAAATATTTGGAAATTATAAAAGTCACTGAAACTGCTGCTATATGTTTACTGTTCTTTGTGTACAAATAATTACTCTATATCTAATAATCTAATATCCATATCATATATCATCTTTTCTAAAACTAAAGTGTAACCTATTTATAATACATTTTTCACTGCATTAACTATGCTGTACTAAGTCGTATATTACAGAATAAAACGAAACGTAGAGTGAGATTGCATTTAAACTACCAGAGCAGCATTTTACGCGAAGCTGAAAGGCTCGGAATTTAAGAACTATAAAACAAGATTCACTGAAATATTGTGCAGTGGGAAATTTCTGAAATCATTGTAATGCTCTCCATTTCAGTAGCGTTGTGACTGAGAACATTTTAATTTCTGTTACCAAAATGGTGCATTTTCTCTACCAAATCTTACTGTAAATGATCCTCTAAAATACTTCCTACTTAACAGTCCAAAAGGCATAGCCGGATGAGCATTGGAAACATGCCTTTCAATCAAATTTCCTGATTTTTCTCCAAGATGTGGCTACATATCTGACAATGTATTTCCCGCATTATCACTCTATAAATATTGATATTTAATGAGATAAAAATGTTTTTTCGATTCTTTAAAAAACATAATTTCTCAAAAACTGCTGCACGGATTTACATGTCATTAACTGGGGAAATATAGATACCAGAGATGCATAACTGGTAATTTTTGTATAATTTTCTGTTTATAAAAACTGTGTGAAATAGAGAAATAAAAATTTTAAAAAGTAAAAATCATATCTTATGGTTATCCGAAAATTGCCATTTTCTTGTAAAAAATTCCCCAGATGTGCCCGTATATTCTATATAAATGCCGAAAGTTTTCGTTGGGTACTACATATAAATATTAACAAAAATGTATATTGAAATTATTGAAATTCATTTTAAGGCGTTATTTGTGGCGGAGCTACTCAACTTCGACACCTGAAGAATTTTTGGAATAAACAGTTAGAGAATTGCTGTATTTTAAATTTTAATGCACATATGAGCAACTTTCTCAACGCTGTTGACATCAAAATGAACACGAAGTTGAAAAACATGGCTTATATGCTTAATGTAATCTAAAATGCATCAGTTGACATATTGTCTGCTCACTTTGTTCCAAAAATTCTTCGGATGTCGAAGTTGAGTAGCTCCGCCCCAAATAACGCCTTAAACTGTATTTCAATAATTTTAATATACATTTTTGTAAATATTTATATGTAGTACCCAACGAAAACTTTCGGCATTTATATAGAATATACGGGCACACATTTTTTACAAGAAAATGTTAGTTTTCGGATAACCATAAGATATGATTTTTACTTTTTTAAACTTTTATTTCGCTATTTCACACAGTTTTTATAAACAGAAAATTATGCAAAAATTACCAGTTATGCATCTTTGGTATCTATATATCCTCAGCTAATTGCATGAAATTCCGTGTAGCAGTTTTTGAGAAAATCAGTCATTTTAAAAATCGAAAGAGCATTTTAATCTCATTAAATATCAATATTTATGGGGCGATAATAGGGAAAATTTATTGTCAGATATATAGCCACATCTGGGGAAAAAAATCAAGAAATTTGATTGAAAGGCATGTTTCCAATGCTTATCCGGCTATGCCCTTTTGTCCAACAGATTTGGAAATAAAATAGTGTCATGATTAACGCATCGTTTTAAGCAATGAGGAAGGAAATTCCAGGAAAAGTTCCATATTTCTTTTTTATTCAAGGTTCGTTTAGTAAAACCAATCGGTGTTACAGGTGAAGCATTATACTTCACATTAAAGGACTTTTTCTTAGAAAATAATTTTCCCTATGCAAAATATTTAAACATTATTATAAATTGCAGTATTATTTCTTATAAACTGACGCATGGGTAAATAACTTTTAACTAAAGAAAAATATTCCAATTCTAAATCTAAAATAGAAACCTCAATGAATTAATTGACATTTTCTTATTCAAATAAAGAGAGTTACTAAAATAAAGGAACCTTTTCTTTAATTTGAGCTCAACATTTATCACCCCCCTAAAATGACAACGTTATATATGCACAGAACCCTTACAAGTATGTAACGATAGTAACAATACGTTATCGTACATCATTCCAAAAATTTTTTATAATATTTGAGAATAACCTGAACCCTACCACTTTGGTTTATATTTGGAACAGTCTAATAGCATAACCTCCCCCCACCACATCCAATTTTACTTTGACATTTTGATCAACCATCTGGTATAAGAGAACCAACTGATGGCTTTTATCTTTAAAACCATGGTAATGAACATGAATATGCTTAAATGTTCTTGGTTTTAAATGTATTTTATTGTAAATATAAAATATCGCTTTAAATAGTATTTTGTGTTGACAAAATTTTTGATCAAAGGTTACCTAAAATATTAAAAAATGGGTTATGCCGTGTAGTAATGTTGGTTCATGTACTAGTGTAAATAAATTTTATTATTTTCTGAACTTAAAATTTGTCTCTTTATTGTATCATCAATTTTAATTATTAAAAATTATATTCTTGCACGCCAGTTTGCTGCGATTCGTATTTTAAATCTTATAATTTTTAGTTGATTTATTTAACTTCTTTTTAAATTTGTTTTTATCGAAGGTCGGAATTACTTGAATTAAGAAAAAAATAACACAACTTATTTTAAAATTAATGTCTTAAACTTAACTTTAATTACATAAACTCTGAACAGAGAAGGTGCGATAAAAAGGATAACAGTAAGTAGTGCTTAGGTAGATGTTTCGAATATGGAATCTTCTAGTAATCACTGCCTGCTAGGTGAACAATTTCTTCCCAACATAAGTTAATTGACGACTTATTTTCCAGAATTTTCTGAATTGAATACATATGAATTTTTACGAACTGACATACTAATAAAAACTTATACTATTTGATGTATCAGTTTTGAAACCACGAACTTTATTTGTAATGAACAGAAAAACAATTTTAAAAACTATTTTTTTATATGTTTGAATTATTTCCCCATGGATGTTTCCCCCAAACAATATAATAAGTTATATTACATGCTACGCTTCATTGTGTTCAGCGGGAATCGGTATGATCGTTGAACTTTTTTTGGCTTATTTATTTGTTAAAATAATTTATTAATAAGAAAATGATTTTAAAGTGCCTGGTTATATTAACATTTTCTATATATCTAATGTATTATAGATGTTATTAATAGATACGAATAGAATGTGTGACTTGCATTGCTATAATAATTTGTAACATTATTTAATTAGTTATAAAAAAATTATTTTATATAATGGCGTATACTGACTGCTTTAATTTTTCGTATAAATAGCAATTATTATTAATTGTGGAAAGTTATTTTCCACTTTATTTTTAAAATATTTTTTTATAAATAATTAGAGGTATCAAGCAATCTTCGAATATATTTTCGTCTAAAATGTTTTATTCACAGCCTTTGAAATGTCTTCGTAATGAAATGGAAGACAAATATGCCTACGATAATATCTGCAACCAGTTATGTATAAATTAATATTTACTGATCCTCTCTATTTAAACTCTGCATAAAATTAAAAGAAAAACAATTCGCGTTCTTTGTACATTATTATCTTACTTGATATGTCGGTGACAGATTAATAGACAGAAAAATCATGACTTGAAAATGCATTTGAAATTTATATCTGCATTGATCTCGAAAAAATTTGTCAATTTATAAATACGTATTGTATCATTTGCATTCGAAAATCTATATAGATTAAAGGGCTTCAAGAATATAGTTATGTAATTCAATGAAATTTCCATAAATGTTATAAAATTTTTATCTACACTGTTAAAAAATTTTCTGTGAAATTACAGAGAATCTACGGGTAATCCATTATCTGAAGTCTTATTAGGTAGCTTTCTTTACAAAAAGCTACCTATTGCAGCCGTTCGGAGGAAAGCGATTTCAAAAAATTTTGGTATATTTTCATCGATCATGACCCCCAGACCCCGAAACCACCCTCCGTTCAAAATTGATATATATATATATATAAACAACACGTAATAAACGCGGAAAGGGTTCATCATCAGTTGTAGTTTCCAAAAAATCTATCACAAAACAAATTAATGATCTTCAACGAAATTACTTAGAGAATTATAACTGGTTGTTAATTCGAAAAAACATCTTTGCTATTAAAAAGAAACAGCTTGTACAACATTTAAATGTCTTTCTAAGTAAATCTTTCTCTAAACATTTCTCTGATATTTACTTTGACCTTATTATGAGTAGGGTTAATCTTTTAAATATTAATTTACAAAAAAAACACAAAATTCAGAACATGAATACTCAAATGATAATTACTTTTTCAAATCACATATTTAATAAAATTAATATCAATTCTATTAATAATGATAAAAATTGTTTTTTTCCTATCAATAATCTTCATATATCAAAAACCTTTAAATATCCGAATACAATTGGGAGAAAGATTTTTAACTACAATACATTTTCAAAAAATACATCTGCTGCAAGTAATTTTCCGTGTAACTGCAAAGACCCCACTCTAAAAAAATACATAAACAATGATCATGGACATATAATCACTGGAAATCTTGATATTGTTCATGATTTTAAATTGAAACAACTAATGGGTTATGGTACTAAATATAGACTTCCATCTAAATTTAATGTTAAATCTATTATCAAACAGTTTACATATGATATTGATATTTTTATTTATAAAATTTCTATCTCTTATAATAAGCCTATTGAATATTTTAATCAATGGAAGTTATTAGTAATTGAAAAATTAACTATGGCTTTAAAAAATAATATTGCTGATTTGGTTTCTATTAATACAAAGCATTATTTCCAACAAATTACTAAATTACAAAAAAACTACGTTATTACATATGTAGACAAATCTCCTAACAATTATGCTATTATATGTAAATCATATTATCAAGAACTTCTTACAAATTCTATTTCTTCTAATAAGTCATTTCAAAAAACTTATGAAACTGTAATTGTAAATAATCGTAAAATTCGAAGTTATTATAAACTATTAAATATTTTATCTACTAATTTTAATTATCCATATTTAGTTCTTATTCCCAAATTTCATAAAACTCCTATTAAATTTAGGACTGTTACTATTGGTTGTAATACATATAATAATAAAGCCAATACACTTCTCTTAAAAATTCTTAATCAATGTACTTACTACAAATAATGATAATACACATTGTATAAAAAATAGCTATCAACTTGTTAATATTTTAAAAAATCTTCATTGTGTTTATAATATAAAGACATATGACTTCAAAGATCTTTTTTAATAATATAGACCTATTAGATTTACATAAAATTATAAATGCATTATTTAAAAAAAAAAAAAAAAAAAAAAAAATATATATATATATAAAAAACTGGAATTACCATCTAATATAGATATTGCATATTTTAAATCTTTAACTAACTTCATTATCTATAATAATTATATATTGCAAGATAATACTTTATATTTACAGCATGTCGGTATACCACAAGGCGGTTGTACTTCCAGTTTACTCTCAGACTTATACTTATATCATTATGAACGTAATTTTACTAATAATAATCTACATTTATATCGTTATATTGATGACATCATTTTAATTGATACTGATCAATCTGCAATTACTCGATTTCCAGTTGATTATCCCACTAATTTGGAATTAACGGAAAACCTTTTATCTAACAATACAATTAACTTCTTAGATCTTAAAATTACAATCAAAGACAATAAAACAATCACAGATTTATATGACAAACGTAAAGAATATAAATTCAAAGTTAATACATTTACAAATTTTAAATCTTGTCTACATCATTCTGTATTTCGGAATATAATACTTAATCATTTATATAGAATAAAATGTTTATGTTCTTCTCCTCTAATTAACAATAATATTAAAAAACTAATTTATGATGCATTAAATCATGGTTTTCCAAAAAAATTCATATATTCATTAATATACAATTAGTACTTTTCTTACATGATCTATTAAAACAAATTAACACATGCGTAAACAAAATTACAAAAAAATTATAAAATAAAAAAATATCTATAAAAAATTAAAAATTGTAAAATAATATAAAAAAAATTATAGGTTGGTTGGGTGGGTAGATGTTAGAGTACGGAGGAGGGTGGTGTTGTCTGGATAATACGCAATGGTTAATTATAAAAAAAAAAATGGGGCTCTTGTATTATTACTATATTTTTGTTACGTATTTTATATGGATGTTGATTTGATATTTTATATGTAATTGGAGAATTTCATTAATATTATAATTAGCCTAATAATTGATTAATCTAATTTACAATTATTTGTTATTAAATTTTAAATTTACTAAGGACAATATCATATTAATTACTAATAGTAGGCCATTCTTATAGTGAATAATATACATATAAGTATGTATAATATAAATATAGGGCACAGGGGAAAATAACTTTTAGCTTTAGCTTATTTTTCCCACAGAAAACAACCATTTTGCTTATATCATTGAATTCTGTGCCCTTGATAACGTAATTCAATGTATAAGCTTTTCAATTTTTGTCGGTGTCCACTTTTTTCTTTTTCTTCCATAACAATTCTTATATTAATTTTTTTTTTTTAATACTTACAGCTTTAATTCATAATATTTGACGGTGGAAGGTTATGTTTAATTAATGGTTATATATATATATATATATATATATACCTGACATATGTCACACTGTAACTCTCGTATTTATGAACCGATTTGGATGTAATTCGGTGTGTACATAGTACATACCAATGTCTCGACCGAGTTCGTTGGCCAGCTTCATCCGCCATTTTGTTTCAAAATGGCGGCCATTTAAAAAATTTTAAAAAATTTTTAATTTGAAATGTGGTACCAAAAAATTGAAAATGGAGAAATATTTTTTTCTTATGTATTTGACCTTTATACAAAAACTCCGTAGCAGTTTTTGTTTTGTCTATATCTTAAAAAATGGCTGAGTTATAGCATTTTGAATTTCTAGCGAAGCTGAAATTTTGAAACGTCCTGAATTTTGTCACGCGATAAAAGGCGTATTTATGAACCGATTTGGATGTAACTACGTTTATACATAGTACAGACCAATGTCTCGAAAGAGTTCATTGGATAGCTTCATCCGCCATCTTGTTTAAAAATGGCGGCCATTTAAAATTTTAAGAAAAATTTAAATTTGAAATGTGGTAGCAAAAAATTGAAAATTGAAAAAATATTTTTTTCTTATGTGTTTGACCTTGATAAAAAGATTCGGGAGCAGTTTTTGTTTTGTCTATATCTTAAAAAATGGCTGAGTTATAGCATTTTGAATTTCTAGCGTGGCTGACATTTTAAAACGACCTGATTTTTGTCACGCGATAACAGGCGTATTTATGAACCGATTTGAATGTAAATTGGTCTGTACATAGTACATACCAATGTCTCGACCGAGTTCGTTGGCCAGCTTCATTCGCCATTTTGTTTCAAAAGGGTTGCCATTTTTAAAAAAAAATGTAATTTAAAATTTAAAATAAGGTATTAAAAAATTGGAAAATGAAAAAGATTTTTTTTATGTGTTTGGCCTTGATACAAAGATTCTGGAGCAGTTTTTGTTTCTGAAAATTTGTTCTTTTGTTTATATCTTAAAAAGTGGTTGAATTATAGCACTTTGAATTTCTATCATGGCTAACACTTTGAAACGATCTTGTATTTGTCACGCGATACCACACTTATTCGCCTATTTCGATGGAAGAAGGCATGTGGATAGTATACATCAATATCTCGACCAAGTTCGCTGGCCAGCTTCATCAGCCATCTTGTTTCAAAATGGCGGCCATTAAATTAAAAAAATATATATTTAAAGTGAGGTGCAAAAAAATTAGAAATTGAAAAAGGTTTCTTTCTTAAGTATTTGACCTTGATATAAGGATTCAGGAGCATTTTTTATTTGTCTTTATCTTAAAAAATGGCTCAGATATAGCAGTTTCAATTTCTAAAGTGGGTGACATTTTGAAAAATCTGATTTTTTGCCTGCGACAGCACTCGTATATATGAACCGATTCCGATATGAGTGAGCATGTGCACAGCAATTACTAAGGTCTCGACCAAGTTCACTGGTTAGCCTCATCTACCATGTTGTCTTAAAATGGCAGGCATTTTAAGAAATCGCCGAATTTGGCAGCCAAATATAAGGGACTTTAAATAAAAGCAGCTTGGATAAAGCTGACTAATTTCGCGAAATTCTCATTTATAATGATTTAGTATTGATAAAAATTAGTATTGAATCTCCTACATTCGGTTTCCACTTAATTGAGCTTCGTCTGTTTGAATAATATAAGTTGGCTTTTTAAAAATAAGGAATATGAAAGCTACCTCTTCCTCCCGGCACTGGCCGGAAGGACTTTTTAAAATTACAGAGATTAGGAGAACAGGGGTTTTGTTAAATTACAGAGAGGTTATACGGTAAATTTACAGCAGACTCTGTAAATTAACATCGTTAAAAATACACAAGACTCTGTAAACTTATTTTTAATGATAATAATTTAATTTTGTTTTCAAAATTCGTGAATCACTCAGTTTTCAGCGAGCTCCAAAGAAGTTGAATTTTTCGAGTAAATGTAAGCTGCTGCGTCATTTAATATTTACACCACTTGATTCTAGCCGTCCTGGTGTTTGAACTCGGGCCATCCAGATAGCAGAAGAACACCTTACTGACTGGACTATTCGAGCTGTTGCCATTTTGTTCAAAGTATGTCTTTTATGATTCAACTTGGGAAAATCTATTGTGCTTTTCAAAGATTTCGTTTCAAATATATTCGTTAGAAAATTCTTAAACGGTTTATTTTAAATTATTTTAGACCGATACATAATATCTATTATTGTTTTTAATCAATTTTAATTTTTTAACTAGTTAACTAGTGATTTTTTACGTTTTCATAATTTTATTCATCTTGTGTAGTATGTTTCTAAAATATTAATATATTTTTTATGACCCCTTTTTTATGACGCATTTACCAGTGAAATAATTATAATAATAGCATTGTAATGATAATAACAGCTTTGAAATAATACTACGCAATTTACTTTTAATATTGCCAAGTTTCTGATATATGGTGAAGGGAACAACTGCAAAGTGATTGTCGATAAAAATCCATGCTAACTCGAAGGAGATGATTTTTCCCTTTCTAAATTATTCTAAGTTAAAAAAAAAAATAATAATAATAAAATTAAATTAAACTAAATTTTATTTTTTTAAATGTCTAATAACATTGGAAAAGAATTTTAAAAGTGTGTATTTTGAATTATAAGTTTTAACAAAGATAAAAATATCTTTAAATAAAAACATGGAAATCCCTACAGGGAATTAGATATAAGATAAGGTAAATATCTGTAAAATTGTGATCGAGAAACTGAATCGAATACATTTAACCAAGATCTAGTGTAAATTTACAGAGATTCTCGCTTTTTTCTGTGTTTTAACGAAATTTTTAACAGTGTAGATACAAATTGTTTAGCTGTTTAATTGTTATTATATATTTTTAAAATGGTATTTAATTCGGTTAAGAGAAAAAGAAAATGTTATATTCTTTATAGTGCTATTAATTTGCCAGCAGTGTCGTTTTAAAAATTTCGCCAATGTTTGATAAATTCATAGTAATTATTAAATATAATTAAAGACACTAAATTTCGACTCAAGTTTCTTACTAAAAAACTGTTAATTGAGGATAAAAGGCTTTTCTACGAATACTCATTTTACTAATAATCATATTAATGATGAAGATGTAATAAATGTAACAATAAATTACATGTAATTTTACATTTATGATTATGTAAGATAAGCAATAAAATAAGGATTTTTATCTTGTGTTGAACTAAATTATTGCAATTGACCGATAGAAGCTATCTATAGTGGGCAAATGATTGCTGTAGTGTATAAAAAATGCTGTTAGATATATTGTAAAAATTGGGCCGGGAAATTGGCTATTTATCATTGCGCACTTACACGTTCGCATGCGATCTTTTCAGATTTATAGATACAACACAATCGTCAAAAATAGACAGTGACGGGTCTACAGCACACGCAGACTATATTTTCTGATCAAAAGAGATGAAAACGCAATAATAGACCTGTAAATCAGCGAATTGTCAATTTTCTATTTCTTTCGCACCTCAGTGGCAGAAGGAGAGAATGATTCCTGTCCTGTCATACCAAAAGAGCCGCATTGTTCTCCCCCCTTATGTGGTTTTCTTGGAACGTCTAATGTTAAACTGTCCACTTGTGAAAATCAACGTGGTATGCAATGGAATTACAAAGAGTAGATATTTTGATAATTTTTAACATGACCGTTTTCATACTAAAACAAGAGCTGACGCCGGAAACATTATGATTCTGCTGTCGTGCCAAGTAAACTTGCCTTAGAATCCAGTATTTTGTATGTGGAGGTGGGTAGGAAACTTATATTAATGGAAAGAAACACCAAATGATTTCTTTTGACGTTTCAATCACAAATATATAAACATGGTAGGATACCTTTAAACCATCAAAATTTTCGAATTTTTTTTAAATAGATATTTTGCTTCCGTAACCATTTCTGAACAATATGCAAAAAACCGCATTAAAAAATTCCCATTAGTTTACTAATTATGGCAGTTTTATTATGACTACATATTAAGACTACATAGGATAATTGAACTTTGCGTTGCGTTTATTCAAAATGATGAATTTTGATCTGCGCGCAGTGTTACTTAAAAACTATGCATGGCAAACAAAAGAAATTTTTACCACATATTCATTTCTGTATTATCTACAACTTAAAACCAGAAAATGCAAAATTTTATTTTTTTTTTCTGTTTTTGTACTTTGGAAATATTTTTCAAAAAGTGAAAATTTTTAATTTTTTGTTACTTTTTAATATGGTCAATATTTTTTTACAAATATTCTGGTTTTAGTATAAATGTAACTCTATTATGTATTTATTTTCACAAAAATGTCCTCTTTATATGCATATTTTCAGATTTTATCATGCGCGCACGATTTTTTTCTCTTATTTCCGTATATTTTTAAACTTATTATTTCAATATTTATTTATGAATTTACCAGTATATATATTTTTTTAATATAAATTTAAATATGAGTTTTATATTTAAATGAAATGTGATTTTTATTTTTGCCTTATTAAACAAGTTTTGAAGCTTGGAACATAGTGATATTTTTTTACTTTTTCGACTTCCTCAAAGGTATCCTACCCCCTTAAGAACAAACGATGTTCTCAACTCACAAAAAGATGGGAAAAAGATAAAATTTTAAGATGACTAAAAGATGGTTCATCGAGCAAAAAAATGCATTTGTGTCAATTGTTTGTAACCAAATTTTTAAAGGTATTGACTATAATAAAAATGCCATCTCCTAAAAATTGTGTTTTAATGAAAAGTAATACATCTAATACAGTCAACTGGTATCAAATGTATAAAGATACTGGGTGCAGTAAAAACATCGTTATTAATAAGGTATGCTAGTACGAAAAAAAATCTCCTTCAGACGATTGGTAGATATATTAAAAGGTATTTGTTAGAATAAAATGTGTGTGTGGGACAAATTTTAGAGATTTAAAGCAACTAATATGTAACTTGCTATTCATGGAAATTGTTTTACCCAGATTCCAATTTAGTCTAAATTAAGGTCTAAATTATGTTCTACATGACTTTTCACATTTGACGATGATCTTAAAGATATCTATTTTATAATTAGTTTTTTCCGTTTACTTATTTAAATTTTTTTATACAAATTTTTAAGTAAATGTGTTTTTAAGTTATTATATAAAATAAATATTTTTATTTATTCAATTTGACTTTTAAATTTAAATTATAGATTCTTTTTTCATATTAAGAACTAATTGAATCATACTTCTAATCATGGTGTTATTGAAAATTATCACAAAAATCTTCATCACTCATTATATCTAAATTACTCACAAACTCAGTTAAATGGGCTTTCAACATATTTGATAAAAACAATGTTATTAATTTAAATACTTTCATTTATAAATATAATAAAATGTTCCAAAATTATTAATTTACAATAATCATACAAATTTTGGATAATAGAATTTTATATGTACAGTCGTGAAAATAAAGTAAACACCTCCTACCAACTCCTCAACAAATTATCGTACACAAAAGTTACTGGTACCAAACGATTGAAAATAAAGTCTACTTTTGAATAACGTATATAAAATTTGCTTTGGGGCCATCTACATATTAAAACGAATCCAAACATCATTTTTTTCAATGGCAATACCCAATTTTAACGAGATATTTCAAATCGTTGGTTCTAACTATGCCTAAACACCAAATTTCAAGTCATCTGAATGATAAGTTTTTGAATTATAAACACTCAAAATTTAGTGTGTCTAATGTTAAATTACATTTTCACATTTTTATTTATAACTTCTGAAATTATGATCCTAATGTTCTAATTTTTTGTGTAGCAATAATACTAATATACCCAAACATAAATATGTTGATTTTGCAATTTTTATAATTTTCTGATATGAATTATGAATTATGAAATTAATATAAAGAAATTATGAATTGCAACCTATGATTTTTTTGATGGATTCAGATTTATTAAGTCCTGCTTTGTGGAAATCCAAAATTTCACATTTTTCTTCCAAGTAATTTTCAAATTATGCTTAAAAAACTGCAAAATGATGGTTTAAGGGGCCGTCTATGATATAAGTGGCTAAATATTTTGAAATTTCTTATGCTATCCTGTAATCCAATAGCCTTAATTGACTGCTTAAAGTGCCTTGATCAAGAAGGGAGCTCTCTCGGTGAACAATCGAGTACGGAACTTCAATTTGGAGACAGCCCTTAAAATACGCTCGTTTATAATAATTAATTTCTCGGCAACTTATTGTACGAATTGCATAAACATTTGTTTTTAGACTAAATGAAGGGTGTAGAGTTCACTTATACTGTCAGAATTGTGTACTGCTATTGAAAAAAAAAAACAAAGTTGTGGTTCATTTCAATATGTAGATGGTCCCCTAAGCAAATTTTATATACATCATTTAAAAGTAGACTTTATTTCCAATCATTCAGTATCAGTAACTTTCTTCTCGGATAATTTGTTGATGAATTAGTAGGGGTGTTTACTTTTTTTTTTTTTTTCCACGACTGAACCTGTAAGGGAAAAACTTTTGAATCTCTGTTTTCCTAAAGTAATTAAATTTACTCAGAAATTTACTGAGAAAAAGAAAATACGTATTCGATTCTTTATATTTCCTATGCATTAGGAAATTAATGCAGATTCCAAATTAATTCTAATTAATGCCAGAACACTATTTTCCTAATTTAATTCTTGTAATATTCCGAAATCATTTCTCTGACTGTAAAAAGTTGTCCTAGTTGATTCATTTCCGGATATTTATGTTTGGCTAAATGAGACGAAAAGAGCAATTATTCCTCTGATTTAAATTCTGCCTTATGTAATGTAAATGCATAAACAAAGGTGATGTTCCGAAATGCGAAAAAGTCATTTTACATTCTTAATGTACAGGTAAAGTGCTCGGTAAATTATTATTAATATGGCATACAAAAAGTGCATTTCATTCTAACTATATATTTCTTTCCCGTTCAACATTTTTTTGAAGAGAAAATAAAAATAAAAATAAAATGTATATGATTATATATATATATATATATATATATATATATATATAAACAGTATAACTTCAAAAATCCAGCATCATCGGAACAGAGACTATGTCGAATTTTCTAAGAAATGTCAAAAATAGTAACTGGGAATATCAAAAGTAGTACTATATTCCTAATGGTGCCTTTACCCATAATTTATTTCGTTATTAAGTGATAATTATGTAAGAAAAAGAGAAAATTAAATATAAAAATAAACTTACATTAATTTATATTTTCTGTGTTACAGAAAAAAATATCTGCTAAAAAGAGAAACAATTTCTTCTCGTGTAATTTCGGTAACATCGAAATGAACATTGTTTGCCTCTAATATTTTGGCCATTCTTTAACAAGTTTTTCTTGTATTTTATATAAATAAAAATTTCTATTACGGATCTATTTCGGAAATACAGTCTTGTTCTCTAAAGCTGATATCAATTCTCGTCAAATTTATACACTTTTCTAGTGACACTTTTTCTTCATCTTCGTCTTTAAATGTGTTACTAGCGTTATCGGCAGTTCTATTTAGCACAGTATTAGACGAGAGGCTCCAAAGAACATGCACATTAGTCCCCATGCCATTGCTGAGCAATTGTATTACTCTGAGAAAATTTGTTCAGAAAATAATCGCTTCTGACAGATTTAAAACTAAATGTCAATTATTAGTATTATTATTATTATTATTATTTTGCTTTCTATCTTGAATTTTTTAATTCATAAACGACTGCTATTTTTCCTCTTCAATAACTTGAAAGTGTAAAAGAAAAAGGAAATGAAAAAGATGGTTTTAATGCACTGTATATATATATATATATATATATATATGATTTATATAAGTTGCGTAAAAAAAGACATTTAATTAAACTCTTAATAATATAAACGTACATTTTACTAAAAATTAAAATCTCACTAGAAATAATGAAATATAATAGGTTCTCAAAATTCATAAAAAGCATTCAGTTTATAATAGGTTATATATTTAAAATAGCTCGAATACTTAAAATTAACTCGTGTACATTTTTTTTTTTTTTGTTTCGATGGAAATGTTTACATATGAACCTTTTTTTTATTTATGCATTTTTCACCTCATGGAACGACTAGCAAATCCATCGCACTCCGCACAAAGCCCGGACCGACAGCGCATGAGTAGAGGAGATGGGGGCACAAGTGAACAGTTCGCATAAATATAGCTTTTTCTCATAACTGGATTAATTTCTATAAACAAAAACTACTCAATATAGTAAACAGAACTTTCTTTTACACATTTTTTTAATAACCTGTATAATTCTTCATACATTTTTTAATAGTTTTATAAATTCAAAAAATTGTTCACATGTGCTCCATCAACGGGGTAGTTCTGAACACACGTGGGGCACATGTGAACACAAGAAAAAATATCCTTTGATATTCTTTTTATTCTGTTATTCATTTGTCATCGTAAACATTAGTTATATTACCTGTTAAACTCACCATAAAGAAAAAAAATGTATATATATATCAGTAGTTTCTGTGTGATATGTTTAAGCAAACAATTATAAAATGAAAATAAGTAAATTTGGGGGGGGGGGGGGGCTTAGATGATCCATTAGGTATTGTTGCAATAAAATAAAAATAAAGAAGCAATTAAAAAAAGAAATTAAAACTTTTAAATTTGCTTAAGGGTTTTTGTCTGGGGAAAAGTTTAGGGAGGGAGTATTTACATATTGTTTATCGGAAATCTGCGAAATACGAAAGATTCTCACTAGTGTATTTGCCTTATTTACTTGTAAGTTATGGATAAAGAAGGGTTTTTTAATGATTAAAAAAAACTCGACTATACCCCCCCCCCCCAACTTCTTTTGCTTTTGAAATAGGGGGCGTTACAATCGGGATTTTACGGTAGTTATTAGTTTAAAATTTTTGCTTTCTTAAAATATAACTGATATTTAACTCCATTCAAAGCATCATTTACATAACTGTTTTAGAGATGGAAGTAAGCCATCACTGCAAGTTTAGATCAAATGTAATAGAAAAATTTACAAAGTTGTTCAATGTAATACTTTTGTATTAACAATGCATACAAAATATTGTTGAAAACCATTTAATAAAATAATAGATAACACTTATTGCATTTTAGAAAACATTAAATTTATTTAAAGTACAATTGAACATAAACGAGATTGTTGCTTTTTATGTATTTGCTGAAAGATGTGTTTGATGAAATTTCAATACTAAATCAACATTGTGTGAGGAAAATATCTTTTATTGAAGGAACATTATAGATAATGGAACTGACATTATTTCACATTAAGTTAACCGAAAAAAACAGAATCACAGAATGATTATTGGGGCACTTATGCACTGTTCATATCTGCACCCAACTAGTCTGTTCACAAGTGCCCCACATTGCTGCTTCTGTTAAATTGATAAATCATTATCATTTCTCAATTTTAGATGAAAAAGAACTGCATAAAAATATTTATTAGTATTCATAGTATATGTTAAAGCACTCAAATTCAAATAAATGAATAAATAAATAAAGTTATTCGCTTATAAACTTGGAACAAAAATTTTACTTTTGAAATCTAAAAACAGCGTTTTGCCTATAGAGGACAAACAAAATGTCAAAAAGCTTCATTTTTTTTTTTTTTTTACCATATGTCTACAGGTACTATCATCTTTAGTAATTTGTTTAAAATAAAAAAAAAACTTATATGTGCCCTAATCTCCCCTATACGAAACACTCTTAACAACTTCCTAATATATTCTTACGCATTATGAAACAGACGTAACATATAGTTTCTTCCGAATAACAAAAATGTAACAATATTCCATGATTTCCTACATTATTTTTCTATTAAAGAGCATCTTTTATGCCTCCATGAGTAAAATAAATCATTTCGAAGTACAAAATTAGCGTTTCTTTTCAGTTTATTAACGTGTGATTTTGAAAATTGAGAAAGCGTTGGTTTATTAGTGATCTGAACATACTCAATTATATATTTGGGTACATGAATTCAGTCCTTTTCGAGTACTTCATTTTTTCAGTGAGCATTTTTTTTATCTATGAGATACTTATGTGTGTAACTGTATGATATATAAAAAAAGTATGACTTTTCAGAATAATTGTTGATTTTGTGACATCCTTATAATATTATAAATGTCAATGTGTGTCTGAAAGTTTGAATGAAGTCTGCGTCTAAACGGATGAATTAATGCTTTTGTATTTTTGGATATGGATTACAACCCGGAAATGAACATAGGCTATTTTTAATTTATTTTATTCAAATAGTTTGCTTAATAATCCAAAATTTCATTCTTTTTCATACACAATGAACTGACATTTTTCCGATAAAATTTAACCATCTTCTTTTTTTTCGTTGCCAAAAAATAAAAACCCAAAATAATAATTTAATTCCAATTGAAAGATTAAAACGGAAATTTTTGGGTATTTCTAATAATACAAGGTGCATGAATTTTGTGTAAGTGCGGAATGAAGGCAAATGTGACGTCATATATGGAAAATAAAACGGATATGCTTTGACGTTGAAATAAAATGTGATTGTGTTATGGTATTAATTCTTATTATTTAAAGAAAATTGTTATCAATGCTTACGGTTTATCGTCTGCGCAGGGTTAACATAAAGATTTAAATTTTAATTTAAAATTTTAAAAAAGCTTTTGAAGAGCAAACAAATAGCAAATGTCAATAATATGCACAGTAAAATTATCAATGTCGAAAATGGTGTAATGATTAGCAGGAAATATGTATTTTCATTCTTAAAAAGTAAAAAATTAACTAGATAGAAATGTTATGTTCTGTAATCGGGTTTGTAGTCAATTTGCTTTTTTTAGAGAAAGAAATTTGGTCCAAAAATAAATACACTGTTGTAAACAGGTTTGTCTTTTGTGTGATAAAGACATAATAATATTCTAGATGATCATTTCTTCGTCCACCTTTGATGTCAAGTATGATTGGGAAACATATAAAAAAGTATCATCCGATAATTTTCTTGCCACAGATGCCGTATAATTTTGCGCGATCTGTTTTTTACGCCAATTTGGCGAAAACATCATTTTCGAATACCAGTTACATGTATATTTTTAAATTATGTTCTAATATTTAAAAAAGAAAATAACAATAAATTAAAAAAAATTTCAATAATTTATGTAATTTTAAAAGAAAATTAAAGTAAATAAACAATTTATTAATAAATAAACCACAATAGCTTGGTTTCCATGTCAAGCAAAATAATCTATTTTGGCAACAATTAGGTACCCCGGTGCGTATAAGACATCTGTGCCATTTTCTTATTACTTCATGATATAAACAGATATCCTGGTTCTGCGTATAAACCTGAGTTATGTCAATGATCCTATAATAAAGAAATACCTTAAATTACTCATACTAGCCGCCCTTGGCGACCAGTTTGGTCTCCTTTAAAATTTATGTTTCAGAAAGCATGCTAAGCACTGCATCATGTTACTTTCACTCATAATTTAATTTACTCGGACTCCCTTAACCCTCTCGCTGCGCAACCCGAGATTTCCTCGAGCAACGTAAAAGTAGCAAAATTTGAGCAATCCGAGATTTCCTCGGGGATTCATTTTTTTCAAATGGCGACTATTTTTTAATTCAACTGACACAACTTTTTAAATACAAAAATTCCATATAGATTTTAACAACATCTACAAGATAACTATACTACAGAATTGATTTTTTTTATTATAGTGGTGCGAGACTATAAAAATAGGTTCCAGAGACAGCCCTGATTTTGCCTAATTTCTAATATCCTATCCCATCTAAGATCCTGAACTTTTTTACAAAAAATGTTTACATATTTAAACTCTAAGCTTCTAAGCTATATATAGATTTGAAACATGTAATAAAAGAGTGCGCAATTTTTGAACCTATTTTGATTTTTAAAACTTATGCAGCGAGAGGATTAAATATAATTAATATAATCCCTTAAACATATATTTATTTTTGTTGCATTAAAACATCTCAAATTGTTGATTTTCTGTAAGCAAGTAAACCCTATTGGTTTACAATGGAAGTCTATGGGAATTTGGCGAAATATTAGAGATATCGCCAAGTTGCCATCACTTTTGGCTACAACCTTGGCGGTATTTGGCAACAAAACAGGGTTCCCTGTGGTAACCCCCCTTATAGGCCTTATAGGCATTAAATGCCGTTCAATAGCCAATGAGGCGTTTCATTTGGGCGTTGTCATTAAACAATTAACAAATAATTGTGCTTTCTGTGCCACGTACGATAGCGTAATATATATATATATATATAGATTGTCTCCTATAAAATGTGATAAAGAATTGTTTTATTATATATGTTTTTAATTATCGGATGGGAAATGCTTTGCTTAATTAATTCATCTCTTATTTTTATGATACGTGAATGACGTCACGGGTAACTGCTAGTAAAAAATAATCACCGAATCTCTTAACTGTCTGTGGCTTCAAAAATAATCACCGAATCTCTTAAAGGTTTGTGGCTTCAAAAATCGGCTGTTTCGGCAAACAAAGACACTCACACTGCTTTGTTTCAGAGTAATTATTCTGTATTATTATCCTGGATACTTCATTAATATTATAAAGATGTGCAATTTGTCAAAAGATCATAAAGATTGATCTCTGGTATCCAAATTGCCGAATTAAATTGATGTGCATATTTTCCCCTCTGATACTAAACGGGGAGTCATTCAGTCAAACAGTTCAATAAAAATGCAGGCTTAAAATTTAGAACTCCTAATGTTAACTCGTCATTACACACGCGAGAAAAACGAACGGGGCCACTCGCGTTGGGTATGTGATACCCATGGCGGTTTCTTCCAATTTTTTACCATAAAATCTATATAAAACATAAAACACTAGGAAAAAAGAAGGGATAATAGAGTTTGAAGCAGATATTAAGCATATTACCTATACATTTATTTTGTACACATTTTGTTATTTTTTGTGTTCACTGCGTCTATCTATATTGAATGTACGCGCGAGAAAAAATGTTGTTTATACTCGCTCTGGGCGTGTCATACCCATGGCGGTTTCACCCAATATTTTTACCTTAAAATCTACATAAAACATAAAACACTACGGAAAAGAAAGGTTTAATATAGTCTTAAAGCTATATCGAAAATTTTATTTACATTTATTCTGCAAATTTCCTACGTCTATCTGTACGCAGAGCTGTAGCAGAAATGCTGGCGCTGTGTGTGATACCCATATGTGGCGATTACGATAGACCTATATTTCAAATTATTTAACCGCTTTTTACCCCCTAAGATTATGACCTTCGAAACAGCTACACAAAGACTCATCCATTTCCGAAGGAAGGCTAGGGAGAAAAACTGCAAAAAAGCAGCACTGGGTGTGACATACCCAGCGCGAGCAAAATCGGGTTAAATTCATTTTTCATCGTTGCAAAATATGATTGCTAAGCGGTAATTTTTTAACCTTAGTTTCCATTACACTGCGGTCAAAATAGTGAATGTTTGTTTGAAATTCAATTAATCTCAACGTGTTAATCTCAATTTCCCTATTTCAAATAAATGAAGTTGTGAACCATGCTTTAAGTAGAATATGTAGTACAAAGCTTTTATTATTCAATACCTACTATTAGTTCACATTTTCCCTGTATATATATATATATATATCTAAGAAAAACATAGCTGTGAAAAAAGGGAGCCAAGTTCTGTAAAGACAATGGCAGGAAATAAGTGATATCTTAGTGGTGCCAAGTTCAAATAAAATTCACTCAAACTTACCTACTGAAGTGTTATAGCATTTTTTAAATTGTTTAGAAATAAAAATTATTGATAGCATATTAATAATAAATCTAGAACTTGGCAAGTTTTTACCTACGAGTCATTTATTTTTAATAATGACATTATTATATCAAATCTTGTGATTTCATGATTGGAAGCTTTAATTTGAGTGAGCTCCTTCCCCTTGAGGGGCGATGGGGTAAAATGTATCCCACCTAATTTAACTGCAAAATGTCACATTGACACAAGAATTCAGGACTAAAAAGTTTAATTTTATTAAATACGTGAAAAGAAGCTTTTACCCATTTTGAAATAAATTTGTTTTTAAATTCTGGTGTGATTCAATCACTTCAGCATTTCACGGATAAAAGTTATTTGCCCCTGAAAGGGTTAAAGGGGTGCAGTCTCTAGAGTGATGACCAAGAACACGCGTAAGTATATCTGTCTCTTTGTCAGGCATCTTAGTCTCTTTGCATTGAGGTTTCTGGAAGGTGGGTTCTAGAGTGATAACCAAAGACGTGTATATGTGTATTTTTGTTTTATCAAATCTTTAACATGAGTCATTTGTTTATAATAATAACTATATTAATTTTTATTGTAATGTCATTGAAATTAATATTATCATCACCATTTTATTAAGACATGAAATTGATAGGCATAACATTTATCAAAAACTTTCCAAGTTCTAGATTTATTATTAATATGCTATCAATACTTTTTTATTTCTAAACAATTTAAAAAATGCTATAATGCTTCAGTAGGTCAGTTTGAGTGAATTTTATTTGAACTTGGCACCCACTTAAATATCACTTCTTTTCTTGCCATTGTCTTTACAGAACTTGGTTCCCTTTTTTCACAGCTATGTTTTTGTTAGTTATCATTACTTTTTCTAAAGTTACAATATATTTAGACACTTTTACTTAATGCTTTTTAATGTGTTTAGAGGTAACTATTTTATTCACCAAGCAACATTCAATTTTAATTTAAATTTCCTACAACAAACTATTTGGCTGTCAATTTGCGGAAGAAAGCTATATTTTAATACTGCTACATTGAATGCATGTTTTGAAACGAAATGTATTGATTCGAAATTTTATTGTTTCTGAAAAGACAATTCCTATTAAATTCCTATATTGAATTTTCCTATTAAATTTTCCAATTAAATATCCTATAGTTGGGCCAGATTTTTTTGTACTGAAAGTGAAAAATAAAGTTATGTGCTTATGCCACACTATGTATCATTCATCCATGGGTGCCGGGAAAGAGGCAGTGCAGAGGAAGGGCATTGGCCCTCACTGGATTTTCAAATTTAATTAACTAAATATCCTTTTCTCTGACGATTTTGAAATTAAAAAGTGGGTAAGCGTGATCATAAATCGCACAGATGGTTTCGTTTAATATTCCTTTCAAAACACTTTATCCTTTTGAAAAAACTGTTAGTTCCACATTTCGCAACCAGGGGCGCACTCTATTCTAACCAAACCTCTATCCGAACGAAACTGCGTTTCACATACTATCCGTAGATATATTAGTCGAGGGGATTGAGCCCATAGAACCCGAGATAGATAGGCGCCCCTGGCGATAAAAAGTGGAACTAAAATATGTAAGGCTATGCTGCATAATATGAAAGAATGGTCAAAGGGGTGTCGGCAAAAGTTGTAAAAGTGCTCCCCGTGTGAAAAGGGAGTTAGCAAGGGAGTTAGAGACCGGAGGAGTAAATAATATAAGACTTTTTGAAAATTTTATGATTTGTCGTGTGGTCTGAGCTACACCTATGCAAAAAGTCATGTCTCCAACTTAATTAAAGCTCCCTTAGAAAGAATTGCTTAAAATACATATGTCGTAATGGTTGAGCGTAAGACTTTTTCAAGATTTTATTATTTGTCGCCTGGCCTCAGGTGATCTGCTGTAAGTATGCAAAATTTCAAATCTGCAATTTAATAAGGGACTCAGTTAGAAAGAATTGCTTAAAATGCGCATGTGAAAACCCAAAGGGTTAAATGTACGACTTTTTCAAAATTTTATGATTTGTCGCATGATGGTGTTCAGCTATAAGAATGCAAATTTTCACGCCTCCAACGTAATTAGGGGCTCACTTAGAAAATATTGTTTAAAATACACATGTGAGAGCCCAAAGGGTTAAATGTACGACTTTATGAAAATTTTATGATTTCTCGTTTGATGTGAGGTGTTCAGCTATAAGTATGCAAAATTTCACGCCTCCAACGTAATTAGGGCTCACTTACAATTAATGGTTTAAAATGCACATGTGGGAGCGCAAAGGGTTAAATGTACAACTTTTTCAAAATTTTATGATTTGTCGTTTGGTGTGAGGTGTTCAGCTACAAGTATGCAAAATTGCACGCCTCCAACCTAATTAGAGACTCACTTTGAAAGAATTGTTTAAAATACACATGTGGGAGCGCAAAGGGTTAAATGTACGACTTTTTCAAAATTTTATGATCTGTCTTTTGATGTGAGGTGTTCAGCTATAAGTATGCAAAATTTCACTCATCCAACGTAATTAGGGGCTCACTTAGAAAGAATTGTTTAAAATGCACATGTGGGAGCCCAAAGGATTAAATGTACGACTTTTTTCAAAATTTTATAGATTGTCGTTTGATGTGAGGTGTTCAGCTATAAGTATGTACAATTTCACGCATCCAACCTAATTATAGGCTCACTTAGGATTGTTTAAAATACACATGTGAGACCCCAAAGGGTTAAATTTACAACTTTTTCAAAATTTTATGATTTGTCATTTGATGTGAGATGTTCAGCTATAAGTATACAAAATTTCACGCCTCCAACCTAGTTAGAGGCTCACATAGAAAGAATTGTTTAAAATACACATGTAGGAGCCCAAAGGGTTAAATGTACGACTTTTTTCAAAATTTTCAGATTTGTCGTATGGTGTTCAGCTAAGTATGCAAAATTTCACGCCTCCGACCTAGTTAGAGGCTCACATAGAAAGAATTGTTTAAAATACACATGTGGGAGCCCAAAGGGTTAAATGTACGACTTTTAGGTAGCTTTCATTACAAAAAGCTACCTATTGCAGCCGTTCGGAGGAAAGCGATTTCAAAAAATTTTGGTATATTTTCATCGATCATGACCCCCAGACCCCGAAATCACCCTCCGTTCAAAATTATATATATATATATATATATATATATATATATATATATATCCATATATATATATATATATATATCTGACCTATGTCACACTGTAACTCTCGTATTTATGAACCGATTTGGATGTAATTCGGTGTGTACATAGTACACACCAATGTCTCGACCGAGTTCGTTGGCCAGCTTCATCCGCCATTTTGTTTCGAAATGGCGGCCATTTAAAATTTTTTTAAAAATTTAAAATTTGAAATATGGTACCAAAAAATTGAAAATGGAAAAATATTTTTTTTCTTATGTATTTGACCTTTATACAAAGACTCCGGAGCAGTTTTTGTTTCGTCTATATCTTAAAAAATGGCCCAGTTATAGCATTTTGAATTTCTAGCGTGGCTGACATTTTGTCACGCGATAAAAGGCGTATTTATGAACAGATTAGGATGTAACTTCGTTTATACATAGTACATGCCAATGTGTTGACCGAGTTCGTTGGCCAGCATCATCCGCAATCTTGTTTAAAAATGAATAAATCTATTTAAATTTTTAAGAAAAATTTTAATTTGAAATGTGGTACCAAAAAATTGAAAATTGAAAAAGTATTTTTTGTTATGTGTTTGAGCTTGATAAAAAGATTCGGGAGCAGTTTTTGTTTTGTCTATATCTTAAAAAATGGCTGAGTTATAGCATATTGAATTTCTAGCATGGCTGACATTTTGAAGTGTCCTGATTTTTGTCACGTGATAACAGATGAATTTATGAATCGATTTGGATGTAATTCGGTGTGTACATAGTACAGACCAATGTCTCGACAGAGTTCGTTGGCCAGCTTCATCCGCCATCTTGTTTCAAAATGGCGGCCATTTAAAAAAATTTAAAAAATTTTAAATTTAAAATGAGATACCAAAAAATTGGAAAATGAAAAAGATTTTCTTTGTATGTGTTTGACCTTAATACAGAGATTCCGGAACAGGTTTTGTTTCCTCTCTATCTAAAAAAATGGCTGAGTTATAGCATTTTGAATTTCTATTGTGGCTGACATTTTAAAACGACCTGATTTTTGTCACGCGATAACAGGCGTATTTATGAACCGATTTGGATGTAACTTGATCTGTACATAGTACATACCAATGTCTCGACCGAGTTCGTTGGCCAGCTTCATTCACCATGTTGTTTCAAAAGGGTTGCCATTTAAAAAAAAATTAAATTTAAAATTTAAAATGAGGTATTAAAAAAATTGGAAAATGAAAAAGATTTTTTTTATGTGTTTGGCCTTGATACAAAGATTCCGGAGCAGTTTTTGTTTCTAAAAATTTGTTCTTTTGTTTATATCTTAAAAAATGGTTGAATTATAGCACTTTGAATTTCTAGCATGGCTAACATTTTGAAACGATCTTGTATTTTTCACGCGATAACACACGTATTCGCCTATTTCGATGTAAGAAGGCATGTGGATAGTATACATCAATACCTCGACCAAGTTTCCTGACCAAATTCATCACCCATCTTGTTTCAAAATGGCGGCCATTAAATTTAAAAAAATTATATTTAAAGTGAGGTGAAAAAAAAAAAAAATAGAAATTGAAAAAGGTTTCTTTCATAAGTATTTGACCTTGATATAAGCATTCACGAGCATTTTTTGTTTGTCTTTATCTTAAAAAATGGCTCTGATATAGCAGTTTCAATTTCTAATGTGGGTGACATTTTGAAAAACTTATTTTTTCCCTTCGACAGCACTCGTATATATCAACCGATTCCGATGTGAGTGAGCATGTGCACAGCCATTACTAAGGTCTCGACCAAGTTCACTGATTAGCCTCATCCACCATGTTGTCTTAAAATGGCAGGAACTTTAAGAAATCACCGAATTTGGCAGCCAAATATAAGTTAGTTTAAATAAAAGCAGCTTCGATAAAGCTGACTAATTTCGCGAAATTCTCATTCATAATGATTTAGTATTGATAAAAATTAGCATTGAATCTCCTATATTCGGTTTCCACTAAATTGAGCCTCGTGTGTTTCAATAATATAAGTTGGCTTTTTTAAAATAAGGAAAATGAAAGCTACCTCTTCCTCCCGGCACTGGCCGGAAGGACTTTTTCAATTTTTTTAGCTTTGCCGTATGGTGTTCAGCTATAAGTATGAAAAATTTCACGCTTCCAACCTAGTTAGAGGCTCACATAGAAAGAATTGTTTAAAATACACATGTGGGAGGCCAAAGGGTTAAATGTACGACTTTTTCAAAATTTTATGATTTGTCGTTTGATGTGTGGGCTCTGTGACGGACAGAATATCTCAATTTGTTGATTTTCTGTATGCAAGTAAACCCAGATAAACCCCAGTAAGTAAATAGGTTTACAATGGAAGTCTAAGTGAATTTGGCGAAATATTAGAGATATCGCCAAGGTGGTGTCACTTTTGGCGACTAATTTTGGCCGCCAAATTTGGCGATATATCGCCATGTTGGCGAGAAACTTGGCGGTATTTAGCGACAGAACAGCATCCCCTCCTACGGCAAATTAAAATTTCGCCTAATAGACGTAATGTTAAAGCAAAAATGGGCACCCCCAGGTGGGTAATTCATCGATTTTCGCAATTTTTTTAATTTTTTTCCTTAGTTTTACAGTGTAAACGAACTTCGCACCAACTTTGAAGTCTTTAGCTTCAGTAGATATACGAGATCTTTTTAATGAGTGAGTGAGTGAGTCAGTCAGTCAGTGATAAAATTATCGATTATCAGGCATTTTCAAATGTCATTATCTCGGAAACTAATTATGCGTTATTTATAAAATTTTGGATTTTAGGTAATTAGGGTGGCCTTACTACACATTTCTTATAACAAGTACGTAGGTCTAATAGATTTTTAGTAGTAGAGCATTGAAATTTGACGAAAACAGATCGAAATGCTTCGTGTAATATAACACACGGCTATGTCAGGCGAAATTGGCTGACACACTGCCGTGTGTCTAGATATATATCTTGTTCAAATTTTCAATCGTTAATAAAATACTTATTATTCATCCTATCAAGTTGAAATAATTTTTTTTAAACTTGTACTGGATGACAATTGATGTTAATGCAGTTTTTTTCAAATATTAATTAATTAATTAAATTTTAATTAATTAATTTTAGTTTTATATTTGAGACAAAATGACGGCCATTGGTTATTGAACAGCGTTTAATGCAAATCAATACTTATAAAAGGAGTTGCCATATGGGGGACCCTGTTCTGTCGCCAAATACCGCCAAGTTTGTCGCCAACTTGGCGATATATTGCCAAATTTGGGGACCAAAATGAGTCGCAAAAAGTGACGCAACTTGGCGATATCTCTAATATTTCGCCAAATTCCCATAGACTTCCATTGTAAACCTACTTGCTTATAGAAAAGAATGTTTTAATGCAACAAAAACAAATATTAGCTTAAGGGATTATATTAAATTTTTCTTTGATGACCTAAGTAGGAATTGACTTTAAAAACAAAATTTTCATATAACTTGATTATTTATATTGTTACACAAAAGAATTCCTTTAGATAATGGACTATGGAATAATGTCGTTTGTATTAAATTTTAATTATATCAAAGTATTTGAATTATAATGAAGTTATATAGGTTTCAGAAATCTATATTTTAGGTTTTAAATATGGGTAAGTGCCCTGTGTTTATCCGAATGATACTTCAGAATTATTTTGCTGGATTTGGCGTTAACCCTTTACGTACTGAATTGTGATTTCATGAAATTTTTATCTTCTAAACCATTTCTTGTGAATTGTTTAAACTAAATTAGAAGATTTACATAATCGTTTAATAAATTTTAGAAGTATTTTAGCAGGATTAATTAAATTCGAATTTATAGGGATTTTGTGCAATATTTATCTAACTCCACTTTCACTAAATCTTTTATTTTAAATATACATTTTTCTTAGTACTTTGTAGAATTAGTAAATGTACAAATATAATGTCCTTACAATTGAAATATAGAAATATTTTCAAATGGAAAAATCCCCCCCCCCCTTCCCAACGCCAAGAAAGCTGAAAAGATGCAAAGACAAAAGAAATCATCCTTATAGAAAATATTTTTTTGTGTTATCAATAATGCTTTTGGAACAAGTTAAAATAAGTTATCTATAACTGATTCTAAACTGTATTACAACTAATTGATGTATTAAATGAATTTTATAACAAATTGTTTTAATGGTACTTATAGGTACCTTCAGTAGATAAAGGGTTAAATTGATCCGAAGTTGAACACTTTATCCCTATATCATAAATGGTTGATCTCGGGTATCCAAAGTGCTTTTTTATTTTCGTTCTAAAGCGCCCGAATAAAAGGATTTCGATTGACACCGGCTCTCGTACTTTCATTTATTATGGATTCAACATCATATTCATCATTGGTCAATTCTACGCAATAAAATCACAAGTCGATATCCGTGTCTGTGTAGAATAAATGTTTCGTCATTATGGAACAATAATTAAATCAATCTAGTATGCAGTACAACTTCTAAAATCATTAAAAAAACACTCTTGGGCCGTTTATGAAATAAATTGATGTGTATAAAACGCTCTAAATCTTAAAACGCTCTTTTATCTTTTTAACACTTTCCAACAAAGTGGAAAAGTGTTTATGAATTCGGTTTGTCTGGCCGTCTGTTCGTCTGTATACGCTCTAACTCCCGTAAATATACGCCGATCGTTCTGAAATTTTTGGATGTTAGTGACCTCTACCCTAGCACGAACCCTATTTCAAATGAAGTTTGTAGCATGTTTAGTTCATTTACAGGTACAGTCAAAACTTTTCTGTTACATTACGGCCTATGGGGAAAAATAGTTTAAAATTATTTTTAATGATGTTACATGCTTTCAAACTGAATCAAATTGATATCCATTTATGAATCGCACTAAAATACGCATTCTGTAGAATATGCGGTGCAAAGAATAATTATTATTCATTTTCAGGGCCACACAAAATAATTCCGTTACATAATGATATAGGGGTGGAGGGAATTTATTCCGGCGTATTTAAATTATGTTAAATTATTTCATGTATAAAGAAATTGATATACGTCGCTGAGGTTTACTATAACTTATTTCATGTATAATACGAAGTGCATAGCATTTACAGGGACACACAAAAGATTTAAGATACTACATTGTATCCGAAGCGATGATTGCTGGAAATGCATTTTTAATTATGTTATGTACTTTTATGTTGCACTATATTTATGCATTATATATGATGTGTATAAATGCTGTAATTCATATACAGGGCTACACAAAAGAATTCATAATGGTTACTGAGTATGATTGTAAATTGTTTAAAGGTGTCTTTTTAATGCGTTATGCATTTTTACTCTGAACTGCATTTAGTTTACTAAAAAATGTTTGTAGAACATAGGTAAAATGATAAGCAGGGTCACACAAAGAATTGGATAGATGGCCATCTATAAATGATAATTTCTGGAAATGTGATTTGCAGCAGTTTTAAGAGTGTTTTACTTTGAATTAAACTTCAGCTAAATAGTGTGTGTAATAAAGGTGATAGGTTAACTACAGGGTTGTACAAAAGTATACAAGTATGTTTCCATCTATTAGTATAAATTGCTGAAAGAGAAATTTAAACCTGTTATTCGTTTTCTTGCTAAACTAAATTTCCCCATTTTATAGTATATATATCAACCTACAGATCAAATACAGAGCTGTTAAAAAAACTGGAATACATATTTGCTACAGACGGTAACTGCTGAAATCCGTTTTTCAAATGTTTTATGAGTTTTCTAAAATGTTTACTTAGTTCACTTATGTACCTTATTTCCCTAAATAACGAAGTTTTGTTAAAGCATTCAGGAAATGTTGGAAAGTGTTTCATAATCTATGCTTAACGCATGATTTTTCTTACTTGTTTGAATTATGAGATGATTTTTATATACTTACTAATCCAAATAGAAGCGCCTATAGAATAAGAAACAATACAAATGTGTATGAAATCTTCCGATTTATTTATTGCGTCAAGTAAATGGGAAAAAAATGGTAAAAAGACTTTTTATTTTACTTACATTTCCCTCCTAATATTGAATATTTTATTATATTTTTATTACCTGTAAGAATCCTATAACAAACGAGGTCATAAATTTTCATAAGAAAAAGAATTCTCCTACCGTTTAATAATATGCACCGTTTTTATCACCTGCAGACAACCATACTATTTTTTCCCACGGGGAATGGAAACCTAATGGTAGCATTTTTTGACCAATATGCGCTATTGCTTTTTTCTCCGTCATAAAATCAAAAGTCGATAGTCACTCCTGTGCTTCGGAGTCATGGGCGATCAATTTTCTCGTGGTTAGTCAAGGGGATCGAAGAAAGGAACTTTGGAATATTTTTTTTTTTTTTTCTGTCAACACTCCTTTTATTTAATTTACTATTCTTATAGATTAGATATCAATACCCGAAGAAAAGATAAAATAGCGAATAAATTATCGAACGGTCAACTCTTCTCCTCTGTTTGAAATGTATATTTTATTACGAATGAAATACATATTTACTAAAATTTAAATGGTATATAATATTCAGATTTATAAAAGATCACACCGTTAATGTAAATAAATGGTTTTTTACTGTTTTTTTCTTCTCACAAGAAGCTTTTAATATACAAATGTAACGCATAAATTGTAAACTTTTTATTTTCATTTCAAAGATGAATTGTTTTTTTTAGGTGCGTTCGTAATTATATAAATAGGTAGCACCTATAGTCGTCGTTCAGTCCGTCAGTCTGTCCGCATGTAACAGAGCAAAAACTACCCAACCGAATGGTCTGAAATTTCAAATATATGATTGTTGCAAAATTTTGTCGAGCCATTTCAAATTTTATGAAAATCGGATGTATAGTTTAATTACAGTGACAGTCAAAAGTTTTTCTTTACATTACGGCCAATGGGAAAAATTATTGCAAGTGCATTTTAATGATATTACAGCCTTCCGAATGATCTGAAATTTTAAAGATATAACTGATGCAAAATTTTGTCGAGCCTTTTCAAATTTTAGGAAAATCGGATGTATAGTTTAATTACAGGGACAGTCAAAAGTTTTTCTTTACATTACGGCCAATGGGAAAAATTATTGCAAGTGGATTTTAATGATATTAGAGCCTTCCGAATGATCTGAAATTTTAAAGATATAACTGTTGCAAAATTTTTTCGAGCCCTTTCAAATTTTAGAAAAATCGGATGTATAGTTTAATTACAGGGACAGTCAAAAGTTTTTCTTTACATTACGGCCAATGGGAAAAATTATTGCAAGTGGATTTTAATGATATTACAGCCTTCCGAAAGATCTGAAATTTTAAAGATATAACTGATGCAAAATTTTGTCGAGCCCTTTCAAATTTTAGAAAAATCGGATGTATAGTTTAATTACAGGGACAGTCAAAAGTTTTTCTTTACATTACGGCCAATGGGAAAAATTATTGCAAGTGGATTTTAATGATATTAGAGCCTTGCGAATGATCTGAAATTTTAAAGATATAACTGTTGCAAAATTTTGTCGAGCCCTTTCAAATTTTAGGAAAATCGGATGCATAGTTTAATTACAGGGACAGTCAAAAGTTTTTCTTTACATTACGGCCAATGTGAAAAATTATTGCAAGTGCATTTTAATGATATTACAGCCTTCCGAATGGTCTGAAATTTTAAAGATATAATTGTTGCAAAATTTTGTTGAGCTATTTCAAATTTTAAGAAAATCGGATGTATAGTTTAATTACAGGGACAGTCAAAAGTGTTCCGTTACATTACGGGGAATGGGAAAAAAATATTGGAAGTGCATTTTAATGATGTATCAGACTATGCGCTTTATGAAGTGCAAAAAATTATACATTCAGTACAATATGGGGTGCAAAAAATAATTATAAAACTAGTTATAGTACGAACGCACCTCATTTGCCTCGTTTGACGAGCAATTTCCAACTTGTTATTATTAGTAGTATTCGCTCAGCAATATTTTTATTTCGTTTATTATTCTTATAGAATTGAAAATGATGCATAAGAAAAGGATAAAATCTTGAATACGTTATGTTACTGTAACTCAGTTGCTTTTTAGAGTTTCTTTCTTTCTCACAAAAGTCTTTAAATATACAACGTATAACTTATAAATTGCTGATTTTTTTAAATGTTCTTTCAAAGATGATATATATATATATATATATTTTATTCGCTCAGCAATATTTTTATAAACTTCATTATTTTTACAGATTGACTGTCAATAGATAAGAAAAACGTAAAATCTTGACTACTTTATGTAGCTTGGAATTATTTTATTTTTCTGAAATATACTTTTTAGCAAAAATGATTTATACATATTTAACTTTAATTGATTTTATAAAACCAAATCGTTTATGTAATTTAAGGTTAACTTACCTCCCCCCCCCCCCACAAAAAAAAAAAAAAAAATTCTACAATTAACGTGATAGAAATAAATTGTGATTTTTTTCTTTTACTTTATCTTAGAGACGAAATACATTTTCTAACAACATTCCTTTGTTTTACTTACTATTCCTATAGATTGGATTACCTACGGAATGAATGAAACATTGATTAATTTATTTTCATCTTCCGTGAAATACACATCTTATCACCAATGGAGTTTCTGTTTATTAACTTTGAATTGCTATCTAATAACTATTTTTATAAAAGGTAATTTTTTTTAATGTCAAGACGATTTTCTACAGTTTTTCTGTTAACTATCTGTATATGTACGTTGTGAACTATATCATTTGTGGTGATTTATTCTTTTCACACATGATCTTTTAAAAGATTCATTTTGTAAGTATGAAACTATACTTGTGTAGGAAAATTTCATTGTTCAAAAAATTAGTAAAAACATCTGTTATACCATTAATTTTTTCAAGATTCAGTATTAAGAAAAACTTAAACTGCAGTTTTTTTTTCTACATTAATGAGTAGTGAAAGCTAATTATAGTTTCTACAGCTTTTAATTAATGTGGGTGAGCGAAATATGGCCAGTGTACCTAAGGTGGTCCATACCCAAAAAATAATTAAATTCCTTTTTAATAAAAAAATGCATTGTAAATCATGTATATGCAGAGAACGTTGTTGAATGAGGAGAAATCACCTTGTCGGTCACCATTATATTAAATGGTTTCACTTTGAAGAGTAGTCGTTCTAATTTCGAGGTAGGAAGATATTTTAATTTGCATGTGTTTAAATTCTTAAATATTATTATTATTATATTTATTATTATTGGTATTGTAGTTATTACATGTAATGTCTTTATTACTAGTATTTTGTATTTATTATAATTCGTCATGTTTTGAACCAGGCAGCTACATTGAGAATCTTACAGTTTTTTGAATTACTAACGCATAAATATAAACATCGAAAAATATTTTTAAACTGCTGCTTGGGCAACGGTTCGGATTTTTCCTCCTTCCCCCCTACTTAGAACTTTGATTTATGATGTCTTTTTGAAGCTCATATCTTTCTCTTTAACCACATTTACTTCAATTTGGATAATTTTAACAGATTATTATTTTTATGTCGCGCAAAAGACAACCAATGTGCCCCCATATATGGACAACATTTTGATAAATCCAGCAACATCAGCTCTAATATTTTCTAGACTTCTCCAAGAATTTCAAGCACTATTGAGAACATCAGATATTTCTCAAAAAAAAAAAAAAATGTTACGCCCAGAAAACTCCCCTGAACCACCATGCACGAAAAATGCTTCAATGTTTTTTTGTGTCCGAGATTAAGAAGAAAAACTCGAAAGATGTGAGAAGAAAGAAAAAATTACATAGCATAATGGTAAACAACACAATAAGAAAACAAGACACTAATTCAGTGCATTGCCAGAAGAGACGTATTACCTTATTAACTGAGATTACCAAACTGATACTCCCATGCCTGGTACATGTCGTTGCCAGCGAAATTTAAGCTGGTTTTGCCCTTTCTGTAAGAAATGCAAACTATTAGGCATGCGATTGTGTAATCAATGCTTGCAATATGTGCAGGAAGTTTGTCCGAGACTTAATAAACAAAAGAAATTGAAAATGTCATCTGTACTTTCTGTCTTGAATCCGATTACAGAGATGTATTTTGAAAATTGTTTATCCTAGTTTTCCCCTTGTAATTAAATGCAGACATTGAACATTGCAATACTCTTCTAAAAGTAAAAATAGCTTTCTGAATAAATGTTTTTAATTTTTAAATTGTTTGCAGTCTATGAGCCATTTTTGAAACACTATGTACCAAAAGTGGCCCAAAAACTAGAATTTTGAAATTGTATTTTAAAAATAATTAAATTTTATTTTACAAAGAAAATCATGCTTGATATGTGTTACATATAAATGTAAAATGTTACAAAAATCAGCCATACACATCTAACAAAAATTTTTCAAAAGAATCCTCAAAGCTTAACTACCACACCTTTTACTCACCTACCTTAATTCCGCAGCTGATAAAAGTTATATTTACATAAGTTTACATTTACATTAATTTCATATATAAGATGCAAATCTGTATTTCATTCCGGCAGTTTATGGCTTGACATCTTTTGAACGGATTTTCATGGGACATTCAATGTTAATTGATAATTGTTCCCGGATTGTTGGTACTATTCTGTTAGACGGGCTCAAGGAATAAATCATAAAGTATTTTTCAAACGTGTTATGCCAATCTAAATATCTAAACGTAATAAAAAATTGCACTATTATTCTTTATAAACTGACACATAAGTTAATAATCATTAAATTAATAATGATTATCTCAAGGAAATCATTCAAATTCGAATTCTAAATTAGAAACCTCGATGATTTATTTGACATTTTCTCATTCGAATAAAAAGAATCAAGTTACTAAAACAAAGGTACATTTTCTTTAATTTGAGCTCAACCTTTGCCAACTTAATTGAAATGCTGAAAATCGAAGTACCTCCAGGAATTCATGTCAATTTCTTAATTCGATTATTTTCGACAGTTAATAACAAAAAATCCTACTTTGGAACAACAACATTGATATTCACGTTTTTTAAATAATAATACATCATTTATTCCCTGGAAGAATTTTCGTTCAGATTCGGAGAAATGATAAAATTTAAAAACAAAAGCAATTGTTGCATCGAGAAGAGTATGGCACGTTTAAAAAAAAAAAAAAAAAAAAAAGAAAAAAAAAAGAGTTTTTTTCCCTTTATTTTTCAAAGTCAATTTGAAATCCATAGGTATTTCAAAAATTTACCACTGGCAAAAGAAAGACTGTAATTATTGAATTATTTAATTTTGTGACTGTTTTATTCCCTTCTGACATGACTAACGAACATAAACGCTTATGGGATTCGAAATAAGCAAAGTATAAAAATAAACTAGAATAAATAAATAACATTTTTAATGAGCTATTATATTTTAATGTTGTGTGTGTATTATTTCGTTCTTTATCTTGCATTAAAGTTTCCATGAATTTTTTAAAGAGCGATTCAAATTAATATTTTACAGATTTTTACTGCAATGTTTTTCTCTACATTTAACATTAATATTTTTCTATAAAATTAATTCAATTATGTTGCTTAATTTTACTCAAGAGTCTAGCAAAGTACAAGATTAAGTACAAACGAACAAAAATGCGAAGACTTCCCCTAAATATTAATAGACAAATAGTCAATGAAAGAAAAGAGAAAAAGAAGAATCCCTGCCGCCTCGGCCTACAGGCGCAGGTAAATTTCGAAGTTAAGTACTCATTTCACAGGCAAAAACTAAATCATGATCAGAGATAAACCCACTTTAACAATTTTATCTGGCAGCTTTTGACGAGCTTTTAATTTCCTTTTTATATACGAGGGTTGTCTTTTCAGTTTTTACAAAAAGTAGGAAGAAAAAAAATTGGGGAACAAACTGTTTTATTGCTTTTCAAAATATTCGCCTTTAAGATTTATACACTTTTCCATCCGTTCAAACCAATTCTTGAAACAGTGTTTCCACTATGAAGTTGATATCTCAGAAACACAGCTTTGGAAGGCATCAACAGCTTTTTGAGGTGATGAAAATCGCTTCGCGCGCATTTTTTGTTTGACATACGAGAACAAGAAAATGTCGTTAGGCGACATATCAGGAGAATCTGGGCAAATTCGATGTTTTTTATCCTTAAAATGATAAATTGTTTCACGTGCTGTTTGGGAACTGGAATTGATAAGGAATGATGCGGCTTTTTTTGTTGTTTTTCCTCATTTCATTGATGAGTTTTGGCATACAAATTTCCGTATACCATTTAGTGTTAACAGTTTTTCGATCCTCTAAAAGAATGGTTGCGATATGTCCTGTAAGGCTGAAAAACAAGTAATCATTTTATAGGAAGTGATTCGTGAACGAACAGTTTTCGTAGAATTCGGTTCATCTGGAAACACTGAAAATGGATTGTTGTTTAGTTTCCGGATCACACGAATATATCCCAGTTTCGTCACCTATAACGATGTTGTATACAGATTTTTCAGTTCTAAATTTGAAATTTTTTTAGTATTGCCTTAAACCAATTTGCAGGAGCCTCTTTTTGAGCTTCTGTCAAATTATCCAATGAATCCATCTGGAACAAATCCTTTTAACAGCTAAATGTTCGTTCAAAATCGAATGTATTGCAATCTGTGCTATGTCAAGTAATGCTTCTATCTCACGATACGTCACATGCCGATTTTCTGCAATCATCTTGCACACATCATCGATGTTTTTAGGAATCACTACCGATTTTGGCCGTCCTTCAGGACATTCATCACTGAACACGACGAAATTCTGCAAACAAATTGTAAGCAGTCTTTTCTGATGGTGCTTCATTACCTAAAGATTCATCAAACAATCCTAATCATTCTTGTCGAGTGAGGCCTTTCTTAAAATTATAAAAAAACATCCAATGTAATCCTACACGAGTAATTTCCATTTTTTTTCGCTCTCTTGTGTCTTTATAACACTCACTGTAAACCAAATACGCAGACGATTTCTAAGATGCCACTCATTCCAAGATTTAAAAATAAATAAAATATGTGAATTTTACGAATACACAAATTTCAGTAGCACCTTCTATTGGTCGTTTGTAAAAACATAAAAGGCGTGTCTCGTAAGAACTGTTTTTATTAGACCCATATTAAAGCAGTATTCAAAAAATATTTTTCCATGCTCAACAACAACGACGCATTTTCAGATTTAAAAGGAAATGCATGAAACTTGCTGACATGATTTTTTAAGAGATTTATAAGTGACCTAAGTCTTTATTTTTCATTCAATTAAATGGATCTTGATTTATAAACAATTATTTTATCAGTAGGACAATATTTTTCGTTTCCAACACAATCGCTTCGAGAAATTGGGTTCAAACTGTCACACTTTGACGTCATTTTTTGAAATATATTCTGCCTCTATCCAAAAATCGACCATTGCGGCACATTATATTGTTTCTAAGTAAATCAACCTACAATTGGATGCTTTTGACAGTAAAAATGACTTTAAAAATGAGTCAGAAAATAAGCATTTTGAATTTGAGTAATACAATATTTTTTCTTCAACTTCTCCGTATTTTTAATTTGTTTTTGCTGTAAGAATATGTCCTATCAAAGAACTTGTTAATATAAATGTTGTAGATAATATTCAGAACATGTATAATAAATTTAAGCGGATCTTAAAATATCTTGTGAATTTACGAAGTTATGGATTTTTTTTCTCCAATCCCCCCCTTTTTTTCGTTTTTAATTTGTATTTTTTTTTCGGTAAGAATTCGTCGTATCATAAACTTGTCAGTATAAAAGTTGTAGATAATATTAAGACAATTTACAATAAATATAATTGGATTTGTTATCTTGAGAATTGACGATGTTATGAATTTTTTCTCCCCAAAACCATATGTCTTTCGTCCCTTCAGCACATTTTTAATTTTATCAAAAATCTGTCATACATAAATTTTTGGTCTTTTTTTTAGAAGTAATAAAAACTTTAACCCATTAATCGCTGGTGTTGCGTTCACGTAACGGTCAAAATAAACACGTATAAAAAATTAGCTATCAGATGAATTTTACATTTATAATAATTTTTTAGTAAGGAATATTATAGTTCATAATTCAATAGAAAAATATTTTCTTTCACCAGTTTTTTTGTAGTTAATAACGAGTTCGAAACTTGAAGCCTTTTTAATAGAAAACTTTCATGTTGTCGTTTTCATAGAAAAAATCTATACTAATAAAAGAAAAAATCGCTCTATCTGTCTGTCTGTCAGTCTGTCTGTCTGTGCGCCATGGCTAGCAAAATCTACGACACGTACGAGGTTCAAAATTTTTTTGAAAAGAGTCCAAGGCCTCTTCTAATGCACCATATCCTCAGAATTTTAATATTCTAATAATTAGCTGAGTAATTAATTAATATTCGGACATCACTCTCATGAAAAGTACGCCTTTTTTCCCTCAGATTACTTTCGGTTGGTTGGTTCATAAAGCATCGCTCATCAAAAATACGTTTCTTTGTTTCCGCTTGCTTTCGGTTGGTTGGTTGTATAAAGCTTTCACAGAAATAATTAAGTAAACCGGGACACAATTAAATAAACCAATTTGAGTGCTTAATGTTTCAAGAGTGACTGTTTTTTCAACTAAACATTAAATTTTAGCATGAAAGTGAAACACATGCTTTGAAAACATATTTAATAATAATGAGCGTTTAAGAGAAGTTTAATTAGAAGATTAGTTTCAAATGACGTCACAACCTAGCAACCAGCTTGACAACCTGGTAGAATTTTTGTTTGCCACACTGTTTTCTGTTTTTTTTTTCTACTTTGATTGTTTCAGCGATAATATCTGCTGAAAAATCGGCGATTTTGGTTGGTTTACAGAAAATTGGAGGAGCCTGTTTGATGCTGATTTATTTAGATAGCAAGAAATGTGTTTTTTAAACGTTAAATAAAAGATTAGAATACTCCTTACTAGCTCTTTTACTACTAGAAATTAGAAATGGGCAACAATATGTCCTTGCATTCTAATGCTTTCTGCTGCTGTAGCGGATAGCAACAGTTTTAATAGAATTTAAATTCTCATTTTTCAACTGATAATGATTTTTTTTTTAGAAGTTTTTTTAAAAGACATTTTTAAACGCATTTTTTAATTGCTCGTTTTTATGTTTTAAATACAGAAAAATGTTACGAATTTATCACCCGCCTACTATATAGTGCCGCAGGCAGTGGGAACTCATGTCGGATGTTCGTACAGAACTTTTGCACCCTTAATTTGTGAGTGGGGGGACGCTAATTTCACTAATTGGTTTATTTCTTTTATATGCTTATTTTAAATGGTAGTCACGTTACATTTTATTGTAGCATTTTTCAGAACGGCGTGCGATTTGTAAAAATACAGCATAAATGTTACTTATTCGAGATAAAAATTTCAGAAGTCGTGATACCACTATTTTCGAAAAGTAATTTCAGCAAATATCTTAAGTTCTCGGTTAAGACCCCCACCCCCACCCCCATCCATGTATCTACGGGTAGGTTGCGTGAAGAGGTTTCGTTCATATAAGCTTTTACTAAGAATAGAGTGCGCTCCCTGGTGGTGGAATGTAAAACTAACAGACCGCGATTTCATTTAAAATAGGGAATCTAACAAGGCGATCTGTTTGAAACTTCAAGATAGTTTATAACACATTAGAAAAAGTTTATATAAGAATGGCGCGTGGAATTTCGGGAAGGTGGGGGGAGGAGGAGGGGCTATATATTTCTTTTTTTTTAACTTTTGCGTTTCTTACCATTTCCGATCCGGTTTTTTGACGGAGTCCTGAGATAAATGAGTCTTATTAAATATAAAAATGTCAAAAGTTTGTTACCACTATTTCCGAATGGTAATTTCAAAAGTATCTTAATTTCTTGTTTAAGACCTCCACCGCCTCGAGTAACATATCTACTGATAGGTTGTGTAACGGAGTTACGTTCAGATACAGTTTTGTGAAAAATAATGTGCCCTCCCTGGTGGTGGAAAGTGAAACTATGAGACCGCGATTTCATTTAAAGCAGGAAATCTGAAAAAGCGATCTGCTTGAAACTTTAAGATAATTTATAACACATTATAAAAGTTTATAAAAAATGGTGCGTGAAATTTTGGGCAGGTGGGGGGGGAGGGGAGGGGCGAAAATTTTCTTTGTTTTTTACCTTTGCGTTTCATACCGTTTCAGGTGCGGTTTTTTGAAGGAGTCCTCAGATACATGCTACTTAGTAGTACATATAAATGTGACAAAAGTTATGTTACCACTATTTCCGAATAGTAATTTTAACAAATATCTTAAATTCTTGCTGAAGACCGCCACATCCTCGAGTAACATATCTACTGATAGGTTGTGTAAAGGAGCTTTTGATAAGAATAGAGTGCGCTCCCTGGTGGTGGAATGTGGAACTAAAATAACGCGATTTTGTTAAAATTAGGAAATCTAGCAATGCGATCTGTTTGAAATTTTAAGAACGTTTATAACACAAAAGATAAAGTGTAAAAAAGAATGGTGCGTGAAATTCCAGGGTGGGAGGGAGGGGCTCTAGATTTCTTTTTTAAAAATTAACGTTTCTGAATTTTTATATGCCGTTTTTGGAGGGAGTCATGAGATATATGCTACTTATTAAAAGTTACAGACATTATATCTGCTTTGAAAAACACCTACTTTTATTTTGGGGAGTAGATAAAAACCAAAGGGTAAAATTTTCATGGGAGTTCAAATTTAAACCAAAATTTTAAAAATACAGCATTTACAGATTTTAAACTTTAGCTTCTCGGCCTATATTTGTAGGCTAATTAAGAGTGTGTAAATTAAAAAAAAATGATTCAGAACTTTTTGTTCGAAATGGGAAAAAATCGACTTTTAAAAAGAAAAAGAAACGCTTTTTTAATAGAGAATGAACGCGAATTCGTTAAAATTTGGAAAACAAACTAACCAATTGACTTGAAATTTTCACGTAAGTTATAACAGCCCTTCGACCACTGTTTCGTAGAGTAATATTTGTATAGAACATATTGCGCTCCCTGTCTGTGGAAGGTTGTACTACCCACTATTTTCGAATAGTAAATTAAGCAATTTTCTTAATTTATTATTTTAGTCAACCTCCTTATTTTAACACAATGTTTATCGAAGCATCTAAATAGACCAGATTAACATCTCCTATAAAAATTTTGAAACGTTCCGAGGGGTAGAAATATTTTTTACAAAACAAAATTTCTGAAAATGTCCACGAAACCAGTAAAAAGCTGGGTGTTTTGACGCAGTTCCGTTCGCTTTCGTTACTTATAGACTCCCAAAATCAACTTACGCAAAATAGTACGTATCTTCAATTTAATATTTTTCTTGCGTTTTTTTTAATATTTAAAAATATAAATTCAGACAAATTAAATCAGGGAATTAAAGGTACAAAATCATACAAATTTGAGGTTCATTCATCACGGGCCCGGGCAACGCCAGGTGGGTCTGCTAGTATAGTTATAAAAACGTAAGATTTAAATGTAATCTATTTTTAGACAAGGTCGAAGCAGATAAAAACATTCCATGCATTAGTTTATTTTGTTTTAGTGGGGGAGGAAGAAAAAACAGGTGTTACGTTTGCGGAAAAGGGGCAGTTCCCTTATTCACTCGACAGTTTGGGATTTTTTCTGATTCTGTGTTCATGGAGATGCCTAAACCATTAGACAAGGCTCTTCAAAGACTTTTTGATGAAGATTCAGATAAAAATGATTGAAACAAAACGTATATTAGAGTTATTTCACCAGAAAAAGCAGAAATTATTGATGAAAAAATAGTGATTATATATAAAAAAATACAATGATATTTCAACATGCGAAATTGCTGGCGAAATTGACATGTGCATAAAATATGAATTGATATGTGCATAAAGAAGTTTGTGCCCTATAAAAGTAGAACAAGTCATAAAAAAATGGAGAATTGGGATTTATAAAGAGGCAAAACATTTAATTTGACTCAGTCAAAAAAGGAAAAACATGAGATATTGACAAATGCTGGAAGATATCAAGTTTATGTTCGAAAACAAAAAGTCTCACTTAGATTTCAGGCGTGAAGTTGCCTTGCAAAGAGTGTTTGCTTAAGCAAACACCTTTTGAAAGAATAAAGTTTTAAACAAATCAGCAACAAGACGACCTAGTAAGTTCAGCATGCAAAAGCCATTACAGACAGAAAGCGGGCATTTAATCGTCACGTCCAAAGACAGCAGAAGACTGCAATGTAAATAATGCTATTACAAGAATGTTTACTGTCGCAGTAAATTTGTGATGTTGCTTTATTAATTAAGTGTAGTTAATATTTCATGCATGAAGCTGTTTTCTAGATAGAATCAGTAATTTATAAAGAAAAATAAATGAAAATTAATAATAAATTAATTACCTTCAAAGTGATTGTTTGCTTTATAAATTGTAACAATGCTAGAAGAATCTCCCAGTGCCCTAATCTATGAACCCCTGTGCAGTTGAACTCATTGAACATCAATACTCTTATTCCGCTGACGTTGCGTGAACGCAACACTCAATTTTTCGTAAAATAAGACGAGTTTTGTTATTTTCGCTATGAATTAATGTTTTATATGTTCAAATGAATAACCAATATCATTTGTATAATAAAAATGTTAATATTTTATAGTTTTGGCGGTTAATGGGTTAAACCGAGTCGATATGTATTATGACTAAGAAGCTGTGGGTTTTTTTTTTTCATTTTTCACAAAACATCTCCCAATTTCCACCTCTTTGGTTCGATTTTTCCCACTAGCAGAACCGAGATTTTATTCCCATTAACTTTTTGTATCAATTTGGAAAAAAATTGTGCAGAGTTGTGAAATATATCGTGTCCACAAAAAAGTCATATGAATAGATAGATAAAGTTTACTGGGGGTTGTTTTGGGTTCTAGGGGTCATGATGACGATTTGGACGCCACAACACACAGGGTCACGCGACAGTAAAATGATTAGTACAATAGAAACAGTTATCCCGATCTGCGTTGTGAAAAGATCTAATGGGATAATGTCATTTAATAAATTAGGAGAGAAGAAAACTTTGGAATAAAATTAATTTTGGCAATAACTCAAGGACGACTTATTTAACGTTGAAATGGAGATATCGAACTTGTAGGTTGCATAGAGAAACATCCAATTCTAATAATTCCAAAATATTAGATACCATAAATTACGAGTATTATCTAAAAGGGAACAAGGAAAGAATTCAAGGAAAGACTTACAAGTATGCACACATAAACAAACTTTATTTTCATTTATATAAAATTCATAACTCAAATATGACCTTTTATATCATAATAACCTTTTCAAATTATCTACTATTTTATCAGAATATAACATAGTTCCATTCTCATTAGAACAGCAAAGCTTTCATCAAAATTATACTTTGTTACTTATTTTTTTTTTTTATCAATTTATGTTATCTTATACTTGCCCCTTTTTGTTCACAGCACGATCCGATGATGAGGCTTTTGCCAAAATTTTAATCAAAATTTTATTTATGAAAAATAGCATTCCCGTTATCATTAAAATCTTTATCATAAACAATCATAATATTCAATGACATAAGATTATGTACTTTAGTGGAAATTTAGAAAATTAGTTGCTTAATATTAAATGTACACATCATAAGAAAACATGAAAACAATAGCCACGAATATATTGAAATAAATATAAGGAGTTTCTCACCCAAACAGACTTCGATCTTTTCTGTAATCATCCAAATCATACAGTTCACTCATAGTTCATGGAATCCTAAACACAAGTAAGTTCATCGGGGCATAAAGTTCCTTTTTTTATATATATATATAGTTCATGGGGATCTTTCACAAACCAATTTCACTTTCTTTCGGCGCTCTGTGACGCGTGAAAATTAGAGCTCCATCTCCACAATGTACACTTTCATAGGCGAAATCTGCTGATATGTCATATCTTCGTTGCATTCGCATCTCATCACTAACCACTGTACATCTCCAAATCAGGTGAATACTTCTGTAAGATTCTGCATCAGTTAATTTCCTGGACAAAGACTTGTCTGCTCTCAGCGATCTTTGTCAATAGATCATGACAAGGACAGGTCAACTCTCAGCATTAATTTTCATCATCATTTCCTTTTTTTCTGCATCAATCATTTTTTGTGACAAAGATTTGTCTGCTTTCAGCATTCATTTCAATCGCTAAATTTTGTATTGTCCTTAAAATTTGCTGCGAAAGAACTTGGTGTAAAATTTTGAAGTATCAAGTCACATCTTAACAAAAATTATTGAACCTCTTGAGGACGAGACACAAGACTTAATCCTCGTTTTTTCTTCCTTCCTCCCAGATCCAATTTTTTTTGGGAGGGCTAAATTAACCCAGAGCTTTCGTTCTGATTGGAGGCTACTCCTGGTCCCTTATTGGTACTCTAGACATGCCTATCTATGGGCGTGCCAATTTATTTTTCACTGCATAGCATTAACTTAATTTTTGCCCCTTGCGCCAGGTTTCTCATGGGAATCACCACCCACGTTGAGTGTTGTAAAACCATCTTAATTGATAGAAAATTTATGGTTTCAACATCGTAAATTTTCTATTCTTTCGCTATACATTTACTGTCCATGTCTGGCGTCAGCAATGTTCTCTTTATCTATAATTTCCTATTTTCTGTATGGTCTTATTTGGGGAGTTTTATTTTATTACACTGTTTTTGCACATATAAATATTTACAATTCGAAATGTTTTATTTTCAATATTAATACAAAATAAATTCACAATTCATATTCCTTATTTTTTTCTAAACATACCAATACCAAACAACATATATATTTTTATTTTTTTCTACGCATTATATACTTATTCATTTTAATATACTTTAATTTTGGAGTATTTTTTATGTTATTTTAATTTATTGTATAAATTAATTACTAAAGAATTATTTTCCGAGAATTCAATTATTTTTAAATGTTACTGGATCGTGCGAAAATTATTTAATTAGTTAAATTAATAACAAGCCTTGTTGTGTAGATTTCTACACCACATTGCTTCTTCCCTCTTGTTTTTAAAAAATAATAATATGTACACCACAAAAATACACTTATAATACATATATATATTACAAAATATCAATCAAACCTGATATATATAGTAAGTTCTTCAGATTGTTCATCATACCCTGTAAGTACACTTGAATAATATAATACAAAATATAAAATAGTATATACATTTTCTCTATTGCATAGGTGAGAAATATTTATTCCAATATAAGATGGATATTTCAATATCAAAATACTGCAAAAATGCTATATTAATTTTAGTCAACAATGTCCACTAATTTTTTTTTATTATTATTTTTTTAATGCTACGCATACTGAAATCTATAAAAATATGTACAATCATGCAGCTTGTAGGTAATAAAGTTTACTTCAAAATTTTGGCCATAAAATAAAAATATGCGCTATCTACATACCTACAGTGTGGATATTACGTAGAACTATGTTTTTACAAAAAAAATTATAAACCAAAGTGCGTAAATATATATGTACATCGCTCTCTGCTTGAAAACATTCTTTTTTTATCTAAGAATGCCTTTTCATCCCCGCATCATTTCTGCGGAATACCCACTTAAAATTTTCTCCTCGGAGAAAATGTGCCGAAAATCCCTTATAAAATCCCTGAGTGGTCTCCATGTGTCCTTGACAGTGAGAATAATCTCGGAACAAGACGTACAGGTCAGTACTAACATGCCAAACAGGTTTGCTCGTTATCACATCTGTGAACGTAGTAATCACTTTTTTTTTTCTCTGAATGGCTTTATAAAAGTGCGCGATTAGTTTGTATTGTGTTCATATAATATTGGATAATCTCTACACTGCATAAGGTAAGTGTCATTTATTTTAAAATCCGAAGATTTTAGTACTATCTAATAACTGTTATTATTTATATAGTTTATCATCCTTTATTCTTAAAAATGTCCTATAAACAATTCCCTTTTTTTTTCTATCAGATATCATGTCGGACACTGCTCGCCATTTTCTCCCCATTATGAGCGTGTTTTCAGATTGTCTCTTACGTAACAATAATTTATTTTCATACTGTGATTGTTCTTAAATTTTAAAAATATTTTCCTTACCTACTATATTTTACTTTCATATGCCTTAATAGTCCATATGTGTTTTTTTTGTGTTTTTTTTTGTTTCTTTATTTTTAGGAGTCTTAAATGTATCCTTTTTATTTTTTCTCGCAGTATTTATATTATAATATTTCGTAATTTTCTTCTGACACATGTGTATTTTTTATATATTTTGATTTTATTTCACAATTTATATTATGCTTTCTTCCGTGTGCACACAGTGTGGTTTTCGTGCGTCATTATATAAACTATGTTAATGAAAACAAATTTTTCTTTTTCGTAAAACGTATCCTTTCCAATGTGTTATTTTGTATATTTTTTTGTGTTTGTGAAATGTTTTAATCCGAAACTCCTAACAAACTGTTTTGCTATATATATATATTTTATACGCTACTATGCGTCATATGACTCATGGTACTTTGCTTAACATCTTTTGAGTTAATTTTATATTATTTATTTATTTTATACTACGATTTTCTAACACATGTGTGAAAGATGGTACCCTCTATTCACTCATATATTAGCGGTAAATATAGTGTTTAAATATGTCGTTCCGTGCTCAATTTTGCCGTTTTATATTTATTCAATTGTTCAATGGGTTCCCAAATTAATATGCATCCGTTTTAATTTATTATTTGTTTATATTTAGAAATTGTGAAATTTTTAATGTATGTTGTAATAATTCATCTATAATAGTTTTATTTTTGTTTTTGTTTATTCCCGAATATGTTTTCATTCTAGCACAATGAAGTTAATAAATTTTTATATATTTTTTTCGTTCCGTTAAGGTTGTGTTGCAAATCTACCATATATAATTTTTGAATTTTAGGCATAATATGGTTTATTTATTATATTAATATATTAATTTAGGTATGTGTGTTTTAATATTTTGCTTCAATACTGAAAAATCCGTGTACACTCCCATGAAAATATCTTGCGCAATGTCATCCAATCGACCCGCGATCAAAATGACACTTTCCATGGAAAATTTAAATATTTCCATGCGATTATCACAGTTTTTTCAAACATTATTATATTCAACTTACTCTGTGGTTGTGAATTTTAAAGGTTTTATATACGACTTGTAGATTTTGCCTTATACTGTTGTTTACAAACGGTGCGCTTTTCATTTTGAACCCTTCTGTGGTCATCCATTTTATTTATTTACCTAAATGAGTCTGTAATGTTTATTTTAATATATGTATTAATTTGTTTACTTATTTATGTATTATTTTTCAGATTTTTGTAATGTTTAATCTTTTATTTTCATAAATTTTTAGCAATTTTACACAATTACTCTTTGTTTACATTTTCCCAATTACTACTTGTTTTTTTTATTGGTAGCAATGTGTAGAAAATTTTTATTTTCTGATAAATGGTGTCTTAAATCGTTTTTCTTTACAAAGATTGTGGTATGTTGTATAAATTATATACAATTTTATCCATTTTTGTGTCATAAATATGGTAATCAAAATAAATGCCATATTTAAAAGTGCTTCCGTGACATAAAAATTTTAAATTATTTGCATAATTTATGTCCATGTGTGTTTCATAATGTTTCATTTTCGTGTCAAAGTCATAACATTTTGTGAATGTTTTCAAATATGTCTAATGGAAAATACATTTTCCATCCAATGTTGCTAATTTCTACTTATTTATCTCCAAAGTGACCGTTTTTTATATTTTGTACAACAAAATTTTTCATTTTTCATTTTTTTTTTTTTTTTTTTTTTTTTTAAATATGTCAATTTAATATATATATATATATATATATATATTTAGTCCACTTTGAAGTAAGTATGTGGTTTGTCTATCACTAGCGATCAAAATATTTTTCCGACATGTTTTGAAATACGTCAAAACAATTTTGAAGTGTAAACAAATAAATTATATGTACCCTGTTTTCTGTTTTTCTATTTTTTTTTTTATTAATATTTTTTTTCTAATTTTTATTTTCCAGGATAATCCTTATGTTACGCTTCATTTTTACTCACTCAAAATATTTCTTTTCTAGCCATTGTAATTAATATGCAATTCAATATTAATTTTGGTCATTCAATTATTCAGCTGTGTTGGCTACTCAAATTGCCCCTTCATTCCTATCGTGCGCCCCAGAAAGTTTTCCATCGCTGAAAGAATTCGCTGTTCTCCAGAAACGCCCATGTGAAACAACACGGCTGCTCGACTCAACGTAAAGCCCGCAGCCAGCTCATAACAACAGTATTTTTTATGCAGCCTAGAGTATGCCCTCTATAACTGGCGAATGTCGTAGTCTTCAATTCGTCTTCAATACCGGCTCGGTGAGAAAACATTTATTTATCTTTTTATTTATTTTTTTCCCTAGCGATCTGCTCCATTGCATATCTCATTTTTGACCCTAACCGGTTCTCCGAAAGTGGTGAGTGGGTTTCGTTAGAAAATGAGTTTCATTTTCTCACTTCTTTGAGCTGCAAGATACGTGTTATTCCAATTCTCCTAAACACCTTCGCTCCGTTTTTGAGCTCTTGCTGAAGACAGCTAGTTTCAAGGTCGTTCCTTGCCCAAAACAAGTTTTGAGTAAAGCACTTGTTTCGATTTTACTTTTCCCCTGCATGTTCTTCCGTTGCTATGGGAACGCGTTTACTCCTGGCTTATTTTCTCTGGTAACCAGAAGAGAGAAAAAGTGGGTGTAGTGTTAATTCCGCTGCCTCGTGGGAAAAGGGTTTTGATCCGCCTCATCCTTTCTCCTAGCTATATACATCTTCCTGCATCTTTTTCTCTTTTTGAGATGCTCGTACATAGCGCCCCTCTTTTGCGTTTGATGCTGCCGCCGCATACCAATATTTACATTTTTTTTATTTTAGTAATTTTTTTATGTCATGCTTACCTGTGTATAATGTAATACATTCTGTTTGTGTATATTATATATTTTTTTGTGGAGGGATGTATGAAAGAAAAATTATCTGTTTTACTTGTTTGCAAAAATCATTCCTATTACTGTGACAAAATATTATATTGTTATTTTATTTATTTTGACTATTTACCTTTGATTTATTTTGGGTTAATATTTCAAAAGGACTTCCTTTATACCTCCAGAAGTTTTGCACAAAATATTTTTCTGACATGTGAATTTCTTGGGCAGTATTTGTCCAATTTCGTTGAATTTTATTTTATTGAGGGAAAACGAAATTTGAACACATTTATGCTTTACTACATGTTTATTAAAATTATTTATTATTATTATTACCACATTTTCTACCAAAAATTTCTACCGCATAACATTTTATTTTCATGGTATAAAATACACATCATGGCTCCATAAATTTTATTAAAAATTCAAATTTTGCTTCTTCATTCATAATAATTTTCCAATATTAACTATTTTATTAAAATAATATAATCTAAGCAAATATAAGTATATTTATTAATATTTTTATTATTATTATTATTATTAATTCCGTGTTGCCGTTGAAAAAAAAAATTTTTTTGTGTATTTTTGCTATGTTTTTGTTTAATCAGTTTGCACTGATTTAATTTTTTTTTTTTTTTTTTTGCATATAGTATTATTTTATAAATTACCTGGTTATTTATTTATTTATTTTGTTTGCGATGTTAGGCGCGAACAATTTTGAGATGTGAATAGTGACGGGTTTTAATTCAGGCTTGTCCCTGTTTTTGATTAAGTAATTGTCGTTTCTAAAAATTCTTTCGACAAAATATGGTCCTGAAAATTTTTGGTGTAACGCTTTAGGTTTTATTAGAAGTTTTAAATAAACTTCATCACCTACTTGTAGCTGTTTATGTGTTAATTTTGTGTTTTTATTTAATTCTTGATCCGATTTTTCTTGGTTTTTCATGACCTCGTGTCTGATTTCGTACATATGTTTTAATTTATTTTGCACATAGGTGCTGTACGAGTCCATTTCGTGTGTTGTGAAATTTTTGAATGGCGTTTTTATTTCACGTGCAAAAAATAACATGCTTGGTGTAAAATCCGTTATTCGATTTTTTGTTGTATTGTGCATAAGCACAAAATATGGAAGTCTAATGTCCCATTCGTACGTTTTAGTACACATGGATGCGATGGAACTCTTTAAGTCCCTGTGGGTACGTTCAAGAATGCCCTGCGAGGATGGTTTATAAATGCTTGACGTAATTAACTCTATATTTAGATTTTCCATATAGTCTTTGAAGTCTTTTGACCTGAAATAGGGTCCATTATCACTCGCTAGAAATTTTGCCAATCCGTAGGCACTAAAATATTGATTTAAAGCCTTAATTATGACCTTAGTGTCTGTCGATCTGAGTGGGAATGCCTGTAGAAAACGTGTAGCTGTATCTATTACAGTTAAGATATATTTGTTCCTGTTTAATGACACAGGCAAAGGTCCCACAATATCAGTTGTTATTTTCTCCCCTGGGAGATAGTTTTTGTCCATTGTTTTCAATGGTATCTTGATTGTTTTATGTGTCTTAAAAGTATTGCACGTTGTACATTTTGTACAGAATGTTTTTATCTCCTGATACATTCTATACCAGAAAAATCTTTCTTTTATTATTCCATAAGTTTTTAGAAAAGCAAAATGCGGTGCATGTGCGCTTTTTATGATGTCATCTTTCAAGCTTTGCGGTGCAATGTACAATTCCTCGTTATTTGAATTTTGTGCTTTTTTCAAAATTAATATTCCATCTTTATTCAAACAATACTTTTCGAATTTTTTTACCTTTCTTTGTTGCTTTAAAGCTTCTATAATTTCTGTTAGTTTAGGGTCTTTCATCTGTTCCTTTTTTATATTATCCTCAGTTAAATTTTTATTCACCGTGAAAAGGTGTTTATTTAGATTATCTGCAATTGTTAAATTGTGTAAGCAACGAGTATTGAAATCTGCTGGATTGTTATTTCCAGAAATGTGAGATATCTCATAGTCGTAGTCTTGGAGTTTAAGTAACCATCTTGCAACAATCTCAGGCTGTTTTTCTAACTGTAAATGGTACGTTAGGGCTTTTGAATCGGTCAGTAATATAAATTTTTTTCCTAATAATATATTCCGAAAATATGTAATAGTTTCGTAGATCGCCAATAGCTCAATTTGCAAGCTTGGATATTTTTTTTCTGACTCTCTTAACTTTCTTCCTGTAAATTCTATTGGTATCATTTTATCACCTTGCTTTTGTGCCAATATACCTGATGTTGCGATCTTGGATCCATCTGTGATTACATAGAAAGTTTTTGTGTAATCCGGCGGGTGAATTGTAGGTTGCGTCATTATTATTTTTTGTATTTTTTCAAATGAATGTTGTGCTCTTTCATTCCATCTGAATTTTTGGTTGCTCCTCGTAAGATCTGTCAGAGGTGAAATAATTTCCGCATAATTTTGTATGGTCGATTTAAAATATGTGCATAGACCTATGAATGCTCTCACCAGTTTTTGAGATGTGGGTCTTGCAAAATTGGTAATTTTCTTTATATTTTTTTCTGAGGGTGCGTATCCCTTTTCGCTAATTTTATAGCCTAAAAATTCTATTTCCGGCATATATAGTTTTAGTTTTGTAGGTTCAATAGTCAAATTGAATTTTTCCAATCTTTTTAGTACTTCTTCAAGTATTTCGTGCATTTGTTCTATATTTTGAGCTCCAAGAAGGATATCATCGATGAAATATTCAATGTCGTATTTTTCTTTTAAGTCACTTAGAACTATGTCCATTAAGCGAGCAAATAAATTCGTCGAAAATTTTAATCCGAATGCTAAACGAGTCATTTGAAAGTGATTGTTTTCCGTAACGAAAGCCAATTTGTGCTTGTCTTCTTCCCTCAGCTTGATTTGAAAAAACGCTGAATGTAAATCTAACACCGTGTATATTTTCTTTCCTGACATGCTTTGTAAAATCTTTTTTGTATTTGGCACAGGATATGGGTCGCTCTCTACTATATCATTAAGCGATCTAAAATCTAAAGCTAATCTTACTTTGATTAAATTTTTGTCGTTAGTTTTTGATGTGGAATTTTTTTTTACGAAAATTACTGGAAATGCATAGCTGGAATTCGTAGGTTCGATAATTCCCGCGTCTAATAGATCTCTTATTTCTTTTTCCGCACTCTTCTTTATATCGTGTGCTAATTTAAAAGGTTTGGTTTGGATCGGAAAATCATGCTGTAATTTTATTTTAGGTTTAATTACATCCGTCGCTCCTAGCGTTTTATAAGATTTACTGAATGCTGTCGCATGTCTCATTACAATATCCAAAACTTCCTTTTGCACCTTCGGTGGTAAATGATCTACTTTGAAATCCTCTTTTGACAATTCCTTTCTTCGCAATTCTCTAATTTGTGTTATATTTAAATTGTTAACTTCATAAATACTGTCAGTATTTGTTTCATTTTGTTCTTTAATAGAAAAATCAGTTGTAATCTTCCCCATTTCTTGATCCTTGTATAATTTTAAATATTTGTTGGAGATATTCTGTACTATAATTCGAAATGAATTATTGTCGGATTCTTTACTTTTATGAACAGAATTCTGAATTGCTAATTTTTTATTATTGTATTTGGGTTGAAAAAAGAATTGTTGGTCTTTTTCTAAAACTCCGTCGAAAATTAAATTTACTAATTTCGATTCTTTAGGCCTTAGAGTAATTTTGTTTTCTACAAATGCTCTTATGTTATTTTTAGAATTATAATGATCATTAGAATTAATTTGTTTGGGTACAGTTTGAAAATTGTCATTTTGTTGTGTTTTTTTTAATCCTGTTAGCTTCTGTAAATTGATTTTCATTGGAATTTAATTTAATTACCGTATTGTTAATCTTTAAAATGTTGTTTTCCAAGTTCATGATTATTTTGTTACTTTTTAAAAAATCATATCCTAAAATAATCTTGTAATCGCGGTCAAATTCTTCTTTTGTGACATAAAATGTCCCATTTAGGAAATTATTCTCATTTTTAAATTTAAATTTTACGCAGTTTTTGAACGGAATCGTTTTATTTGACAAAGTTGTAATTTTAATTGAATTGGCTAAATATTTAATTTTTATATCTGTCTGTTTTATTTTTTCAAAAATTTCTGGTGACAATAGGCTAATACTTGCTCCACTATCTACTAAACTGGGTATAATTAGTTCCTTTTTTATCTTTAAATTCCATATTGGTAATTCATTGTTTCTTCCTGAGTTGCAACTTGCTATCAATTTTTCTTTAACCTTAGAATTTTGATTTTCCTCAGCCTCAAACACGTTTTTTTTCTCATGTTCATGTTTCTTTTTTTTCAATTTTTTGTTAAATTTTGTTTTTATGTTATAGCCCTGTTTTTCTTTTAATATGCGGGACCTACGGGTTTCTACTTGTGCTAAATTTTGAGGCCCCCTTATCGGTTTAAATGATGGTGTCCTCTTTTTCCTCTGGTATTTTGTCTACCCCGTCTCTGTTGATTTTCACTTGGGAAGGTAATAGTGGGATGCGTTTCTTTATTTCTATCATTAGGTGGTTGAGAAAAATTGTTTTGCCCGTTTTGTATATTTGTGACGCCTTGGTGTTGCCCTGTATATTGAATTTGTGCATTATTCCCCTGTATAAAATCAGCATTTTGGATTGGGACAGTGTTTTGAAAATTGTAATTCCCTTGGTGCATTTGATTTTGACCTATGAGCTGTTGAGAATCATTATGCCAATTGGGCATCACATTGTACATATAATTTTGTCGAAGCTGATTGTAGTGCGGTCTTATGGGATTGAAATTTTGAGGATTTTGAAAATGCGGTATATAATTTTGTGGACTTCTTTGGAAATTTTTATAATTGTAATTTGTATGGTAGTTCCTTGGAAATCTTGGCCTAACATTGTATTGTTGTGCTCCCCTAGGTTGTACAAAATTTTCGCTTCTTTTATTAAAAAAACAATGTTGTGTTTGGTGATTTGATTTGTTGCATATGTGACAGAATTGTTGGGTGATGTGATTAATTTCCCCTTCGTTTTGTTTGTTTTCATGTGTCTCAAGCTTTAAATTATTTATCTGTTTCTTTAGGTCTTGTATTTCAGTTTTTTGCTCTTGGGACATATTGATTAGTGCCTCATACAATTTTTTTTCACTAGTTTCTGTTAAGTTGTTCATTTCGCCTGCGCATTTTCCGTTGATTGCTAATTCGATGTCCTTGGCCCGTTTAAAAGCATCGTCGAATTTTGTTGGAGGATATTTTTTTAATTCAAAAGAAATATCCGGTCTCAACGCCTCAAATATGACCTTTTATATCATAATAACCTTTTCAAATTATCTACTATTTTATCAGAATATAACATAGTTCCATTCTCATTAGAACAGCAAAGCTTTCATCAAAATTATACTTTGTTACTTATTTTTTTTTTTTATCAATTTATGTTATCTTATACTTGCCCCTTTTTGTTCACAGCACGATCCGATGATGAGGCTTTTGCCAAAATTTTAATCAAAATTTTATTTATGAAAAATAGCATTCCCGTTATCATTAAAATCTTTATCATAAACAATCATAATATTCAATGACATAAGATTATGTACTTTAGTGGAAATTTAGAAAATTAGTTGCTTAATATTAAATGTACACATCATAAGAAAACATGAAAACAATAGCCACGAATATATTGAAATAAATATAAGGAGTTTCTCACCCAAACAGACTTCGATCTTTTCTGTAATCATCCAAATCATACAGTTCACTCATAGTTCATGGAATCCTAAACACAAGTAAGTTCATCGGGGCATAAAGTTCCTTTTTTTTATATATATATATAGTTCATGGGGATCTTTCACAAACCAATTTCACTTTCTTTCGGCGCTCTGTGACGCGTGAAAATTAGAGCTCCATCTCCACAATGTACACTTTCATAGGCGAAATCTGCTGATATGTCATATCTTCGTTGCATTCGCATCTCATCACTAACCACTGTACATCTCCAAATCAGGTGAATACTTCTGTAAGATTCTGCATCAGTTAATTTCCTGGACAAAGACTTGTCTGCTCTCAGCGATCTTTGTCAATAGATCATGACAAGGACAGGTCAACTCTCAGCATTAATTTTCATCATCATTTCCTTTTTTTCTGCATCAATCATTTTTTGTGACAAAGATTTGTCTGCTTTCAGCATTCATTTCAATCGCTAAATTTTGTATTGTCCTTAAAATTTGCTGCGAAAGAACTTGGTGTAAAATTTTGAAGTATCAAGTCACATCTTAACAAAAATTATTGAACCTCTTGAGGACGAGACACAAGACTTAATCCTCGTTTTTTCTTCCTTCCTCCCAGATCCAATTTTTTTTTGGGAGGGCTAAATTAACCCAGAGCTTTCGTTCTGATTGGAGGCTACTCCTGGTCCCTTATTGGTACTCTAGACATGCCTATCTATGGGCGTGCCAATTTATTTTTCACTGCATAGCATTAACTTAATTTTTGCCCCTTGCGCCAGGTTTCTCATGGGAATCACCACCCACGTTGAGTGTTGTAAAACCATCTTAATTGATAGAAAATTTATGGTTTCAACATCGTAAATTTTCTATTCTTTCGCTATACATTTACTGTCCATGTCTGGCGTCAGCAATGTTCTCTTTATCTATAATTTCCTATTTTCTGTATGGTCTTATTTGGGGAGTTTTATTTTATTACACTGTTTTTGCACATATAAATATTTACAATTCGAAATGTTTTATTTTCAATATTAATACAAAATAAATTCACAATTCATATTCCTTATTTTTTTCTAAACATACCAATACCAAACAACATATATATTTTTATTTTTTTCTACGCATTATATACTTATTCATTTTAATATACTTTAATTTTGGAGTATTTTTTATGTTATTTTAATTTATTGTATAAATTAATTACTAAAGAATTATTTTCCGAGAATTCAATTATTTTTAAATGTTATTGGATCGTGCGAAAATTATTTAATTAGTTAAATTAATAACAAGCCTTGTTGTGTAGATTTCTACACCACACGGTGTAGGTCTGAAAAACAATTCCGAGAATGTATAGGTAGTATTTCATACGAAATCTAACTAAAAGAATTATGCATTTTGCTGGCAATTGTGTCTTCTCTGAATTTATGTTAAAAAATAAGATTAGAGTGTGCATTGCACATAATTTTAAAACGAACACATATCGTGGGCATCCTATTTGGATTTTTTGTAAGTAGTTTAAGAATTACATCGGTTTAAAATTTGGAACTCATAAAGTCACTTTTTACATTTGCAAACTATATTCACGATTAAGCTGCAGTTCAGATTAAAATATTTTAAATTTCCAGATATCTATTTATGTTAATATTTATAGGTTATAAGTAATTTTTTCGAAATTTTATTTTGAAATTAGATATTTTTAAAAATAATTTAAAAAAAAATATATAAACCCATGAATATTTTTTAAACATAAATTGATTTCTAGAAGATTCAAGCATGCAAAAGTAAAATACATATCACTCCCCCAAGTAATTTTTAAGCTATGCTTAAAATATTTCCACCTTTTCATCTGTTTTGGAATGGTTACAAATGAACTTCATATAAGAATTTTCAAGCGTTAGACATGCATAATTGTTAAATTTCTTGACATAATTGACGTAAGTAAACTTATTATTGTGTGTTTCAAAATGCGAAGATTTAGATGTATATTTTAATATTAAAAAATATTAAGATAGAGGTTAGCATTTCTTGAACATCATGTTTAATGTGAATAAGCTCATTTTGAAAGTTTAGGCGTTGCATATGTAAGCCGATATAAATTAGCTTCTAACTGAACGATACTGAATAAACAAAGTTAGGAAATATTTTTAATTAGAAGTTAAGATGTTCCAATGTAGTTTTGGGTGTGGTTCAATTAGACTATAGTTAAGTTGAGAACTTGAGGATATTAATTTGTTTCCTAACGCCGCTGCACGTAATACTAATCAAGGAATACTAATTAAGTTAGGGTAATATTTAGAAGCGAAGAATGTTTCTTCCGTCCATCTACAAAAATATATACACTTTGATTGTTTGAATCAAATACAGATATAAGAGGGGTATAAAGCCTCTTTTGGGGATTTAAGGAATTTTTAGAAGAGGAATGTTGGGTAAAACTTTACATTCGGATAAAACCGGATATCTCGGTTGTGACACAACTTGAGCCGAAAACTATTAGGGGCGGTCCATAAATGATGTCACACTTTTTTTCAATATTTTGACCCCCTGTCCCCCTGTGTCACAAAGTGTCACACTTCACCTTACCCCCCCCCACACACACACACACTCTTTTGTAACGTGTCACGCTATATTACATAAACATATACTTGCAGTTCAGAAACAAAGCACTGCGTTATAGATCATATTTAAAATTTTATTTTTAAACTTTAACTATGTGTTTTAATGACATTTGTGAGCATAACTATAAAAATGATTCGTGTGTTTATTTTGTATAAAATAAGATTAAGATTTACGACAAAAAACCTAATTAATATACAATAGTAATAAAATATTAATATGGCAGAGCAATTGAAAACAGTAGTATTTTGGAATTTGAAACAGAATTTAGTATATTTGGCTTTAAATCTTATCCTTACTTTATGAATACAAAGTACTTTAATTTTAAAATAATTTCAAAATTTAATCTGCTGATTTTTAATGCTTTTATTTTAACCAAAATGTGTGATGTCACACTTCTTCTTACCCCCCCCCCCCTTGTCACAAACTGTAACAATTTAACGACCCCCCCCCCATCCCCTTTAAGCGTGACATCATTTATGAATGACCCCTTTGGCATTAGCTGAATGCTTCTTCCCAGGTAAGAAGATGAAGATGTAGGCATTACATTATATCAAAACTGGCATTTATATAATTCTGGTCCAAAAATATATTTTATTTTTTTCTTCATTATTTGTTTGTTTTCAAAATTGTTAAATTAAAAAAAAATAAAAAATAAAGTTGTTGAAACTTATTGTGTGATTGTATGTTTAGTATATTTAATATGAATTTATTTGCCACAGAGGAACTTTTACTATTATTGATAGGTGCAGGTTTATGTCTTTTGTTGTGACCACCATTCTCTTAGAGTAAGACTGAATATCATACGCAGAATAAAAATGGATATTGAAGCCAACCTTGAAGAACCGATAAACAACACTTGAAGAAAAGAGAAAAAATACACGGAGAAGAGAAAATATGATTTTTCTAAAACTGAGCAAAATGTGAATATAAATTTTCTGTAATTTCTCAAATGGAAATGAAGATAATTATCCCTTTTCCTTTTATATTAAATCATTAGATTTATAAATAAAATATTATTAATTAAATTCCTTAATTAAGTTTGTAAGAAAATATTCTATTATTTTTCATAAGAAAGTTTAATTTTTGCAAAGACGCAGACAGTTTTTTACTATTAGCGGAAAATTTTAGAAATATAAATCAATTGAGCACCGATGGACTTCCTCACTTTTTGCTTCTTTGCAGAAATTAAACTTAGACCAATTGCAAGTAAAATTATGACCGAGTGTCAATAAAACCAAGAGAATGGTATATATATGTAGACGAAATTTTTATTTGGGATTAAGGTATGGAACATTTACAAGTTTTCTTGGATGAAGTTAATTCATTTGATACGAACATACATTTTACATTAGAAGAAATTAAAGAAAATAATTAAAACAGAAAACCACCTTTATTAGATGTTGAGCTAAAAAGAAACATTGATAATCTGACCATTGTAACTAAAGCTTACAGGAAACAAATTCGATCAAATAACACCATTTCAATTATAATTTCCCCCAAGTAATTATAAAGCTGCAACATACAGATTTTATATAAAACATCCATGCAGTGTTTTTACTATGAAATATATTGATCATGAATTCGACATCTTTAGATATATAGGAAATGATAATGCTTTTTAATTTAAGATTATTAACTATATTATTTACCAAACTCTATATGGAATTAATAACAATAATAAATTTAAATATAATGAAGTAAAGCTACACATGTTTAATATGAATATTAATATGAATTACGCTATATTTGAATGTTTAAATTAAAGAAGTACAATTTAAATATAATCGCTTTCCATTAAATTAAAAGCAAGTCTTCACAGTAGCATCGATCCTATCCTCACGGAAGATTCCTGAGGTATATACATAATCCCGGCTACAATAATAGACAGTAAACGGAAATTATGTATTGTCGGTGTGACAACACGTAAATTGAATGAGTGTTAAATGTAACATTTCACAGATATCAAGGTAAACTGGTGTAGAACAGCTATTTATAAACTAAATCTGCAGCAATAAATTAAGATTAATTTTAAAGAAGTTAAATTATTAAAGAAAGTTTCGTGTTATCAATAATTAGTATGTCTACGTCGTCCTAATTTTACTTGTAACAATACGTTATCGTACATCATTCCAAAAATTTGGTATAGTGTACTGAGAATAACCTGAACCCCACCCACTTCGGTTGAACTTTGGAACATTTCCACAGCATATCCTCCCCCCAACCTTTTTTTTTCACTTTTATCTTTGGACCAGCCGCCCATATGGTATAACCTCTGGCTTTTATTGTTTTAACCCTTATAATCAACAGGAATATGCTTAAAAGTACTTCCTTTAAATCAGTGGTTCCCAACCTTTTTTAAAGCCGCGCCCCACCTAAGCATCTGTAAAATCATGATGTCCCCCCTTCACTTCTCTATCATATGAATTTTAATTTTATATCAAAAATAAACTTATATTTTCCTGGAAGAATTCGAAAATAGCATTAACACTGATAAGTGATTTCATATTCTTTAATTTATCGAAATCATATTTTTATTGCAAGTATGTTTTTATCATAACTCTATTATTCAATGAGTTCATGGATCTTGTTCTTTACATCTTCAATAGTTTTATTTTTTTATCATCTTACCTCGAATTTAAATGCGACAATTAGTCTACATTTTAATCTTCGTAAAATTTCTTGAAATCTCTCTCACATTTTGTATTACATCTGATAGAATTGATACATTTTATAATGGATTTTAGTACTTCATTAAGAACAAGTGATATTTGTTTATCACCGAGACTGTCTGGATAACATGATTCACAAGTAACATTTCAGGATTCGCGCTTTTATGCCATTTTAAGTAGCTAGTTTTCTTTCCCTTCATAACATGCTTCTTTGATAGCGGGCTTTCTTTTTCCCATTATTATTATTTGTCCGCCATGTTTCTTCCGATTTAAAATTTTAAAATGGATATGTCATGAAGCATGTTTATATATTGTGTATGCGGTTTGCAGAAGAGCCATAAGAAGTTTACTTTCTAATTTCATAAAAGTAGTACCTCATTTAGCTAATTTCAAACATTTTTTTAAGTTAAACATGTCCAAATAGTCAGTTTTAGATATATCCTACAAAATTTCATATGTGAAATTTCCTTCACCGGGTATATTGAACTATGAATAGATGTGAAAGTTTTTTTTTTTTTTAAATAATATAAAAAGAGTTTGTTTTACTAAAATAATAATACAACCACAAAAATTTAAGTGTCCTTTTTAATGGAACAATGTGAGCAGCTGAATGGATTGCCTAGTTGCGTTGCAACTTTACATCCAGTGGATAGGTGATTGTGTTGCAAGGGCATTAGGGAGCCTTAAAAAAATAATGTTTAGACGTGGATGGTAGCCACAAAATTAAATTTACTTTTAAGAAAAAGAAAAGACTAACAAAAAATAACAAAGTACATAAGTACTAGTATAACATATGTTGAAAAGTAAAAAAACAAAGAAAAGAAAAAAAATAACTAAAAAAGAAAGAAAAATTCCATTAGTTCCAAAAAATAAGCAGGAAAAGACGAAAAAACTACCGGGGAGTGTCCCATAAAAAAAAGACTCTTTTCAGAGACCATACATTAGTTTAAATATAAAATGCTAAAAAACTAGCAGAAAAACATTTTTTTTAATACTATATACAGGACAGAACAAACAGAAAGGTTAAGTATAGCAGAAGGTAAGAGAAACTCAGTCTTCATCGTTAAGAAAAAGCGAGTATTTAGGGCGTTTTCTGTTAGTGGGGTCGGATACCTCGTAGTCGGGAAGTTCCGCTATAATTTGGTTAGGGAGGTTGTATACAGATTTATAAAAATTTTTAGCAAGTTTATTAATGCGCTATTTTAAGGAAGTGGTTTTCAAATCCCTGCGGATAGTGGTATTACGAAGAAAATGGTGACCATTACGGATATAGCGTAAGTTTTTGTTATGAGCACCGTAAAGATACTCCATACTAGTTTTGCAAGCGAATCCCCAGATCGGACAAGCATAGGTTAAGATTGATCTAATACATGCATTATACAGGATTAGTTTATTATTAATAGAAAGAGTATTGCTTTTGAGAAGAGGAGAGAGGGCCTGGGAGATACCAGCAACTTTGCCACGGATATTAATAAAATGTTTTTTTCCAGGTAAGTCTTCTATCAAGGATAACCCCCAGATACTTGGTGTCATTAGTCCAAGGAATAGTAGTGTTATTGATAGTAATGCGATTAGGAAATGTTAATTTTTTAGAGAAATAGACAGCAGCTGTTTTCTGCTCGTTGAGCTTAACACGCCACAGGGTACACCAGTTAAGGAATTTATCTATGTGTTTCTGGAGAATTTTGTATAATGTGAATGGGTGTTGTGCAGAGGTGTACATTGCCGTGTCGTCCGCGTACAGTGCAAGATAAGTCCTCAGTGTTCTTGGGATATCGTTGAAAAAAATGTTAAATAATGTAGGGCCGAGGACCGACCCTTGTAAAATACCAGAGAGAATAAGGTATAAAGTGGAAAGTATATTGTTAAGGCTGACGCGAAAGGTGCGGTCGCTAAGGTAAGAATGTATGAGAAAGATAAGTCTAGCATTAATTCCAAGCTTAATTAGTTTGTATATAAGGCCAATATGCCAAACCTTATCGCACCAAAGTGTACAGATATGTAAAAAAAAAATCTCATAACTATTCTGGTGTCAGTGTATTTTGAAGTTTTAAAAATAATTTTTATTCAGTTATTTTCAAATATTTTCATCTATTATTTCTATTTTTAGACTAGGGCCTCTCATTAGAAAAAAAAATGACAGAAATTTTGTTAATAAGAAATTTGAAATTGCCCCCCTGAAAAGTCATATTGCCCCCCTGTGGGTTGTACGCCCCACGTAGGGAACCAATGCTTTAAATGTATTGTTTTGTGAATAAAAAACACCTTAAGGCAATTTTAATAGTATTTTGTGTTTACAAAAATTTTAATCAAACGCTGCCTATTTTTTTTTAAATGTGTTGTTTTTTGTACATACCGGGTGTCCCAAAAAGGACTGACTGATTTTAAAATTCAATAACTTCCAAACGGTGACAGATATTAAAAAAATTCTTGAAGGAGGGTTATGCATAAAGTCAAAAGTTTTTTTACAGTGATTTTCGATTTTAGTTCGAATTACAAACAATAGATGGCGCTGCGATCAATAGAGGCTAAATTCAGGCTCGATTTTTGGTACTTCGTGGCCCGGATAATACATTTCCATCTCCTTTTTCTGCATGGAACAACAGAAAGGACCAAAAATCGAGCCTGTATTTAGCGACTATTGCTTACAGCGCCATCTATGGTTTGTAATTCGAACTAAAATCGAAAATCACTGTAATAAAACTTTTGACTTTATGCATAACCCTCCTGCAAGAATGTTTTTAATATCTGTCACCGTTTGGAAGTTATCGAATTTTAAAATCAGTTAGTCCTTTTTGGGACACCCGGTATGTAAATAAATTTTTTATTTTGTGAACTTAAAATTTGTCTCTTTATTGTGTCTCTTTATTTTGTATCATATATTTTAATTATCTATAACTATATTCTTGCACAGCAATTTGCTGCGATCGGATTTTAAATCTTATATATATTTTTAATCCGAACAATAATTTTTCTTAATGTCGGAGTTTCTTCAAAAAATAAATAAATAAATAAATAAAATAAAATAAATAAATAAATAAATAAAATAAAATAAAATAAAAAAATACAACGCGATTTATTTTAGGATTAATGTTTTAAATATAACTTTACTTATATGACCAGGGAAAGTGTGATAAAAGGAAAAATGGTTATTATCCATTTGGTAGACGTTTCGGAGGTGGGGAATTCTAGTATCCAGGTTTTCTTAGGTGACTAATTTCTTCGCAACGTAATTCAAATGATCATTCATTTTACAGGATTTTCTGTATTTTCCACATATGAAAGATTTAAGTCCTGACTTACTAATAAAAAATTATGCTATTTAATTCAAAAGTTTTGAAACAACAAAATTTAATTGTAATGGAAGAAAACAATTTTTGAAATTTTTATTATACGTTTTTGAATTATTTCCCCAAAATAAATAATAAGTGATATCAAAAGTTACTAGGCTCACTTATGTTAAGCTGGAATCAATATGTTTGTTGAATTTAATTTATTTATTTATTTGTCAATTTTATTTATTAATAAAAAATTATTTTAAAGTGTCTGCTTACATTAACATTGTTTATAAATCTAACATTTTATATCCGTTATAAATAGATACGAGAAAAATGCGTGACATACACTACAGTAATAATTTAAGCATTTCTTAGTTATTAACACTTTATTTTATATAAAGTACGATATGGACTGCATATAAAATTAGCAGTTAATATAAAATATAGAAAATAATTATCCACTTTAATTTTAAAGTATTTCGATAACTAATTACATGATATCAAACACTCGTTAAATATAACTTCATATAGAGTGTTTTATTTGAAGTCTTTGAAATGAATTTGTATTGAAAAAAAGGCAAATATGCCTCCGATAAAATATTCAAGCAATTATGTATAAATTAAGTATTTATTCATTTTATGCTCCTCTCTATTTACGTTATTTAAACTGTGCATAAAATTTAAAGAAAACAGTTCCGTTTCTTTCTATTATGTTATCCTATTTAAAATGTCGCGGAAAGATTAATAGAAATAAAAATCGGCACTTCAAAATGATTTGAAATTTATATTTGCATGCATCTCTTAAATATTTGTCCATTTATAAATACGCCATGTATAATTTTCATTAAGAAACCTATTTAGTTTAAAGGCGTTCAAAAAATATATATATTTAAATAATTCAATGAAACTTTCGTAAATGTTATAAATTTTCCGCCTAGATGGAGAATATTTTAGCCGTGTAATTATTATTATATATTTTTCAAATGGTAGCTAATTTGGCTGAAAATCAAAAACATAATACAGTGGACTCTCTCTATTCTGAACACTCATGGGTCCCAACGAAAATGTTCAGATTATGGGGGTGTTCATTCTAGAGGGAGACTGGAAAATCCATTACTACTACTACTATGATTGAGTTTATAGTCTGTATAGGATAGATAGGCATGCCAGTTACCGAGATGAACGTGCTGAACGTAGATTAGACTAGTGCAATGTCAAACTAAATTCAGTCGAACCTGTAATCTACCATGTCTTTTTTTTTTATTAAAAAAGTTTTACAAAACATACATATATACAGTACATTACTTAAAAACAAAATCAGTACATTTTTTAAGAAAGTAAGTAATTTTAGTTTGTTTTTGCATAGTGTGTGCTTGTGCAGAGTACATGTTAGCCAGTTGTTTAAAAAGTGGAAAGACTTCCAGGTGACGTTCAGCTGCATAGTTCAACAGGTCTTGAATCCCTTAGCCATATTGCTTGAAGGTAATCGTACGTCTTGTTTTATCGGTCTCTTTTAGTTTTAGTTCTTCTTCACTATCTTCTTCCTCCTTGTCGCAAACTGGAAGGCTTCTGTTGGCTTCGAGGTACACTCAGGATCGATTTCCGTATGGACGATTTGGAGAGTTGATCCCAAGTCTCTCACAGCTGTTGCTTCTTATTTCTCTATTCTTAATTTCTCATTCTCACATTGGAATCCTTTGGAAGGCGTAAGGGGTTACTTGATTCCAAGCTGTTGATATCCAGTGGAATCATCTATGACGTTGACCTTCTTCGTTAGTTTGGTTGCCTTCAGAAAATGGATTCGGTAGTGAGATTTAACGATCTTGATCACTTCTTTATCCAATGGTTGGATTATAGAAGTACAGTTCGGTGGTCAGGAACTTCAAGCTCACGTTGCTCAGCTGCATGTTTGTGAGTGATCTGGCATTATCCACAAAATGAAGAATTTTTCTTATTTCTCTCTTCATCATCTCGTTAGTGCCCTTCAACAATTGTGAGAAAATTGTGAATGTCATCATGGCTTTTTTATTTGATTCATAGTGCACAGGCAATTATGCGATTTTTACATTTTAGAAACATCTTAGTTTCTCACTTTTTCCGATCACAAGTGGTTTGAACTTCTCACAAGTAAAACTGGCACAGAGTATGACGGCAAGTCTTTCTTTTGACATTTTTCCGCACATGCCTTTCTCGCTTGTTTGTGTTAGGATTTTATTCTCAAGTACTCTAAAAACTCAGGCCGGTTTTGTCAGCATTTAAAATATCAGTGGCGTCTAAATCCTTCGTTATATCCTGAATCCTTTTCATTCCTTCACAGTGTTGATATTTACGTCTGCAGCTTCACCAGTGATTATTTTGAATTCGATGTTATGCCGACTTTTGAAGCAAGTCAACCAACCTTCTTATGCCTTTAATTCCGTGATTTTCTCATTTCCTGTAAAATTCGGAGCAATCTGCTTTAACAGGGGGTCTAGTACAAGCAGATTCTTTGTTCTCATTTGGCAAAGAAGCTTGCCGACGCGATTGTTTATGTTCTTGTTTCCCGTTTTCTTTACGAAAATTCTGCAGTTTGAGGAAAGTTCATTTGATTCATTCAAAAACGATTACAATTCCTTTCTCTTTCTTGCTCATGGCGTTGACTTGGCCTACTGAAGTTCCAAACTAACAGGCAATTTTCATTTGACTTGTGTTTGATTTTAATTTTTGAACAACTTTGTATTTTTCCTGAAGCTTCAACTCTTCCCATTTGTTCGTTTTCTACTTATTTCTAACATAGTTGCGTAAGTGCAATGTTTCTTTCCCTGCAACTGTAGAAAAACGGCGAACAAAAATTTACCATTGTCGAGCAAAATGAAGAAAGAAACAGAAGCGATAATCCTGCCCAACCAGGTGTGCGGAAAAGAAACCATAATCCTTTTTTAGTTACTCCCTCTAATACCTGTTGATTCTTATTTGTCACTAGGGGCGGGGTCTTTCTGTTGCACAATCTTTCTATTTTATGTCAGCGCGGGAGAGGGGGCTCACATGACATGGTTTTACATTATTTTTTCTTGTATTCCTTTGCATAAAAATTTATTGTTTTGTTAATTTCATTTATCTGATTAACATGATTTACTTTTTGTGAAATGGCAACAGCTTTATATCTGGACTTTTTTGTTTATTAAAAATATAAGAATGTTTTAGTTAGTTTAGATGTAGCACACATAAAGACGTATCAGTTTGAAAAATATTCTTTCAATTTCTTTATTTTGTTGTTGTTGTTGTTGTTATATGTTTTGTTAACCGAAGACTATATCTCAATTATACAAAAACAAATTGCAGCATAGAGCAGATGCTTAAAATCTAGCAATGATTTTGTCTGTTTATTTTTAAATCGAGTTTATTGAAATTTTTCATTCTTCTGCAAGAGTTTCTGGGAATTTCCATGATGGAGGAATTCCCCGAGTTCTGATTGAAAACACACGTTCAGTTTACAGAGAGGTAGAGTAGAATGGGGATTAAAAGTACTGTTCATAATAGTGGGGTGTTCAAATTAGAGAGTGTTCAGAGTACAGAGAGTTCATCTTGTGTTAAGTCTATGGAGTTTCGCCGGGACCGTCGGAATGTGTTCATAATACCGGGGTGTTCACATTAGAGAGTGTTCAGATAGAGAGAGTCCACTGTATTAAATTCCTTATACTGATATTAATTTGTGTTTTTTTTTAATTTTAGTCAATGTTTAATCTATTCGTACCATTTGTTTACTACAATTAAAGATACTAAATTTTTACACAAGGATCGCTTACTAAAAAAACTGTTCATATAAGATAAAGCATTTTATTATGAAACTTATTTTAATAACAATTACATTAATGATGAATGTGTAATAAACTTAACAATAAATTGTTTGACATTTTACATTTAAGATTATGTATGATAAGGAATAATATAGGGTGTTTGATCACTAACAAATAAATTATTGCAATTGACCGATATAGACCAGCAATATAGGGGGAATATAATCGCTGTTACGTATAAAAAATTCTGTTGGATATATTATGGGAATCGGGTTGAGAAAATGCCCATTTATCATTGCACACTTACATGTTCAAATACGATCCTTTCAGATTTATCGAGATATGTATTATCGATTATTATTCAGATTTATCGAACAGTATCGTCTAAAATAGACTATGACTGCAAGCGCAGCCATTACCCTCTTTTCAAAAGAAATGAAAATTCAAAAACTGACATGTAAAGCAGCGAATTGTCAATTTTTGATTTCTTTCTCACCTGGGTGGTAGAAGAATGGAATGCCAGTCCTGTCTCACTAAAAGTGCCTTAATTTTTCGACACTCTTGTGCGGTTGTCTTGGAACTTCTAATGTTAAAACTGTCCACATGTGATAATTAATGTGTTATGCGATGGAATTGCAATGACTACGCATTTTGTTAATTTTTAACATGACAGGTTTTATACTAAAACAAGAACTAACGCAAGAAACATTATTACTCTACTGTCGTGTCAAGTAAACTTGCGTAAGAATGCGGCATTTTATGAGTGGTGGTACGTAGGAATCATTTATTTAAGGAAACAAAACCAAATGATTGTTTTTGACATATCAATCACAATGATATAAACTTAAAGAACAAACGATGTTCTCAACACACAAAATGATTTGAAGAAGATAAAATTTTGACATGACTAAAAGATGGTTTATCGTGAAAAAAAAAAAAAAAAAAAAAATATATATATATATATATATATATATATATATATATATATATATATATCAGTGGCGTGGCGTGAAAATTTTCGGTGGTCATCGCAATTATTTAAGTTTGTGGTGAAAAATTATTAACTCTAAAATTCAATGGTTGAATGTTCAAAAAAGAAACTTTAAATCTTACCTTCACTTATACATGAACTCCAAATGTTCTGCTAAAACTGGATCGTAGAGTTTTAAAAGCTTATTAAGAGTTTTAAAATATTGCTTGGTCATCGCCGCATCCAGCGATGACCGGACGCCACGCCACTGATATATATATATATATATATGTGTGTGTGTGTGTGTATATATACATTTGCGTCAATCGGTTGTAACCAAATTTATGACTATAATAAAAATGTTATCTCCATCAGCCGTTTGGTAGATATATTAAAATGTATTTGCTACAATAAAAATGTGTTTGTGTGGGGGGAATTTAGTAAATTCAAGTAACCAATATATAACTTGCGATTCATGGAAATTTATTTGCCCGGATTTCAATTTATAGTCTAAATAAGTTCTAAAATTACGGTATAAATTATGGCCTAAAAAGGTCTAAATTAGTTTTCCCATTTGAAGTTGATGTGAAACATATCTACTTTATAATCCTCTTTTTACATTTTTTATTTACATTTTTCTTCTTACAAATTTTCAGTTAAATAAGTTTTAAGTTATTATATCAAATAAGTATTTTTATATATTCAATTTGACTTATAAATATAATTAATAAATTCTTGTTTCATATAAAGAAATAATTAAATCATACTTCTAATCGTTAGGTTTTAGAAAATTAACATAAAAATATTCCTTATTTATTTTATGTAAAACACTCACAAACTCTGTTAAATGGACTTTCAACATATTTGATAAAAACAGTGTTATTAATTTAATCACTTTCATTTATAAATATAATGAAATGTTCCAAAATTATTAATGTACAATACTAATACAAATTTTGGATAAAAAAATTCAATATGTACCTGTGATTGAAAAAATTATCGGTATATATTAGGTATATTTATATTTTTATTGGGCTTTACAATCAAATCTTTAACAAAACAAACACAAATCTAATTAAAATGAGAGAAACAAATCTCTGTTTAACCGTTACAATTTTGTTAGCTGAATACAAACCATAACGAAACCTAATTTTAAAGTTTTGGTTAAGAGGAACGAGTGTATTTTTCCTTCGAGCTTAAGAGCTGTTCGTTTGATGTAGATTTAAAATTTATATAAACTGATTCATCAATGTTAAATTTATAAATCCCATATTCCACAAGATACTTTTTAGTTGAAAAGTGTTCTTTCAGTTTGTTTTTATATTTTTTCATACTTTTAAAGTTTATATCCAAGTAAAAATTACTGCATGCTACTTTATTTATAAAATATACTGTCTTAATAATGTATGTTATATATATATATAATTATTGTAGTTTCCATATTAATACATGGAAATTATTCCAGAGAAAAACATTCGCCTAGCATACTATATTGTTATTATAGTTTCTATCTATGCTGGATTTAATTAAGTTTAGTGTTCGCCTCAGGTCGGTGGCTCACTATAAATATTCCATCTTGTGCTGCGTTTGTAGCATTGCCAATATATAATAGTGAGAAATTTTCCAGGCTGGATATCGTTCCATGTGATTTAGTCGGTAGAACGTCAGTGCACTATACTGATGGCCCGGGTTCGAATCCCGGTATGGAATCTTTTTCACTATGTTTGTCTTTGCGCCTCTTAAGCAATTACTTTGAAATTTGATTTTCATTTGAAATATTGTAGTTTTTGATGAAATTTTACCTAAGGAATTTACAAATTCGACTTCGTAAAATTCGACTTACGCAAAAGTTTACAGAACGCATTACTTACGTAAGTCGCGGGATGCCTGTATTCGATTCTCCAAATTTCCTATACATTAGCAAATTAATGCCAGATTACAAATTAATTTAAATTAATGTCAGAACACCATTTTGCTAATTTAATTCTCGGAATATTCCCGAAATCATTTCGCTGACTGTAAAAAGTCGTCCTAGTTGAATAATTTTCTGCCATTTATGTTTGCCTAAATGAGACGAAAAAACCAGTTATTCCTCTTATTTAATACTGGATTCCGTAATGCAAATGCCTGAACAAAAGTGATGTTCCGAAATGCGAAAAAGTCATTTTACATTCTAAATGTACTGGTAATGTGCTCGGTAAATTATTATTAATATGGCGCACAGAAGGTGCATTCCATTCCAAGTAGATATTTCTCACCCGTTCATAGTTTTTTTCATAGTTTTGTCTTAAAGAGATAATAAAAGTAAAATTAAAATGCATATGAATATGAATATACATATTATTTATGTTCGTTGCGTTAAGAAATCAGAAAAAAACATTTAATTGAAAATTTAATAATATAAAAGTAAATTTTACTAAAAATTAAAATTTCATTAGAAATACTGAAAAATAATTGGTTCTAAAAATTCATAAAGATGTTTTAAATTTATAATACGTCATATATTTACAATAGTTCGAATACTTAAAATTTACTGGTGTACAATTTTTTTTGTTATATCCATGTATGCGATCAAATATGAACCGTTTTATATGTATGCAATTTACATGTCTCGGAATAACGAACAAATACATCGCGCTCCGCACTAAAGGCCCAACCGATCGCGCGTGAATATAAGAAGCGCTCGAAACATCGTTGCAATACATTCTTATGCATTATAAATAAGAAGTAACACATAACTTATTCCGAATAATAACAAATTAATATTATTCAATGATTTCCTGGTATAGTTCATTCCTATTTTATTAAGGATCATCATTTATGCCACTATGAGTATAATAAATCATTTCAAAGTACAAAATTATCGGTTCTTTCCAGTTTAATAACGTGTGATGTTGAAAATTGAGAAAGCAGAGGTTCATTATTGATCCAAGTATACTCAATTATTTATTTGAGTACATGGATTTACTCATTTCCTTGTACGAGCATTTTTTACCTATGAGATACTTATGTGTGTAACTGTATGATATTTCTAAAAAAAAAAAAAAAAAAAAACGTAAGACTTTCCGGAATTATTGTCTATTTTGTGACATAAAAAATAAACTCCGAATCTCTTAACTGTTCGTCTGCGGCTTCAATAATCAGTTATTTTGACTTTCGAAATAAATCTTGGACTGTTCCGGCAAACATGGTCACTCACACTGCGTTTTTCAGAGTGAATATTCTGTATTATTATCTTTGATACTTCGTTACTATTATAAAGATGTGCAATTTGTCAAAAAGTCAACGATTAATATCTGGTATTCAAAATGTGGAATTAAATTGCTATGCACATTTCCCCCTCCGATGCCAAACGGGAACTTATTCAGTCAGACAGTTCAATAAAAATGCAGGCTTAAAATTTAGAACCCGTAATGTTAAATTCATTTTTTATCGTTGCAAAATAGATTGTTAAGCGGTAATTTTTTAAGCATATTATTCCAGTATATTGCGGTCAAAATAGTGAATGATTGTTTGAAATTCAATGTAATAAGGTTACACTGTTTCAAATAATTGAAGTTGTGATTTTATGAGTTACAAGAAACCATGTTTTTGGCAAAATATGTAGTGCACAACTTTTATTAATCATTTGGAAAAATGGTTATTGTCCTCGTCAGGGTAGGAATTCAAAAGCATATATGAAGGTTTTTATTGGTTTAATCATCATTTTATTCGTTTTTTGATTGGTCTATACTGTAATCTGTATTTCCCTTTATTTTCAAAAGAGATGGACAACAGCGTGTTGCCACTATAACAAAAAAGTAATAAAAACTACAAATAAAAATTAATAACTCAGAAACAAATTGAGATACAGCTTTCAAACAAATTGCATCTAAAAGTACATTTTTTTCTATACGACGATATAAAAAGTAATATTGTAAGATGTTTAGAAGTTTAAGAAATAAATTTCATTTAAAATTGGCAGTCAGATTTCTTGGAAATCTGACGATGGAAAAGCCTTTTCCCGAACAGCCAATGAAATGCTTGGATAATACGTAATTTTCAGGTGGATAATACGTACGAGTCGTAGACGATTTCTATCGCTTGCAATTTTTACGAGTAATAACACTATTAATGTTTAATTCATGGCGTACGTAATGTGTGATCAATTCTGTGCTTTTTTTTATGTCTTAAATTTCAGTCTTTGAAAAAATCATTTTTCAAATGGTCGTTGTAATTTGTTAAATTGCATATTTTTTTATTTATTTATATTGTCACCCAAAAGAATTCCGTTTAGTAATGGACAATCTAATATTGTATTTTGTATTAAATTTTAATGATATTAAAGTATTTAAAGTATAATGAAACTTCAGAAATCTATACTTCAGATTTTTAATATGGGTAATCCCCCTGTGGTAATCCGAGTGATACTTTTGAAGGATTATTTTGCTGTATTTTGCTTTAAAGTTCTCTGAAGTTGAACACTTTCTCCCATTGTCATGAATGGTTGTTCTCGGGTATCCAAAGTGCGTAATGACATTCGTTCTGAAGCTTCCGGATCAAAGGCTTTCCATGACACCGGCTCAACTCAATTATACGCAAAAAAAAAAAAAAAAAAAAAAAAAAAAAAAATGCAAAGTTGATATCCGTGTCTGTGTAGAAGAAATGTTTCACAATTATGGAACAAAAATTAAACCAATCAAGTATGCATAAAATATTCATTAAAAAATAAATAAATAATCACTCAATATGACCATATAAAAAATAAATTGTTGTGTATACAAGTCTGTATTTTAACTCATTATGTACTGAATTATGAATTAATAAAAATTTTATCTTCTAAAGCATTTATCGTGAATTGATTAAACTACATTAGAAGATTTATATAATCATTTAAAAATTTTTAGAAGGGTTTTAGAAGGATTGAAGGATTTAGAAGGATTAATTAAATTTTGATTTCTAGGGATTTTGTGCAGTATTTATAACACCACTCAAATCGTTCATTTTTAATATTTTTCTTGGTATTTTGTAGAAATAGGTAATGTACAACTATAATGTTCTTACAATAGAAATATAAAAATATTTCACAATTGAAAAATTCCCCCCCCCCCCCCACAACGCCAAGATAGCTGGAAATATTCAAAGGCAAAAGAAATCATTCTTTTAAAAATATTTTTCTTTTGTGTATCCAATAATGCTTTTGGAACAAGATAAAGTAGTGTATCTATAACTCACTCTAAACAGTATTGAAACTAATTGATGTATTAAATAAATTTCATAAAAAGTTATTTTAATGGTACTTATAACTACTGTCAGTATATAAAAAAAGGATTTAAACCAATCAAGTATGCAGTAAACCTTCAAAAATAATTAAAAAGTCACTCTTGATGATCGTGTAGAAAATAAATTGTTGTGCATAAAAGTCTGTATTTTAAAACGCTCTATTATCATTTTTGAATTATCAGATGCTTTTTATGTTTAATAATCAAAATAGAAGCGTCAATAAAATAAGAAATGATACAAATGTGTATGAAATCTTCCAAATTATATATTGCGTCAAGTAACGGGAAAAAACAAAACCGTGAAAACGACTTCGTTATTTTACTTACCTAATATTGAATATTTTATTACATTTGCATTGGCTGTAAGAAACCTATCACAAGTGATAAATTTATACATATGAAGAAGAATTCTCCTACCGTTTACTAATATGCACCGTTTTTATCACCTGCAGACAACCAAATTCCCCCTTCCCATGGGGATTGGAAACCTAATGATAGCATTTTTTGACCAATATGCGCTATTGCTTTCTTCTCCGTCATAAAATCAAAAGTCGATAGTCACTTCTGTGCTTCGGAGTCATGGGCGATCAATTTTCTCGTGGTTAGTCAAGGAGATCGAAGAAAGGAACAGTGGAATATTCATTCTGTCAACACTCCTTTTATTTAATTTACTATTCTTATAGATTGGATATCAATACTTGAGGAAAGGATAAAATAGTAAATAAATTATCGAACGCTGAACTTTTTTCCTCTTCGTGAAATGTATATTTTATCACGTATGAAATGTATATTTTATCACGTATGAAATATATATTTACTGAAGTTTAAATTGTATCAAATATTCAGATTTATAAAAGATCACCCTGTTAATGTAACTCAATTGATTTTTAGAGTTGTTCACTTCTCACAAAATTCTTTAAATATACAATGTGTTGGATATAAATAGGTAAGAGAAACGTAAAAGCTTGACTACATTATGTAGCGTGGAATTATTTTTGCTTTCTGAAATATACATTTTCACTAAAATGATTTTTATGCATTTGATTTTAATTGTTTAAATAAAATCAAATTACATATGTAATTTAACGGTTTGCTTTCATATATGTCTTATGCACATATATAACATATAATCATCCCCAGAAAAAATATTCCTACAATTAGTGTGGGATAAATGAATTGTGATTTTGTTTCTTTTACTATATTTTAGATACAAAATACTTTTTCTAAAAACATTACTTTGTTTTATTTACCAATTTACCATTCCTGAACAATGGATATGAATACCTGCGGAATGAATGAAACATTGATATATTTTTTTTCATCTTCTTTGAAATATATTTTTTATTACAAATGCAGTATATGTTTATTAATCATGAATTGCTATCTAATAACTATTTTTGTAAAAGAAAAATTCTTTAATGGCAAGTCGATTTTCCATACTGTTTTCTTTTAAATATCTGGATTTGTACGTTGGGAACTATATTATTTGTGGTGATTTATCTTTTCTTTATGTTACGTTGTGTTCTTCGGCCTTTTCGCACGTGATCTTTTAAAAGATTCATTTTGTAAGTAGGAAACTAAACTTGTGTAGAAAAATTCCATTGACCAAAGAAGTAGAAAAACCGTCTGTAATACCATTCAAGTTTTCAAGATTCTGTATTAACAAAAACTTTAATTGTAGTTTTTTAATTAAAAGTATTGAAAGCTAATTATGGTTTATACAGCATTTGTATCTTAGTTAAGGTGGGTGGGCCAAAGGTGGACAGTGTCCCTAAGATAGCTCATGCCCGAAAAGTAAAATTAAATATTTTTTAGAGACTCCAATTTGAGTTATTTGTGCAATAGCGCACACTGTTAAAAATTTTGCAGCATTCTGGCAGGTCATTCGACCGTTTTTTGAAAAAACGGAAACAGAAACAACAGAAAAAACAGAAACAATTAACGTGAAATAAATAAATTCTGTTTTTTTTTTCTTTTACTATATTTTAGAGACGAAATAGTTTTTCTAACAACATTCCTTTGTTTTATTTACAATTCCTACACACTGTTAAAAATTTTGCAGCATTCTGGCAGTTCATTCGACCGTTTTTTGAAAAACGGTTTCTTAACCATAATCTAACTATATTTTGACCATAAAATGGCCAATAATAACGTCAGGATAGTGTTAAATTACGGTTGTGTAACCGTTTTCGGAAAAAACGGTCAAATGACCTGCCAGAATGCTGCAAATTTTTAACAGTGTAGATTGGATATGAATAGCTACGGAATGGATGAAACATTAATTTATTTTTATCTTCCGTGTAATATACATTTTATCACAAATGCAGCATATGTTTAATAACTTTGAATTGCTATCTCATAACTATTTTTGTAAAAGGTAAATTTTTTAATGCCAAGTAGATTTTCTTCACTTTTTAGGGTTCCGTACTTAAAAAGTGAAAACGGAACCATTATAAGATCACTCTTGTGAGCCGTTTTACTCGTCAACTATGAAACGTGGAAAGTTCAAATTGGTGGAAGTAATAAAGACTATTGACCCACATATTTACCGATTATTAAACATTCACAAATATATGTAGGAAAAATGTAGAGGGTCTAATTATTTTACTTGAAAAAATAAATATTTTCTTTGTATATCGTGTGGGGTATCGTCCGAAAGCTTTTGTAATGCCGAACACAAAAATACATCTCTTTTAATTTTAGGTAATATATTTTTAAAGATATCGTCGAAAATATAGTGCAAAAATATATCCCCCCCCCCCCATCAGTTTCCGAATCTACTGAAACTGAATTTATGAAAAAATTAGAGGTAGTAGACTTTTAATTTAAACCTTGCAGGAAAAGTATAGCGATTACACTAGGTAACATAGTTTTTGAGAAAAGCGCATTTTTCCGTTACACACAAATTTCGATTTTCGAGTATTCAGCAAAGTAGTTGAACAGCGATTGAGCTCTCTATGGTAGCAGAAGTATAAAAGCACTGGTAATAATAATTTTCGAAAAAAAAATCGTCTGCAATTAGCCGAGGTATTAACCCATAAAAACACGTAAGGTTTTGACATACATAATGACAGGTGCGGTGCACTCTATGTACCATCGGCTTTTAAAGCCTAGATAACAAGTTTTAATGATATTTGTGAAAATGTGCAGTGGCAGTATAAAAGTAATAAACGTCAAATTGTTAGAAACAGAGTAATTGCCGAAACGTCAGTGAAGGCTTACTGTGGAGACACGAAAAGTTTTGATTTCCGTTTGTCTGTCTGTCTGTCTGTCTGTCTGTCTGTCTGTCTGTCTGTCTGTCTGTCTGTTCCGCGATAACTGCCGTAAAAAGCACCCGATCAGCTTGAAATTAATTGGGCATATTCGTGAGATACCCGGACGTAGCTGTATAGTTTTTGGTTAAATTTGGTTCATTCGTTCGGAAAATATGGAATATTTTATTTTTCTTTATAATGCTTTTCTACGGCAAGTCAGACGATTTTCAAATTTCGATTTGTTGAAAGAAAATGGCACGTTTGATTAATGGATTTAAATGTCAAATTATGGATAGTAAAATTCCAAATAAGGGTTTTAAATTATTCCTATTATATTGAAGTTTTATCAATATATCTATCAGATTTTTTTATTTACGTGTATAATGTTTTGAGGACATTTATACATGTATTCCAATAATATAAAGAATTTTTAAATTAATTTTCTTGTTTTACATGATACATATTTCTTTTTTTTTTCTTTTCTTCGTTGCCTAGCGACTGTTATTCGTAGCTTATCATTGCGTCAAATATGAATGAAGTTAGTAAATTACGTTAATTTTGTTGCAGGTACTATTAAAAGGCTATCACAAAAAAATATTTTATCGCGCCAAATCGATGCAATTTATGCAATTAACAGTGGGCACGATAATGAATTATTTTCCAGTAGATTTATAGATCTCCAGATATGCATATTTTGGGGGGCTTTTAATATGTTATTGCTATCGCATGGATTAGGATGTTTAAACTAATGTTTAACCATGCTATAAGTGAAAAAAAAAGTACAGTTAAAGGCATTTAAATCCTTTTTAACACTTTCCAACATGGATGAAAAGTATTTATGACTTCAGTTTTTCTATCTGTCGCCTGCCGTGTTTCTCTACGTGCTCTAACTCGCGTAAATATAGTCGGGATTACATGTAATTGATATACGTTATTGAGGTTTGCCAAAGTATGTTTGGTATTAAAAATGAAGAGTGTAGCATTCATAGCTTAATTACAGGGGCACTCAAAACTATTCCGTTACATTTTAGTCTTTGGGGAAAATCGTCTGCGGTGTATTTTAATAATGTTACACAATTTTAAACGTAATGAAATTTATATACTTTATTAAGGTGCACTAGAACCTGGTTACTATAAAATATGTTATGTGTAGCACTTACAGCATGCGTACAGGGAACTCAAAAGTATTCATAATATTGCAATCTTTGAAGAAAATCCTTTTGTGGCGTTTTTTAATGATGTTAATCTGTTACAAAATAATAAAATTGATATGTATTTTTGAAACATTTTAGTAGTACATGGGGTGCAAAGCATATGTTTTTTTCAGGGTCACACAAAAGTGGTCGATTAAAATGTGGTCTACGGGGGAAAAAAACTCTTCACAGCTTATTTTAACACATTAGCGACGGGAAACGAGAATTCTCGTTTTTATTCAGAATACATCATTGGCTAAGGGAGTGACTTCTACCTTACAGAAAAGACATTTATATTGTGTTGTCCATACTTTTTATAGATTGTAAGACATTATATATTACATCCGTACATTGAAAGATATTTACTGCTGCATAAACATGAAAAACATATCTCAGAAACCAATTTCCGAGACACTTTCAGAAGAGGGAGGAGCTTCTACTGTTTTTAAACCCAGATTTAATTAAATTGCCTGTCGTCAGTGTGTTAATTGTGTTGCACTAATTCAAACATTATGAAATTAAATTACATTACTGTGGTTGACTACAAGAAGCTTGAATATGATTTGTATCGTATTTATCGTTCATTTATAGGGTCACATAAAAAATTTCGGATACAGTTCTGGTCTATTAGGGATGATTGCTGAAGAGCATTTTCGATTATGGTGTGCGTTTTAACGTTAAGTAAATTTGTGCTTAATAAGTAGTGCTTAAATATTGTATAGACCATGTACAGGGATACACAAATGAATTCGTAAGTATAAATGAAAATGAGCGCGAATTGCTTCAGTGTTTTTTTTTTTTTTTTTTTTTTTTTTTTTTTTTTTTTTTGAGTTATGTATTTCCCAGCCCAATTACATTTAGTATACTAACAAATGTTTGCAGAATTTAAATAGAACCATATACAGGACTCCGCAGAAACCGGATATATGGTGCACACTATGCATACTAATCCCCGGAAATGTGATATGAGCAGTTTTAAGAGGGTTTTTTGTCTGCATTAAATTTAAATGTTATAGACGACGCGTAAAAATCTTCACGTAATATACAGGGCTGTAGAAAAGAATTCATGTACGTTTCCGTCTATTGGTAGAATTTACTAAAGGACATTAACACAATTAATTGATAATTACAAATGTAAATTAAATTACACTACGAAGGGGTTCAGGAGGGCAGAGCCCCCCTGAAGAAATCTACTTTATTATCTAAAAATTACCAGAATAAGTAGCTCATGAGATTTTCAGAATACCATTACATAACAAGGGGTTTAATTTAACGCTTCTAATGTCAGAAACCTTCGAAATATTTTTTCGTTTTATAAATGTTTGTGTAATTTCAAAACTTTAAATTTCGTTTTTTGTAGAAAGATTAATATTACTCAAAGGGTGCTAAGCACAATGAATTGTAGAGCTGACGTTGAGGCTCCTGATCTGCAGATTTACTAGTTTAATTACAATTAATCAGATAAATAATATGGGATTTGAGAGTAGTTTCCATCGAGTGGCTCTCTTGATACGCCTCCCAAGTTTTTAAAATTTAATTAAAAACCTATCTAGAAAGAAGCGGCGGGGACCAAGGCGGCATTACAACTTTACGACCTCCTTTCGAAGCGTGCTTAGACAATGCCAAGTTTAAACTTTGAACAATGTTTTTGTTTTAGCAACTCTGAAAAGATTATTACTAAGCTGACTTTATTTTTATGAAATTAAAAATGAAGTTTAACTATGCACTACTTTTATTGTCAGTATCGAATTAAGTTCATCATAAACATATTAGGATACGATTAAAAAAAGAGTTATACAGAATAGCAATATTTGATATTATTTAGGCTTCATATCTCTTTGAACTTTTATGGTATACCCATTCATTCTTTTCTAGTATATATACAGCTATACCCAACCCTACTTGTATAGCTTTTTACATGGTCCTATTACTTGTTTAGCAACGATATTTTTTAATAATACAGTTAAAAATTCACATATTTATTGTACGGAACCCTCTGGGCTCAAGTAATACCCGTACTTGACGGTTTATTTCTTTTAACTATCTGTATATGTACAGTAGTGGGGAAAAAAGGTAAACACTTCATACACTGTAAAAAAAAATCTGTAAAGTTACTAAAGTTTTTCTAGGAAACTGGGATTCCAAGAAATTTTTATGTAACGGCAACAAGAAAAATTCCTGTAACAGCGTCTGTTACAGGAATTTTTCTTGTTGCCGTTACATAAAGATTTCTTGGAATCCCAGTTTCCTAGAAAAACTTTAGTAACTTTACAGATTTTTTTTTTTACAGTGTACTAACTCTGCGCAAATTATCGTAGAATAAAGTTACTGGTAGCAAACGATTGGAAATAAAGTCTGCTTTTAAGTAATGCATATAAAATTTGCTTAGGGGCCATCTTTAAATCAAAACCAGCCCAAACTATATTTTTTTTTTCAATAGCAAGCCCCAGTTTTGACACCATAATCAAATTCTAAGCGCTTCAATTTGCCTAAATATAAATTTGCATGAAATTCGTACGATTAGTTTACAGGGAATCAATTATTTTAAAATGGGATTCTTTTTCGGGCTGTATCCAAATTGAAATTCGGTACTCGAAAGTTGTTTAAAAGCTACACATTGACTAAGTCACTTCTATTAATGTATAATTTCTTATTAATGTGACCATTTCATTCACTTAGTATGCTTCGGCTATTGTTATACACCGTAAAATCCTATTCAATATTCATTTTATAATGCTTACAAGTGTTGAATTATCCGATTAAAGTAAATGTAAGTTATCTGTAATTATAACAGTTTTCGAATATGTGAATGTTATTGGAATTTTATAAGTGTTTTTATAATGCTTTTTCTCAGATTTTGAATTTATTTAATTCACAGTTTTTTTTTATTATTATTTATTGGCAGAAATGTAAAGAATAGCGGCCAATACAAAACTTAGAATAACAAATAGTATATAGCAGTATAAGGAATCAATGTAGAAAAAAAAAAACAGACAAACTGATTTTCTGCCTGAAAATAAATCCCATGGCGATTAATAATGCCGTATTTTGGGGGGGGGGGGGAGTTTTGGAACAGTGGATGGGATAAATGATTCTTGTTAGATGTTTTCAGATATGTTCACATGGTTTATATTCAGATTTATTTGAAGAACTAAAAGTAAATGTACTTTAAAAAGACATCAGAATAGCTTTACATTCGTTATTATAATTTGAAATAGGGCTAATGATTCTATGATTAAACTTATTCCGCTATTTCATTTGAGATTCTGCAATTAAATCAATAATGCCGGTTGGAAAAAAAACATAACATTCGAAGTTTCTGTTTCTTCATATTTCAGTTTTTTTTTCCAGACTACTTCCGATTGCCAAGGAAACTTACCTATCTGAAAGACATATAAATAACAATTTTTTTTTTTTTATTAGCCTGTTTACGCGAATAGATCTAAATTTCAAGCTATGGAAGAAAACTTTTAATTATTTAAAGCACTTTATTAATGGGTTAAAAACTTTTCATCGTTACTAATTTATAAAGATTACAATTTTTGATTGTCATACAAAAGTTATTTAAAGACTAAATTAGTAGTTTTAAATATCAATAAAATATTTTCGGGGGAATATTTTATGTAACAGATATTCAGTGTAATTCAGGGAACAATTTAAAAAGATTTGTATAAATTAAATTAATAATTATGAATATGTCAAGACTACATTATGGATATAATAATGGATTAAATGATGTAAAATATTTTTGACCAAAATGTTATAGTTACCATATACAAGAATTAGATTTATCATTTGTGGAAAGCATTGGAATGAATAATTTCGTGTTTACACCACCAATTAACTTTTGCTCTCTGAAATTTCATGTTAATGTGGACATCGCAGTTTCATTCATTAAAATGAAACACCAAGTAAACACAAACATGTATACAAGGACAAACTGGTCCGCATGATGAAACTTAAAAAGAAACTGTTGCAGCAACTTTCTACCAAAATTTTAAAATAATGAAATTTATCTAAACAAAAATAATATTATTGCTCCAAATAATAAAACTATTTCATATGATAGAACTTTAACAAAATAGTAGCAGAAAATTATGGGTAGTTTATTGCACAAAAAATGAGAGGGCAGAATACCCCCCCCCCCACCCCCACAATAAGCCACAGGTTTTCCTTAAATTTAAAAGAGAGGGTTTGTTAATATGATGTATAGAAATCATTTTTATCAAGCGATTCTTGTAATATCCATGTCATTTATTCAATAAGGCTGTTAGCAATATCAGGGTAACTTTTGATAATTTCATAGCACATTGAACGTAGAAAGGAGTAAGGAGTAAGGTTAACGTAAAGTCGCGAGGACCTGAAATATATTTTACTCTTTTTTTACATCGTAAGACAGACTTACGCTCCAAGTAGATCTTAAGCGATGCACCGTAATCCCAGCCCAAATCGATCAATAACATGAGTAAAATATATACATTTTTTTTCAAATAATGTTTTTCTGCACATCATAGACTGCCCCTTAAACCAGTATTTTGAATATTTTTAAGAGTAATTTGAAAACTACTTGGAAGAAAAATTTGAATTTTTGTTTTTCCATAAAGCAGGACATAATAAATATAAACCCATCAAAAAATTGTAAGTTGAAATTCATATTTGTTTATAGTATTAATTTCATAATTCATAGTATAAAATTTTTAAAATAGGAAATTCAATGTATTTATGTTTTGGATTTTAGTATTATAACCGCACAAAAAATTTCACATTAGGGCTATAATTTCAGGACATATTAATAAAAATATGGAAATTTAAATTAACACTAGAAGCTCTAAATTTTGAATGTTTATAATGCAAAAACTTATTATCCAAATAAGATGAAATTTTGGTTCTAAACATAGCTTGAACCGAAGATTTAAAATATCGTGTTAAAATTAGGTTTTTCCATTGATAAAAACAAAGTTTGGACGGGTTTTGATTTGTAGATGGCCCCCTAAGGAAATTCATGTACACCATTTAAAAGTAGACTTAATTTCCAATATTTTTGTACAAGTAACTTTCTTCTACGATAATTTTTGCAGAGCTAGTAGGCGGTGTTTCCTTTTTTTTCCACGACTGTACGATGTGAACTATATCATTTGTGGTGATTTATTCTTTCTTTATCTTACGTCATGTGTTTCGGATTTTTTCACACATGATCTGTTAAAAGATTCATTTTGTAAGTATAAAATGATACTTGTGTAGGAAAATTTCATTGACCAAAAAAATAGAAAAACGTCTGTAATACCATTCAAACTTTCAAGATTCAGTATTCACACATACTTAAACAATAGTTTTTTACATTAATAAATATTGAAAGCTAATTAATGTTTCTACATCAATTGTTTCTTAATTAAAGTGAGTGAGCCAAAGGTGGCCAGTGTTCCTAAGGTAGCCCATACCGATTAGTAAAATTAAATTCCTTTTTAATAGCAAGATGTATTGTAAATCATGTATATGCAGTGCACGTTGCTGAATTTAAAGAGATCACCTTGATCAGTCACAATTATATGCAGTGGTTTCATTTTTTTAAGAGTAATCGTTTTAACTTCAAGGTAAGAAGATATTTTAACCCCTTGTAGGCGAGCGACCGATATACGTGCCGCCTAAGGTGCTCAGAATCCGTGATTATTCTCACCAGTAATTTTTTATTGTAAATTTTGCCTTATTTGATCCGAGCATTTTCCCGATTCAATTAGTCCAAATTTCTGTTTTGAAGAACTGGTTATAAAAGATTAAAAATTCTGTAAATGTCGCTTGTTCCAAATGGATTAATTTACATGTGTTTAAATACTTAGAGCTTTGAATTATTGTTAGGAGTACTTTACGTATTTTAAGCAATTTTCCTTTAAAATATATTATTTGTACACAGCACGCCCCCCCCCCCTTTTTTGTATATTATTAATAGCTTGGTTCTATTCAAAATTATTCATTATACATTTTTTTTTTTTTTTAAGAGTTAAGTTTAAAGCCAGTTGTGTTTTTTAAAAGTAAATAAATAAAATTAATTTACTAAATAACCCCTTTCTTTTTTTTAAATTTCTTGTACTTAAATTATGTTACAACATGTAAATGTTGTTATTCAAAAACCATTCCTCTATTTTTCTGAAAATAAAACCTTTTTATTTTGGGATACTCTCTCACGGATTAAAAAATCTACTTCTTTCTTTTCCTAGCAAGCGTGGAATAAATTGTCAGTTGTATTCGAATAGGGGAAATCCATAGCTTCCATAAATAATTGGGACCACACACGTATACATTTTAAACACAGGATTATTGTGTGCGAATGTTACTTTTCTCATAGCGTACCAGCCCCTTTTTACAATGCATTTTTATGAATTTGTTTACGAAAAACAATTGTTAAGCAGCTGCAAGTATTGCCTTGGCTTCCGAGAATTGAGCTCACGTGATGTCCCCGTGGTAAGAGGGACGTAGCAACAAGATGTTCTTGGCGTCAGGTAGGGAAATGGACCAATGACGACAGTTTTCGCCCCCACCCTTTATGGCTTCCTGAGAAGAAGCACGGGAATTTTCGGAGGGTTCTAGATGCGAGCGCGTGGTCTGTTGGTCGAGTAGCGTTTTTTCTAGGTGTGTCCTGAGTCCAGTATTATGTAAGCCAACATAAAATTTTGAGGGGCCAAAGGGGCCCGGGAACCCCCCCTCCCCTTTTGTCGAGGCCTGAAAGAATTTTAAAAAAGGAGATTCGCTTTTGAGACTTAAGACAGAGAAGGTTGATTTTTGCGATTAAAGAATATGAATTAAACTCTCTGCGCTGGGCGACTGGATTTTCGTTTTTAATGGAATGGTAAGCGAGCGCGGTTTTGGAAGGAGCATCTTTCGACATTGCTGATGAACTGGATTGTACCTGGTAGCGGATCGAGCATCGGACGAGTTAAAAATGTCCTGATATCGAATACTGTGAAATAGAGATCCAAGATAGATCGTGGGCATGCCAAGGAAAGTAATTCCGGCTACTTCCACGGAGAGCGGTATCGGCGGCTGTCTTCAATACCAAAACGGTTTCCTAACTCATCGAGCAAAGATACGTACCGAAAGAGGTGTGTGTAGCCCAACCCCTGAAACTATTTCAAGATAAGGGGTTTTTTTTATACTACAGAAAAAAAAAAAGAAAACACTGCCAGTTAAGATATGGTCATCAAAGAAAATTCATCTGAAAAGTGTGTTTAAGAGAATTATGCGGGAACAGTACAAGATAACCAACTCCAAACTGAAATAAATAAATAAAAAAGAGTAATGGTTAAAAGAAAAAAATATATATATAACATGTGGTGTACAATCTCTGAAACTAACTGTGGATTACATTGGGTATGTTAAGTTTTTGTTCTTGTTCTATTATAACGCTGTGATTGATTATCTTTGTTTTAATTTTATAATCTAAATAATAGAAGCTAGTAAATGCCAACTTGATAAAGTTTTTCCTATTAATGCTAGAATGTTTACGATATCATTTGCTAATTGTGATAGCTTGAGAAATAAGTTTTGAAACACCTGTATGTATAAGAATTATAACTCCAAATGAATAATTAAATCAATTTTAATCCTATTCTCTTGACTTGTATCTATTTTTGCACTGCTAAAACTATTCCTCAATAAAGTAACTTCACTATATTTAAATGAGTAAATATATTTTAAAAAACAGAAATAATGAGAATAGATATATGAGTTCTAATTAATCCAAGAAAAAATAGCTATGGTCTGATTTTGTAAGATTACTCATATTAAAATCATATATTAATTTAAAAATAAAGATTTAAAATAAATCATTAATAAATTGAAGTATATAGAGTATATGAACAATGTTTCTCTAGTTTTCTTTTTTTTATGTAATGAAAGTAAACAGCATAAATTAACAAAAATTTTCAATTTTACAAACTTTTACAATTCAATAAAATTAGCCATTTCACGATCACAGTCCATAGAGTTAGATTCTATTTATGTATGACTTTGAAATTTGTTTTCATATTTCAGCTCTTGTCTATTAACTTATTCAAAATTCTTAAATTAAGCTACTTTCTCAGTTCATTAACATTTCTTTTAGTAAATTGTCTTGCGGTATGTTTAAATTTCCTTTAATTAATTAAATTCATCTAATTTTAAGTATTTCTCTCTGGTCATGCATGAAAATTCTAACTCTATGAGAATTGTTGGGGTTGATATGAGCAGATAAATTGAGAACCCTGTATTGCTTTATTTTCCGTTCCAATCTTAAAATTCATTTAGTGTGGCATTGATTTTTTTTTTTTTTTTTTTGGTTTAGAGTTTGTCTTTTCAGTAATTTTAGTAATTCAGCTAAAAGTTATTGCTATGATTTTATATACAGGATTCATTGTAGGTGGAAATTTAACTGCTCAGAAATAAAAACTCGAACAAGAATGGTGCCATGTTATTAAAGGCCTGGTTATTGTATTGAATTCATGTGTACAACTGATTTTATATATTACAGTATTTGGTTGGGAATTAACTGTTTGACTGAATTTGAAACTCTGCACTTTACAAATTTTCAGTATTTTTCCTTTGCAAAATTCCAAAATTTAATTTCTTTCTTTTGTGGTTGTGATTTAAAGATTTAGGTAGTTAATTTTTATTGGTAATTGCCATTCATTTAGAATACACACTGTATACAGAGTTCATGCAAATGATAATTCAGTCATTAATATAACAAAAAATTTAGGGGCAAGCTGGACAGTAGGTATATATATATATGTGTGTTTTTTCATATGTTGTGTATTATAGTATATGTGTATAAGTGTATGCTCCACGGTGTGAGGTTTCTAAGTATATGCACCCCCCCCCCCCTAAGAAGTTTTTCTTTTCTCAAATACTAAATTATCTGTCATATTTTGCATAATTTTATTTTTGTGTAAGTGTTTTAATTGTAATGTGCCCTTGTATACTGGGTATAATTCTTAAATATGCATAGGAACGTAATTTTAGTTTACAGTTTAATTTTTATTTCTGTCTAACATTAATATTATATATAAGCATTTAATTATGGCAGATGAAGCTACAAAAGAACTTGCAATTATGCAAAAGAAAACGGCCATAGTTGACAACCTTTCAAACATCCCCCCTTTTAATGGTGAATCAACAGTTTCATGCTCTGACTTTCTTGAAAAGTGGGAGGAATTGGGAGATTTTTTCGGTTGAGATGAGGGGGAGAAAAAGTTTGCTTTATTAAGCAGAGTTTCAGGAACAGCTGCTAAACTATTGAAACTGCATAAGGCTAAGGGGAGTGCAGAATTGGTTAAAATTATAAAAGAACGGTACATGCAACAAGAAACCCAAGACGTAGCTTTAGCCAATTTTTTAAATTTTAAGCAGACACCCGCTATGTCTGTCTAAGAATTTTTTGACAGGGCTTCGGATCTTTCCCTAAGGGCTCTTTTTATGGATGGGGTATCATCAACAATTGCGCAGCAAAGTAGAGATGCAATGCTATACTCCATGCTGCTGGGAAATTTATTGCCAGAAATCAGGAGGGGTGTGATTTCAAAAGACCCAAAAACACCTGCTGAAATTTTAACTTATGCCCGATTGAAGGAAAAGGCTTGTAGAAGCGTTAACCCCTTATATTCCGACGATATGGCAGAGGCAACTCAGCCGCAACCTATCAATATAGCTTGCGCGGCTACACAAGCTAAAAAACTCAATGTAAACAATTAGAAGCAGGAAATTGAGGACTTGAAACAACAATTACAATTGTTAACTGCGAAAATTGATAGTTTAGTGGAGAAAACAGATAATGACTGAAGGGTGTGGAACCCAGAACAAACAAACTTTTCAAATTTTTCTTGCTATGCATGTTGGGGTCTTAACCATTTTGCTCGGGATTGCTCCCAAAACCCCAGAAACCAGTTTTGGAGAGGTAACAATAGGAGTTATCAGGGTCGTAGCGGTATGTCTGGGTACAAACAGCCTCAAAGAGGTAGAGAATATGATAATTCTCAAAGAGGGAATAATTATAGAGGTAGAGGGCAATATGCAAGAGGTAGAGGTGGCGATAACAATGTCCCACAACAGGAAACGAGCCAAAATAATGTAAATCAGGAGAATAAAGGTTTAAACGAGTAGGGGCTGAGTCAGAATCAGTCGGACTGACTCATGATAGGCCTGACGACATTCCTCTCTCTGTATGTAATGTTTTCCCCATCTATTTATAATTTGCCTACAATGAAAATTTTTATAAATAATATTTTTTTAAATGTGTTATGTGATACTGGTTCAGGAATTAATCTGATATCCAGGCAGGGCCTTAATCTTATTCCATTTGCAAATACCACTCCATGTAATACCCCAATTTTAACGGTAACTGGTGAAAAGGTTCCACTTACAGAAAAAATAGATTTAAACTTTAAGTTCAATGATGTAAACTGTCAGGCAGAATTTTTTGTGGTACCAGGAAAATTAGCTAATGAATTTGTTGCCATTTTGGGTATGCCCTTTTTCAGTAAATATAGTGCCATTATTAATTGTCAGCAAAAATCCATTGTCTTGAATATGAACGAGCAGACTTTGTGTAAAAATAGTGTGCAAAACTCCCTCCCTCCCCCACTGGTTGACAGCAAATGTGATTATAGTAAGGTAAACAATGTCAATTTTTACAAAACTGAATCTGTAGCATGTCAAACAGATTTCCCAAAGGAGGATTTATTTAAACATAAAGCTTCTGGGGAAACTCTGAACAACATGGAGCATAATCATAATGAACTAGAATTAAGAGTAGATAAGAAAGATAGGAAAGTACAGATTGGGGAGAAAAACATTAATGAAATGAGTAAAACTATTATTGGTGATAATTGTTATAGCAATGTAAATAAAGATGACTGATCTGTTCTCCAGGATCTCTCTGAGATTAACTCAAATGTAGAAAATTCCCTAAATATGAATGAAGTTTTTAATGTAGGGGATAATGTAAATAATAATAAACTGTATATAGAGTGTATAAGTAGTATTAGTAACAGTAATGATGTAAATAGTAATATAGGTTGCAACAATTCGAATGAAAATGAGATAAGTGTTAATGTAAATATTCATAATGTAAATACTAATGTAAGCTCAGATATAATGAATGAGGAGGAGGGAAAAAGTAAAAATAAGGAAATTCAAAGTGTTTATCCTGTTTGCCAGGTCAATGTAACTGAAAGAGATGATGCACGTTTGAGTGAAACAAGTAATGAAACATGTAATGAGGACAAAAATTAAAAAAATCATCAGATTAGTTTTGCGGTACTCATCAGTGTAGTAACTACACCTCCCCATTCTAAGGTTCTAGCAAAAGTTAAATGTTCAAGAGATAATTTTATTCAAAGTAAAGATAATGTGATTTTGGAACCTCTGGTACAAAAATTCTGTAATGGTGTATTATCGTCGAGAAGTGTCTGCTGTCAGGAACATGGGCTATACATATCTTTTGCAAATTTTTCGGATGATAGTGTAACTTTTAAAAAGGGAATGAGGGTTGCCAAAGTTCGAAAGTGTATCGATGATTCTGATTGTGACTATGATAAATGTAATTTTGCTTTTAATGTAAATACACCCGCCCCAGGTGATGATTTTGACCATGCTGACCTGACCAATAGCACAGATATCAATCTTGATCATTTAGAACCCCTCAAACTTAAGATGCAAGAATTTTTAGATAAGAATAAAGATGTGTTTGCAGCTTCAGTTTTAGACTTACCAGGCTGTGACACTATCCCCCATGTAATTAATTTAACCTCAAATAAACCCGTAAAATGTAAAGCATATAGAGTCCCCCATAAGCTAAGAGAAGAGTTAGAGAGTCAACTTGATATCCTTTTAAAAGCAGAAATTATACCCCCCTCTATGTCTGAATTCGCATCTCCTGTACTTTTAGTTAAGAAAGCGGATGGTTCTTACAGGTTGGCGGTTGATTCAGAGCCCTTAATAAAAACTTAGTTAAGGATGCTTATCCCATCCCGAATATAACAGATTCGGTTGATGCACTTTCTGAGTCCAATTTTTTTTCAACCCCCGATTTAACGAGTGGTTTTTTCCAACAAGTTGTGCGTCCTGAGGATAGACACAAAATAGCAATAATCACCCATAAAGGACTCTTTGAGTGGGGCAGAAATTGCTTCGGATTATCGACATCTGGCAATTCTTTTCAAAGACTAAGGAATGCTATTTTTGGTGACTTAGGAAATTTAGGTATCCTAGTTTATATCGACGATATTGTGATTGCTTCGAAAGATGTAGAGTCCCACTTTGAAAAATTAAATTTAGTGTTCAGTAGACTTCGCCAACATAAGTTAAAGTTAAAACCTAGTAAATGTTTTTTCTTATCTGATACAATTCAATATCTTGGTTTTGAGATTAAAAAAGGTAAAGTTGCACCAATCAATAAAAATATTGAAATAATTAAAGATTTCCAACCACCTAAAACTCGTAAGGCAGTTAGATCCTTTATTGGTACAATATCATTTTATAGGAGATTCATTCCAGATTTTTCAAAAAGAGCCAAAAATTTAATTTTACTAACTAAAGATAATGGTCGTTTTGTTTGGAATCAGGAAGCAGAGGCAGAATTTGAAAATTTAAAAAAATGCTTTGATATCTAAACCTTGTTTAAACCTCCCTGATTTTAATAAGGAATTTCATTTATATACGGACGCTAGTGGCTCAGCTCTCGGAGCAGTATTGTCGCAATTTGATGATAACAACTGTTTACATCCGGTTGCCTTTGCCAATAGAAAATTAAAAGACCCCGAGACTAGGTATTCGACCACGGAACGTGAATTACTTGCTCTAGTCTGGACTACTTCACATTTTAAGTGTTACTTAGCTAACACACACTTCTTTATTTATACAGACCATGCCCCACTTACATATATGCTCAAAATTCAAGACCCAACATCCCGAATTGCGAAATGGGTTTGCACTCTTGCAGATTTTACTTTTACGATTAAATTTATCAAAGGTCGTTGTAACAATGTAGCTGATTTCTTATCAAGGTATGTAAATGAGAATGATTTTTCTGAAAATTTGACCGACTGCAATTTTTGTATTCAAGTGGAAAAATGAAATATGTGTATGCCACAATCTGATTTATTAGAGAAAATCAGGGAATTCCAAAAATCAGATAGAAAGTGTATACAGATTGCTCAAAAATTTGACCAAGGGGTGGAAATTGCACCCAAGTATATGCGGTTTTTCTTCCAAGATGATCTTTTAGTGGGTCAGGACACTAGAGATTCTCTTGTGCTGAATAAATTGCCCAAACTTGTGGTACCAAGAGAACTTAACCCCCAGGTGTTTGCAGTAACTCACGATTCTCTAGCTGCTTGTCATCAAGCCTTCCAGAAACCATTGATTGCATTCGCGAAAATTTTTACTGGCCAGGCATGTCCGCTGATGTCAAACATCTAGTATAATCCTGCATTAGTTGCCAACAGAGACGTGCACACAAGGCAAAACATCTCGCCCCATTGCAAAGAATGCCTGCCCCTGAATTCCCACTCTCAAAGGTAAATTTGGACATCTTGGGTCCCTTGCCCCAGACTTGTTCGGATAATAAGTTTATTGTTGCATATATTGATGCGTTTTCAAAATGGCCTGAAGCATATGCAGTATCCGATATCACTTCAGATATGAAAGCTGATACTCTTGCAGACTTCGTGTCAAGATATGGAGCACCTTCATATATCACAACTGAGAAAGGAAAAAATTTAATATCAGAAGCTATGGAGAAAGTCTATAAGAATTTTGGCACTAAACACATTCAGACAACCCCGTTTCATCCAAGTGGGAATGCACATGTGGAGCGACAAAATCAGACATTGAAAAATGCCCTATGTCATATCGTCAACCAAAACCAAACAGACTGGGATACAAAACTCAAATTTGCTCTTTTAGCCCTCCGAACAGCAGTACACTCATCCACAAACTTAACCCCGCTGCAGTAATGTTTGGAAGAAATCTTAACCTTCCGTATAAAATTTTTTTTACCCCTACAACTTTAAATTACAATGATACTCCTTCATATTGTGAACTCTTATTTCCTGCATTGAGAAAAGTATACACGGAAGTACACAGCAATCTTGTTAAAGTTTCAGAAAAACAAGAGAAATATCGTGAAAAAACTGCAGTGTGTAAAAATTTCAAAGTAGGAGATTCTGTCTGGTTATTTACACCTTTCGTAAAGCCAGGTCAGTCAAAAAAGCTCTCTAAATTTAATAATGGTCCTTACACTATAACTGAAAAATTAAGTGAAGTAAATTTTAAAATTGCTCTTCAATCTAACTTATCTAAAACGCAAGTTGTACATGTTGACAGGACTAACGGAGTTTAAAAGAAGAAATCCTATTTTTGTACCAAAACAACAACAGCAGGATGTCGATTCAATATCGATTGAGTCCAGTCCGATTGTAACTGACGTCCCTTCGACAAGTAACTTCGATTTTCTTGCACCACCGAAGCGCAGGCGCGGACGTAACTTCGTCCCAGTTTTTTCGACCCCACGGAGCGCGCCAGATACAGCAGACAGCGCAGAGCAATCGACCTTAAGTTCAGCAGAGGCAAATAGCGAAAGTATGGCTCATCATTCTCCCCCCCCCCCCAGTTTCCAGCGATACGCATGAGGAAAATTCAGGCAACGTTCAGTTCTCAGATCCAGCACCGGGAGGGAATTCAGCTAATCAGGTTACGTCGGATTGTAATGCGGATGCATGGCGTACTTCGAATGTTAGTCACTTACAATCGATACCAATTAAATCGAATGCTGTCCCGACCAGTCAATATGGATTCCGTGAAAGGAGAAATAAGCCAAATTATAGAGTTTAGCAACTTTTTAAGTACTAATCTTTGCCTAGAATAGTTTTTATTTTAATATTTTTTTGTATATATAAATGTTTAGCATTCTTTTAATGTTATTTTGTGCATTTTAGAACGTAATTTATTTTTTTAGGAACTTCAAACTTGTTTGTTTTGATTTTGTGTCCGGGTAACGGAAGTTTGTTGTCAATATACTAGACGTTTTCTAACTTAGTTATTATTATTTCTAATATGTATTTAGGTTATTTTAATATTAAAACATACTCCGCACATACATTGTTTAATTTATTATGAATTTTTCTGAACTTTTAGCTGTATTTTTTTAACTTTGAAAATTTTCTGAACATTTTTTAATGGAATTCTGCATGCATCAAATTTTTCTTTTTCGCTTTGTGTTCTTATGTATATGCATTGTTTTTAAGGTAATTGTTTAGCAAGGATAGGTATATTTTATTTAATATACGTAATAAAGTACTTATGTATAAAATTTTGTATATTAATGTGTAATTTTACTTGGTTTTCTAGGGTAGGTACTAGAATTGTTATTCTTTAGGGAAAACACACTTTTAAATACTGTTTGAAATTACACAGGTTAGTGTATCTGAGGTATGATTTAGTGTATAAGTATAGAAGTATACTATTTGTTTACAACTCAGGTGTATGTATTTCAAACATTTTTCTTGTTTTGAATTAAAGGGGTTTTAGTTCAAAATTTTCTAGTATGTGGGATTGAACTGAGGTTTGTTTATCTAAATGTAAGTATTAAAATGTTTAGTGTGTATTTACATTAATTCATCTCATTTTAAATCTGTATACTTGCTTTTTAAATTTTTTTTGTTGTTTTCTGCCTTCCCTTTTTCGATTTTGGGTGTAATTATTCACCACCATAGTTGGTGTATCAAACTGTTTAATGTTAGTTGATATTTTAACAAAATTTTGATAACCAGAGTTGGTATATAATTTTTTACGTGTTCTTATCTGCAACACACATTGCGGCATACACTTACCAAAAGCACAGTGACCCTGTAAGTGCAGTTGTAAAACTCACAAAGATCTTCTATGTGCTTCTAAATTCAAATGAACAATAATCCACATTTTTCAGAGTGATATGTATTTGTCAACAATATATACCTAATGTTAAATTTTTTTGTCTCTGATTATGTGTATTCTATTGTCCAGCTGTGCACTTGTGTATTGATTTTATGTTTTATTTATATATCTGTACATATATATATATATATTGTGTCGATATCTGGCTGGCAGTGCTATAAGTCAAAATTAATCCCAGCCCGGAATAGGTAGTAAGTATATTGCTATACAAAGTTGGGGATATTTGGTTAGTGTTATTAGAGTGAAGTTCGGCTACGGTGAAACTAGAGTAAGCTCTAGCGGTAGTTCTCAAGTCTGCGATCCCATATAGCAAATTTGCTCGCCAATGTCCAGTAATGAACTGGAATCATGGTGATTTTCGTCTCTGAATTGTGTGTGAAAAAGTAGGTAATTTTTATACATAGTATAGGTATCTCCGTTTTTTTCTAACTTTTACAATTTTGCACCTTTTGGGAAATTTGCTGTAGTCAAACTACTGGTTCACATTTCCGGAGTGTGTTGCAGTAGTGGCGAATGCACAACGGGACTCTGATCTGTCTTTCGGGCTGAAGTTTAGTTTGTTTTGATGGTCAAAGATCCTTGAGTGAATTCACCGAGATTAAGTAAGTGACACATTAGGACATGTACTGTTTTAATTTTTTCGTTTTGAAATATTTGGCCTTGTGTTGCTTCTTTGGCATACAAAAAAATATTTTTTTTGTGTTTTATTCAAAAAAAATTATTTTTTTTCGACCGACGGGGAATCCTGTTAGGAGTACTCTACCTATTTTAAGCAATTTTACTTTAAAATATATTATTTGTACACAGCACGCCCCCCCCCCCCCCTTTTTTTGTATATTATTCATAGCTTGGTTCTACTCAAAATTATTCATTATACATTTATTTTTTTATTTTTAAGAGTTAAGTTTAAAGCCAGTTGTGTTTTTTAAAAGTAAATAAACAAAATTAATTTACTAAATAACCCTTTCTTTTTATAAATTTCTTGTACTTAAATTATGTTACAACATGTAAATGTTGTTATTCAAAAAACATTCCTCTATTTTTCTGTAAATAAAACCTTTTTATTTTGGGATACTCTCTCACGGATTAAAAAATCTACTTTTTTCTTTTACTAGCAAGCGTGGAATAAATTGTCAGTTGTATTCGAATAGGGGAAATTCATAGCTTCCATAAATAATTGGGACCACACACGTATACATTTTAAACACAGGATTATTGTGTGGGAATGGTACTTTTCTCATAATGTATGAGTCCCTTTTTACAATGCATTTTTATGACTTTGTTTATGAAAAACAATTTTTAAGCAGCTGCAAGTATTGCCTTGGCTTCCGAGAATTGGGCTCACGTGATGTCCCCGTGGTAAGAGGGACGTAGCAACAAGATGTTCTTGGCGTCAGGTAGGGAAATTGACCAATGAAGACAGTTTTCGCCCCCCCCCCCCACCCTTTATGGCTTCCTGTGAAGAAGCGCGGGAATTTTTGGAGGGTTCTAGATGCGAACGCGTGGTCTATTGGTCGAGTAGCGTTTTTTCTAGGTGTGTCCTGAGTCCAGTAATATGTAAGCCATCATAAAATTTTGAGGGGCCAAAGGGGCCCGGGAACCCCCCCCCCCCTTTTTGTCGAGGCCTAAACAATTTTAAAAAAGGAGATTCGCTTTTGAGACTTAAGACAGAGAAGGTTGATTTTTGCGATTAAAGAATATGAATTAAACTGTCTGCGCTGGGTGCTGGGCAACATATAACAATGATATGTTCCCGCACCATGTTGGTTAAATCAAAGTAAAATTGCGTAATTTGTTATTTCTGTTTGTATAAATATTTTTTTTATAAAATATAATTATGAGTGTAAAATTATAATGTTTATATATTTAAGTAAAATAGGAGTGTAAGTTCATACAAAAATTATTAAGTGGATTTTAAATATTAAATATATATTTTTAAAAAAATGTTGTATTGTAAAATGAATGTATAATGTTGAATAGAGTTCGGATCTCAGATAACAACAATAGCCAGACGCCATGGTGTAGTTTTATGACAAGCCAATGGAAAGTGGTGTATAATTAGAAATCGTAAAATAATAAAAACGTTGGAATAAATTTATGGCCTTAATAAAAGTGTTGGGATAAATTTATGGCTTTTCAGACCACCCAAACTTTAAGGCATATAATAATATTAAAGTATATGTAAGGGGCCATTTGCAGACTGTTAGCTAATAGGCCTATCGAAGGATAATGCAAAATCTTCTCACATCCAATAAGAGTGGACTAGACAAAATAGTTCCACCCACTGCAGGAGTTGGTGTGCCAGAAGAATAAGGTTTGCAAGAGGGAGTATGAAAAAAGATGTAGAGGACGCAGGAGCTCTCCTGAAATCCCGTGCAATGAATCCAGAAAGCCCTAGTAATGCCCAGGCGAGATGGACATATCGGAGTGAGCCTAAGCAAGCCTAATTGAGGATGTCTTCCTGATGTACATATCGGAGTGAGCCTAAGCAAGCCTAATTGAGGATGTCTTCCTGATGTACATATCGGAGTGAGCCTAAGCAAGCCTAATTGAGGATGTCTTCCTGATGTTAAAATAAAGTGGATCGTTCTACAGAGGTCCGTAGCTATGCATCCTGCCATCCCGATATCGCCGCTCTGATAAGAAGTGGATTCCTGATGACATAAGGATATGATCCTTAGCAACGCGACAACTCTGAATTTGATGAATAAAGGCCACCATCCCGTATATGAAAAAAAGGTACTACCTTAAACTTTTTCTTTTACCACTTAAAATCATATGAAAAATTATAAATATCCTTTTCTGATATATAATGGTAGAGAGCAATCTGAGATCCAACAAAACCAATAATTAAATAAAATTAAGGTAATTTAAAAATGAAAGAGAATTATTCTTTTAGCAAAAAGAAAAATATATAATAATAAGAGTAAATGAAAATATTGTCTTTTTTTTTTTTTTAAAGATTAAATATACATAAAATGATGAGAAGCAAACAAAAGTGTTGCTTTCTTTTTTTTTTTTTTTTTTTTTTTTTTTTGAATTAATATTATGTATTTCTGTATATAGTTGTGTTCAATGTAAATAAAATATTTAATCAAGTTTTAAAAAAGTCCCTGTTAAAAAAATGGTGAAAGATCACGAAGTCGGTACAGTCCTGCATGCTGACGTCATTGGACCTTTAAACCTCACGTTAAGGAAAAACAGATACATTTTAATTATAATTGATTCGACATCGAGATTCCTGGAAGCTGTTCCCCTACGAAACGTAGAGTCACAGACTATATTAAATGTACTAAATAAATATTTTGCAAATTATGGGATGTGTAAAGAAATTATCTTTGATAACGCAAAATATGTACGAAGCGAAATTATGAAAGAATATTTGGAATCTTTAAACATACAAAGGAAATTTGTGAGTGTATACCGTGCGCAAGCAAATGGAGTTTGTGAAGTTACCAATAAAATATTAAAAACATCAATTGTAGCTATGTAGAAACGCACTACGGAATGGGACGTAAGACTGGATTTTTTTAAACTAGCGTATAATTCCTCGAAACACCGCGCTACGGGATATAGTCCCTCACTGCTATTTTTCGCAAGGGAAATAAAAAATCCCTTCACAGCCCATATTCCTTCTGAGGAAATATATACCCACTCTTATGTTAAAAGCAGAATACAGCATATGAAGGAAATCAAAATTCAATCCCTTGCAAACCAGGAGAAAATAATGCAAGAATATATAGATGAAGAGGCATACGAAAAAGTAAAGGATTTAAATTTGGGTCAAACAGTATATTTAAAATGTATTGGAAAACCAGGCGCATTAGAGCCAAAATTTCAAGTACCCTACGAAGTTACTAAAAAGTTTAGAAACTTTAATTATTTATTACAATATGTTCCAGATAAATCAATAGAGCCGATCAAACGACATATGGATCAGCTGTACGCTCCGAAATATGCAACAGGTCATACAGAGGCGGAAATTACGAATTTACAGGGGTCTCAGAAAAAAATTAAGGGTGATAAAAATTACAAAAATAAATGTGGCATTTGTCAGAGAAAATCGCACTTAACTGAAAATTGTTGGTTTGAATGGAACAAAAATACGAGTCAAAAGGGTGACAAGGTTACTAAAAAGTATTATAAAAAAAATAATAAATATTCTGAGAATGTAGACCCATATTTAAAGTATCAAACATATTATTACTAGCAGGCTATGCCCGCTGCGCTGGTCAATATTTCCAAATGAACCTTGGATTAAACTAAATGGTGAATTTGAACTTGTATTTTAAACAATATGGATCTTCAGCTTGACCTTGCACATTACTGAAAACGATGCGAACGCCATTGCGATATAATGTTATCTTAAGCATTTGACAAAATTTAGCAATTAAGAAGTAATTGTTTTAGTTGATTACAAACAGCACACTTATGGTCGGGTAATGAGACCGTTATGACAACAGGAATTAATACCTCTGTAACTAATCAACATATAATGAAATCGTATATACTAACACCATTCCTAAAAGTCATGCAACAGGGCCACTTGTAACAAAATATGTTCTGTAGATTTTTTTAAAAAGGCTAAACTTTCATAATCAGGTTCACTTATTTTTTGAACTTTTACTGTTGCTCTATAACTAAGTACCCCTGAACAATATGTATACACTAAAACCTTTCCAAAATTATTACCCAACTAATTGTGGTATATCCTACGAAAGTATTATAAACAATCGGAATGAAATACAAATTTCCGTTGTAAATATATAGTAGATGATGATGATGCGATTTTGTGTAATAGAATTCATTGTAAAGTTTTCGCTTCAAACAAAAACGATGCTTTCAGCATTAAAGCTAATACACCAATATGTGAAGTATCCGATTACGGAAGGTTAACTTGAATTCTCATGAGCAACTACTCAAAGAAAAGTGAATATGTGGCTTTTGTGATACTTTTATGTCAGCCGGGCGCAGGTAATAAATCAATAAAGATTGTTTTCATAGCATATTCTTATTTTATTATTTTCATTTAAAACACAAACCTTTCACTCATTTAATTTAAAATGCATGCCTTATACTAATTTCATTTAAAAAAACTGAAAAGATAAACAATAACAGGAAATAATGCCATAATTAAAAGCAAAAAAATATTTTTAATTTACATACGCAAAATGTAACTACTGCTACTGGGAATTTTAAAAATGCTATCAGCGAGATGTGCGCACGGTTGTTATAAATGTACCCATTTTTTCTTCTTATCGAGGAGCAATTTATAAATCGCACAATATTATTCCAATTCCAATTTCTTTCATTGAGGAACCTATGACCGGAAAAAAATGGAAAAATACTCTTGTGATTCTTCGGATGACGGCATCTGACGCCATAAACCGAGTTTATATATATGAAAATAATTTTTAAGTCGTTACAAACATTGCTTTTATACTTAAATATTTTCATTGGTACTACTTGTTATCCCTTCGACCAATTTCGCCAAATTATATAAATCGCCAAACCATTCGCCAAATTATATAAATTGACATAATCTTTATTTTAAATAACGAAATAACAAATAAATTAGTATAACATTAATAAAAATACAAATAAAACGTCGAAATTAAAATCACTTGATGACGTAAACACGTGTAGTTTGTTTAAATTCAAGTGAATTTGATATTTACGATCAACCATTATTGGCATTTAATCTTATAGTTTGACGATAGATTTTTGGTCGACGGAATATCTAAGTAGTACCTTTTCTATTTTTGTTTTATAACGCTAAATTCTTAGTAATTTTTTTTCCCTTTTATTTTACATAAAATCACTATTTTTTTAAAAAATTAAGATGCTTGCATTTTTATTTCAAACTCATAGAGCCGTTTTTATTTTTTAGCCAAAAGGGTTGATTTGAATTTTTTCCGTTGCTAGAGTAACGGATAAAATGATAGATATTTTAAGGTTTAGATGCCAAAGACACCGCCAAATTAGAAAAATATGAAATGTGTCATGAACTGTTGGACTTATAAAAATTTATTTGGTAGCATTCGATTCAGCATACATTAAAAACTACATTAAAATATGCTATCATTTGACGCATAATTTTGATATTCGATTTTTTTCCCCTCCCCGTGCAAAAACCATTAAGGGTGACACTTTAGAAAAAATCCTTTCTTAGCAGAAGTTTATGTCATAAGAAGTATTTTTACCACGATTTTCAAGATTTTAGGTTCAGTAGTTTGCGCTGTGCGTTAATTAGTCCCCTAATCCAGACTTTATTTTATATACTATATTAGATATGCGATTTTGCGGTGAATCGATGATCGAAAATTAGTCCAATATCATTTGAAATATTACATAACAGAGGAGAAAGTACGAAGAAAGACGAAGAAGAAATGACGAATTACAAAAGACTTGTAATTTTTTTTTTTCAAAATGTTGAATTTTTCCATAGTAATAACGTATTAAAACATAAATTTCCTTAAAAATTATCTTTATTTCCTAGATTTCGAATATGTGAATTTTCCTATAAATGAAATTGGCGATATGACTTGAGAAAATAGATAATATTTGCTTAAATAAAATGGGTAATATTCGTTGATCTGAGTTCGAGTTTATAAATATCACATGCTTTCGGAATTACGGCGAAAAATATTTTTAAAAGTATGAAATTATTTTACAATATGTATGTGTGGCAGAAATTCACACTGAAATTTAAGTATTCGATTCCATTTTTTAAATATTAACTGATATCTATATAAGTTACAATTGAATATGAAAATGTACTCAAAAAATGATCTCTTTCACCTAAAAAAACACCATTTGTGAGAACATCCTCAAGCTAATGTCACGCTTATGCATTTTTGGCTTAAAATCACATTGTTTGGCGACAAAAGAAAAATAAAAAATTGTAAAGAAACAAATAGTAATTACACATGTGACTCACAATTACATCTGCTTGTTTCTTCTATAAGTCACGTGATGGGACAATTAGATATAAAAAAAAAAAAAGAAAAGAACAGAACAGGAAGAAAATGTCGTTAAAATTTCATCTAATCAAATTTTCAGATTCGTTTCCATATCTAACGCAAGCGATAAAGAGCCAAATATTGCGTATCAAGTGTAATCTTTCTTATTAAATTAATTTTTAAGCATTACAAATATTTCTTTCAGGTTTTGATTAAATGTTTCCGTTTTTTAATATTATCACTCATTAAAACGGATTTTCTTCTTCTTTTTTTTTCTTTTTTTTTTAAATTTAAATAAAATTAGTAACAGTTTTTCTTTTATTTTTCGAAGTTTAATAGCCGTTTCAATTTTTTTTTTTTATCAACGATGAATTTCGCCAAGAAATAAAATGGTAACCTTATCGCCCAAAATAACAGAATTTTCCGTTATAATTCTAAAACTAATATAGGTAGAATAATGTGTTATAGCTTAAAACCTTCCCTGAAACAATACCTATCTAACGGTATAGGTTTCGTAAAAATCCATGCAGTAGAACTCGAAATCTAGGCGTTCGGAACGAAATTTCCCTTTGGATTTTATATATATAATAGATAATAGAATAGATAATATATTTTATATATATATAATAGAATAGATAATAGATTATGTGTTATGAACTATCTCAAAGTTTAAAACAGATCGCATTGTTAGATTTCCCAATTTTAACAATATCGCGTTATGTTAGTTCCACATTCCACCACCAGGGAGCGCACTCTATTCTTAACGAAAGCGTATCCGAACGAAACTCCTTCGTGCAACCTTTCCGTAGATACATGAATCGGGAGGGTGGCGGTCTTAACGAATAATGTAAGATAATTGCTGAAATTACTACGAAAAATATGTTAAAGGGGCCCTACGCGGGCCCCTAATAGAGTTAGAGGAAATCGAAAGACGGCAAAATAATCGCGGGGAAAAGTTTGCTTGGGTGCATCGGAGCTACTTTTGGCGCGAGATCTAAGCTCTACGACCAATAGGAGTCCAGATATTTAAGGAAATATGAAGTTACAAAGTTCAATATAAAATAATTTTCCGTAATAATTCTATAACTAATCTAGGTAGAATGATGTGTTATAGCTTAAAACCTTTCCTGAAACGATACCTATCTAACGGTATAAGTTCCGTAAAAATCCATGCGGTAGAACTCGAAATCTCGGCGTTCGGAACGAAATTTCCGTTTGTATTATATATATATAATAGATGATAAAAATATGTCGTTATATGGTTATACACCATATACAAACTTATACGGGGATGTTATACAAGATCATTACCCTTTCCCCCCTCCCCAGTATTATCCATGGGATATGAATTGGTATTAAAAATAAATCAAAATACATAATTAATCGAATTTCAAAATTTCAAAATTTTAAAAATTAAAAAATAAATTTTTCTCTTTTAGGTAAAAAAATTGAAACAAAATTAATAACTTGCCTTTTTAAAATTCAAAATAATAATAAGAAAGGATAGGAACATGGGAACGCCAATTTGTCTCAGGGTTACAATATTGAGCAAATGTGCAGGGCGCACCCGAAAACATACTTATAAAATTATGTAATGTGCTTCACAAAACTTCACTGGAGCAGCGAAATATTTATCTCCAGGCAAAAGTTATATATATTTTTTTTCGAATATGAATTAGAAAATATAAAATCTTAACAAAGCCAAATAACATTAAAACTTAATTAATTTAATAGTGAATAATGTTGGAGTAATTTTCAAAAAAAAAAAAAAAAAAAAAAAAAAAAAGGGAATTTTTTCTGTCTTCTATAAGGGTAGCCTTCGCTAATAGCCTTACAATTTAGATGACAGAATTTCAGAATTACTCTTTAAAATGAGTAGGTGTAAGCTATTAGGTTCAGGGTAGTTAGAACAGCTTTATAGCATACTCATATTTTTTTTTTTCTTATATAAATATATGGTTGACAAGGAATAAATTATTAGTGCACTCTATATTAGGATAGCGGCCAGCTATAAGCCTAAATATAATAAAATATACAAAAAGTGCTAAGATTTATTCCGGTAGTTCAATTACAACTTATATGCTAAAGTCTAGAATTTAGACAGCAGGGATAAGTTTTATGAACAAAAGTGTTATAAAAAAAAATAAAAAAAAAAAGGATTTTGGTGTAGCACATTGGTTTTTAAAAAAACATATATATGTATAACAATGGACAAGGCAAGTTATTTCAATATGATTGCACACAAAATTATACTAAAAAAAATACACAAATAAATAATTGAAGTAAAATTAAAATTTTCTCACCAAAGGCTTTCTGTATAGGGTGCAATTTTGGCCTACGGCTGGGTATGCACCAAAACCAACAAAATATTTGTAGAAAAGTTATTCACAGGTTAATCAATGTATATAGTCATCACTTGGACATAAACTTCAGGATTCTTGGCTGAAAAAGGAATCGAAAAAAAAAATTAAGTATGGTATAATTACTAGATGTTATGCTCAGAAACAATAAAATTAGTAATATTATATTGTAAAAAGCAGCATTTTGAGTTTTATTTAGGAAAACTTTTGATTTTTAGTTTTTACACATTTATGGAGTCTCTAGCTCAGTGTATAGTTCCTAGATTTAATTAAAAAAAAATAATAAATAAAAATATAAGTTGGTGTTGTTTTCAAAATAAATAACAAAAGGTATAGCAATTAGCATTTACAGTTAAAATTTATGGAATTTTCAGCAAAATTAACATTAGACAAACATAGTTTATATTATATTTAACTTGATAAGCTAATTTACTTTTATTAACGGTATTCAATTAGAATTAAAGTAGGCTTAAATTCAAGTTAAATTAATTAATAACATTGTTGTAGTGTAAAATTTTATGTAAGACTATTATATTTTTATTGTATATATATAAATATGCGAATTTAATAATTAATAAAATGTATTAGCAAAATTATTTATTATAATTATTAAATGACATCTTGCTGAAATCAGCTAGAAATTAGATTTTTTTTTTAAATAAAATATTTTATAAATTTATGTTAGTTTAGAATTTAAGCATTTTTTTTCTTTACTTTCCCTTAGAATTAAATGCAATTCTAAATTTAACACATATAAATATACATAGTATTGATAAATTTGAGTGTGTGAGTTCATAATTTTTTTTTTATATAATTTGGACAATTTAACGTAAGGAAACAAAATAAATAAATAAATATATTTATATATATTGGCCTTATTTTTTATTAAAATAGGTAGTATGGCGTAATAAATTTATTTACTTAATTTTTTTATAGTACGTACAGTAATTATTTTAAAAAACTTGATCTATAAAAAAATTGGATGTGGTTGTTTGTGAGTATACAAAGATTTTTTCTGCTGGCAGAAGTTCTTTGGTCCGGCCGGGTACTCATAGATGGCTGCATACGATTTTACGTAGTAATTATCATTTGCTTTTGTATTTTTAAAATTATACAAGTGTATTAATTACATTTTTTTTATAATTAAATAATAATTATTAATGTTTGATTAATAATAATAATTTATTATCTTTTATTTTTAAACATATCATTAAATTCTAGACAGTTGAATTCACATACGGAATGTTAATGATAAATAAAATTTCGAATAAATAAATTTTTATTTCATTCAGTAAAAAAATAAATAAATATGAAAATTTAACAATCTTTTAAGATAGAATTGTTGGCTAAATAAATAATAATTAAAGACAAAAAAATTGTTCGCGTCTTCGTCAATGGCATTTTCTGACAACACTATTTAATAGTATTAAATGAAGATGCATTTTTAAGGTCAGCGTAATGCATATTTTGCATTTTGAAAGGCCGTAGAAGTCATATTTCCGTGTTGTTTACATTTTAATAGTAAACAATATCATGAATCAAAATTTCTGTTTGTTAGAAAGGTCTAAAAATATACCATGTAATCAGTTAAAGAAAATTATATGCATTTTTTCTTAAATCCTGAAAGGCAATTTGGTTTAGATTTGAACCTGACAGCATAAAAAGGCACGCTCGCTTCAGTTGCAGTATGAGGCAGGAGAATTCAAATGCTAGAATCGCCATTTTCCCCTGCAAAATAATAAAAAAAAGCAGAAGGTTTACATTAGATATGATACAAATACATTCACTGTTTATGCATAGATTATGTTAAAAATTACATACAGGCATGCACAGTTAGTTAAGAAGAAAGTATATCAAGAAATTATACTAATTAATAAGGTAATTGCAAGCATGAAATGGTTTTAAATACATACTTTTGGAAGTCGTAAAATTTTATCACAGCACAAATCACCTCGCAGAAAGTGATTAGTAGCTTGACCAACCCCTCGTTTCGGGAGGATCGGCGACGGTCAAAAACTGGTTTTATTCTCTTCTGCTTCTTTTTTTTTCCTACCCTATTTCGGATTCTCGTATCGGATAAAGTTGGAGAGCATTATGTAATGATATATTAAAGGAGATGAGATAGCTTGTATATTTTTGACATATCATACATGTTAGAAGTAACAAATAAATAAATAAAATAATGTAACCAGTTTGTATACAATATTTTTCTGATTATAATTTGAATACATCAGATTAATTATGTGAAAATATAACATGTCATATTACAAGCATTGTATTTACTTTTATTCAGTATAAAATGTGTTTTAAATAAAACACTGTGTCATAAGGTTATATGTGATGAAATAATATGTCAAATGTGTATGCCATTATTTTTCCTGTATTTAGGTTTATTTCGGCATATTAGTTTCATACAAAATTATAGCTTTGAATGTATTTTGGGCACATAAACTGTAAAGTTACAAAATTATTAAACATGTGTGTGGTAAAGAAAAAAGGCTTCGAGAAAGATGTCAGATTTTAAGTACAGATGTCTTCTATAAATGTGAATGTCAACAGACAACTATGCTATCATGTGTTGAACTTTCTGTTATGAAAAAATAGAAGAACTTCTTATAAAATATACCAGAACCATTGATAATTGAACTTTACAGACTTAGCTCAAAAACTGTGTAGATACACAGTCATATGGACACGTACATTCTTTTATGCTTTACAAAAAAAAAAAAAAAAAAAAAAAAAAAAAAAAAAACAGCAATCAGTTTTTATTTTTTTTTTCTGACAACCGGGAGAGATGCTGGGCAACATATAACAATGATATGTTCCTCACCATGTTGGTTAAATCAAAGTAAAATTGCGTAATTTGTTATTTCTGTTTGTATAAATATTTTTTTATAAAATATAATTATGAGTGTAAAATTATAATGTTTATATATTTAAGTAAAATAGGAGTGTAAGTTCATACAAAAATTATTAAGTGGATTTTAAATATTAAATATATATTTTTAAAAAATTGTTGTATTGTAAAATGAATGTATAATGTTGAATAGAGTTCGGATCTCACATAACAACAATAGCCAGACGCCATGGTGTAGTTTTATGACAAGCCAATGGAAAGTGGTGTATAATTAGAAATCGTAAAATAATAAAAACGTTGGAATAAATTTATGGCCTTAATAAAAGTGTTGGGATAAATTTATGGCTTTTCAGACCACCCAAACTTTAAGGCATATAATAATATTAAAGTATATGTAAGGGGCCATTTGCAGACTGTTAGCTAATAGGCCTATCGAAGGATAATGCAAAATCTTCTCACATCCAATAAGAGTGGACTAAACAAAATAGTTCCACCCACTGCAGAAGTTGGTGTGCCAGAAGAATAAGGTTTGCAAGAGGGAGTCTGAAAAAAGATGTAGAGGGCGCAGGAGCTCTCCTGAAAGTCCGTGCAATGAATCCAGAAAGCCCTAGTAATGCCCAGGCGAGATGGACATACCGGAGTGAGCCTAAGCAAGCCTAATTGAGGATGTCTTCCTGATGTACATATCGGAGTGAGCCTAAGCAAGCCTAATTGAGGATGTCTTCCTGATGTACATATCGGAGTGAGCCTAAGCAAGCCTAATTGAGGATGTCTTCCTGATGTTAAAATAAAGTGGATCGTTCTACAGAGGTCCGTAGCTATGCATCCTGCCATCCCGATATCGCCGCTCTGATAAGAAGTGGATTCCTGATGACATAAGGATATGATCCTTAGCAACGCGACAACTCTGAATTTGATGAATAAAGGCCACCATCCTGTATATGAAAAAAAGGTACTACCTTAAACTTTTTCTTTTACCACTTAAAATCATATGAAAAATTATAAATATCCTTTTCTGATATTTTATGGTAGAGAGCAATCTGAGATCCGACAAAACCAATAATTAAATAAAATTAAGGTAATTTAAAAATGAAAGAGAATTATTCTTTTAGCAAAAAGAAAAATATATAATAATAAGAGTAAATGAAAATATTGTCTTTTTTTTTAAAGATTAAATATACATAAAATAATGAGAAGCAAACAAAAGTGTTGCTTTCTTTTTTTTTTGAATTAATATTATGTATTTCTGTATATAGTTGTGTTCAATGTAAATAAAATATTTAATCAAGTTTTAAAAAGTTTCTGTAATTATTTAATTGATAATGTTTAAGGTGTGTCAATTTATTTTTACAGCTTAAATTTTAGTTTAATTCATAAGTGGAAGAGTTCGTCTAAATAATTCACAACGCAAACTCTTAATTTTATTCGTAATTATTTAAATTTAATAATTACATTTTGACGCGAATTATAATTTAATTTTATTAATGCTTCGCGTTGCTCTTCTACTAGAATTATGTAATTACGATCACTTATGTTATTTGAATTTATCTAAGGTATATAAAATTATATACCAATTTACTATGAGGTTGCTTGGATGATTTGGACCAATTAACAATTTTGGATATAAATTAAATAGAAAATAAACAGGTGTAATTATCTGTCCAGCACTGGGCGACTGGATTTTCGTTTTTAATGGAATGGTAAGCGAGCGCGGTTTTGTAAGGAGCATCTTTCGACATTGCTGATGAGCTGGATTGTACCTGGTTACGGATTGAGCATCGGACGAGTTAAAAATGCCCTGATATCGAATACTGTGAAATAGAGATCCAAGATAGATCGTGGGCATGCCAAGGAAAGTAATTCCGGCTACTTCCACGGAGAGCGGTATCGGCGGCTGTCTTCAATACCAAAACGGTTTCCTAACTCATCGAGCAAAGATACGTACCGAAAGAGGTGTGTGTAGCCCAACTCCTGAAACTATTTCAAGATACGGAGTTTTTTTTATACTACAGAAAAAAAGAAAACACTGCCAGTTAAGATATGGTCGTCAAAGAAAAATCATCTGAAAAATGTGTTTAAGAGAATTATGCGTGAACAGTACTAGATAACCAACTCCAAACTGAAATAAATAAATAAAAAAGAGTTATTGTTAAAAGAAAAAAAATATATATAACATGTGGTGTACAATCTCTGAAACTAACTGTGGATTACATTGGGTATGTTAAGTTTTTGTTCTTGTTCTATTATAACGCTGTGATTGATTATCTTTGTTTTAATTTTATAATCTAAATAATAGAAGCTAGTAAATGCCAACTTGATAAAGTTTTTCCTATTAATGATAGAATGTTTACGATATCATTTGCTAATTGTGATAGCTTGAGAGATAAGTTTTGAAACACCTATATGTATAAGAATTATAACTCCAAATGAATAATTAAATTAATTTTAATCCTATTCTCTTGACTTGTATCTATTTTTGCACTGCTAAAACTATTCCTCAATAAAGTAACTTCACTAGATTTAAATGAGTAAATATATTTTAAAAAACAGAAATAATGAGAATAGATATTTCAGTTCTAATTAATCCAAGAAAAAATAGCTATGGTCTGATTTTGTAAGATTACTCATATTAAAATCATATATTAGTTTAAAAATAAAGATTTAAAAGAAATCATTAATAAATTGAAGTATATAAGGTATATGAACAATGTTTCTCTAGTTTTTCTTACGTAATGAAAGTAAACAGCATAAATTAAAAAAAAAATTTCAATTTTGCAAACTTTACAATTCAATGAAATTAGCCATATCACGATCAGAGTCCATAGAGATAGATTCTATTTATGTATGACTTTGAAATTTGTTTTCATATTTCAGCTCTTGTCTATTAACGTATTCAAATTTCTTAAATTAATCTACTATCTCAGTTCATTAACAATTCTTTTAGTAAATTGTCTTGCGGTATGTTTAAATTTCCTTTAATTAATTAAATTCATCTAATTTTAAGTATTTCTCTCTGGTCATGCATGAAAATTCTAACTCTATGAGAATTGTTGGGGTTGATCTGAGCAGATAAATTGAGAACCCTGTATTGCTTTTAGTATTTCGTTCCAATCTTAAAATTCATTCAGAGTGGCATTGATTTTTTTTTTTTGGTTTAGAGTTTGCCTTTTCAGTAATTTTTGTAATTCAGCTAAAAGTTATTGTTATGATTTTATATACAGGATTCATTGTAGGTGGAAATTTAACTGCTCAGAAATAAAAACTCGAACATTATGATAAGTCTTCTCGAAGCTCCTTTCTTTCTCTTTAACCGCAGTTACTGCAATTCTGATCACTTATCAGTTTTGTGTCGTGTAAAAGGCGACCAAGATTTTGACCTATAAAATCTTTAAAATCATTATTTTTTATTTTGTGTAAATTTAACTTTAAATATTATTCAAGGATACATTGCACTATGGCATACATTTATCAGAAAAGAAAATTAAAAACATTTTTTTTTTAGAAAAAAAAGGAATTATCCGTAATATTTTAGAACTTTTCAAAATGCCCCATGCGAACTCAATATCAATGAAAATCCCCAGTATTTTTTATATAAGTTTGGTTTACATATATAAACAAAACTGTTCATCGAATTTTATATATTTGAATATAAAGGCAAGAACAAAAATTTAGAAAATATTTCTTTCCCTACCTTTATATTCGAATATATAAAATTCGATGCACAGATTTTTTTTATATATAAACCAAACTTGTAAAAAAAATATTGAGGATTTTCAATGATACTGAGTTCGCATGGAGCATTTGAAAAGTTCTAAAATATTGCGAAAAATTCCTTTTTTTCTCAAAAAAAAATATTTTTTAATTTTTTTTTCTAATAAATGTTGGCCATAATGCATATAATGTACCCTTGGATGATATTTAAAGTGAAAGTTACAAAAAATAAAAAATTGACTTTAAAGGTCCCTTGCCCGCTTAAGGGATATAATATTTTAGCCCTTTTTTAAGTATTACTGGCATAGCTGATTTCCAAACTATTTATTATAACGTGTACTTCAACTGATGATGAAAAAGGAAAATCATTTGGAAATCATTTCGAGTTTCATTTCGAGAAATCATCAGTTTGAAACTCAACGTCCTCATATAAAGCACATAATAGTCCAAATTTTGTCCAACAGGTAAGGAATTATAATCGTGCTAAGGCGTTTACATCGTTATAAGCAATGAGAACGAAAATTTCAGTTATACCTCTATATACTACAATATATAAGGTGAAATTTTCCGATATATTTCATTTGATGCAAGATGATTTTGGAAAATCCAACCAAAATGGCAGGGGAAGGCTGTTGTTTTGTAATAAAAAAGATTTTTTTTTTTAAAAACTCTTTATACCAAAAATTTAAACATAATTAGAAATTGCACTATTGTTCCTTATAAACTGAAACACAAGTTAATAATCATTAACTAAAAAAAAATATTCCAGTTCAAATTCTATAACAGAAACTTCAATGATTTATTTCACATTTTCTCATTCAAATAAAAAGAATCGAGTTACTAAAAGAAAAGAACATTTTTTTATTAATTTGAGCTCAACATTTGGCAACTTAATTGAAATTCTGAAAATCGAAGTACCTCCAGGAATTCATGTCAACATTTTAATTCAATTATTTTTGACATTTAATAACAAAAAATCCTACTTTGGAACAACAACCTTGAGGTTCTAGGTTTTTAATAATAATACATCTTTTATTCCGTGGAAGAATTTTCGTTCAGGTTTGAAGACAACATAAAATTTAAAAACAAAAGCAATTGCTGAATTGTGAAGAGTATTCCACGTTCAAATATATAAAAAGAGGTTTTTTTCTGTTTACTTTTTAAAGTCAATTTGAAAACATTAGGTATTTCAAAAATTTACCACTGGTAAAAGAAAGACCATAATTGGATTATTTAATTTGGTGACAGCTTTATTCCCTTGTAACGTGACTAATGAACATAAACGCTTTTGGCAGATTCGAAATAAGCAAAGTATTAAAGAAAATAGGATAAATAAATAATATTTTTAATTTGTCAATATATATTAATGTTGTGTGTGTATTATTTTGTTCTTTATCTTGCGTTCGTTATTTCAAAGGTGGATTTTTTATGAGCGATTCAAATTAATATTTTCAGATTTTTCTGTAATTTTTTTTCTGCATTTAACATTAATATTTTTCTATAAAATTAATTCAGATATATTGCTTTTTTTTATTTAAGAGCCTAACAAAGTACAAGATTAAGTACAAACCAACAAAAATGCGAAGACTTCCCACAAATTTTAATCGACAAAAAGCCCCTGAAAGAAAAGAGAAAAAGAAAAAGAATTACGCATTTTGCTGGCAATTATGTCTTTGTGAATTTATGTTAAAAAATAAGATTAGAGTGCCCATTTCGTATAATTTCAAAACGATCACCTATCTTGGGCATCGTATTTGGATTTTTTGTATGTAGTTTAGGAATTATGTCAGTTTAAAAATTAGAACTCTTGAAATCACTTTTTATCTTTGCAAAATTAATTAAAATACAGTCGGTTTTAAAAATTACTTTCCAGAATAAGCTGCAGTTTAGATTAACATATTTCAAATTTCCACATATCTAATACATATAATGATTTATGGGTTATAATTAATATTTTTTTCGAAATTTTATTTTGAAATTTTATATTATTAAAACTAATTTTCTGAAAATATATATAAACTGTAACCCAAAATATATATATAAACTGTAATTTTAGCAGAAATTGAGTTCTAGAAGATACAGACATGCAAAAGTAAAATACATATCAATTTGTCAAGTAGTTCTTTAGCTACGCTTAAAAATATTTCGGCATTTCCATCTGTTTTGGAACGACTACAAATGAATTTCACATTAAAAATTTCAAGCCTTACACATGCATATTTGCTAAACTTCTTGACGTAAGTTAATTTATTGACTTAAGTAAATGTATTATTGTGGTTTTCAAAGTGCGAAGATATACATGTATATTTTAATATTAAAATTTGTAAGGATATAGGTTAGCATTTCTTGAACATACAGTTTAATTTGAATACCTTGTTTAGAAATAAGTTTAAGCGTTGCATATGTAACCTGATATACATTAGCTTCTAACTTTACCATTCCGAAAGAAAGCAGTTAGGAAATATTTTAAATTAGAAGCTAATATATGCCAATGTAATTTTGGGGGTCGTTCAATTCGACTATATTTAAGTTATTAACTTAATGTGTTTCGTAGCGCCGCTGCACATGAGGAATACTAATCAAAGTTTGGTAATATTTAGAAGCGATGAATGCTTCGCTCGTCCATCTACAAAAGTATTTAAAATTTGATTGTTTTGAGTCAAAGAAAGATAAAACAGGTGCATAAAGTTTTCTTTGAGGATTTAAGGAATTTTTAGAAGAGGAAATTAGGGTAAAACTTTACATTAGGATGAAATCTGATATCTCAGGTTTGACACAACTAACGCCGACCTCTATTAGGTAATCGCTGAATGCTTCTTACCAGGTAAGAAGACAAATATGTAGGCATAACATTATATTAGAACTGGCATTTATATATTTCTGGTCGTAAAGTGTATATTTTTTTTCATCATTATTTTCTAGTTTTCAAAATTGTTAAAAAAAAGTTGTCCAAACTTATTGTGTGATTTTATGTTTAGTATATTTAATATGAATTTATTTACCACAGCAAGACTTTTACTGTTATTGGCAGGTGCAGTATTATGTCTTTCGTTGTGACGACCATTCTCTTAGAGTAAGACTGAATATTCTACGCAGAATAAAAATGGATATTGAAGAGCATTGAAGCTTTGGAGAGCCGAACACTTGAAGAGCTAAAAACAACACTTGAAGTAAAGTGGGAAAATACATGGACAAGAATGAATATGATTTTTTCTAAAGCTGAGAAAAATTTAAATATATTTTCTGTAATTTCTCAAATAGTAATGAAGATAATTATTCCGTTGTCTTTTAATATTAAACCATTAGATTTATGAATAAAATATTATTAATTACATTCCTTAATTAAGTTCGTAAAAAAAAATTCTATTCGTTTTCATACGAAAGTTTAATTTCTGCAATGAAGCAAGCAGTTTTTTACTTTTAATGGTAAATTTTAGAAACAAATCAAGGGTGTGCCGATGGACCCTCTTACTTCTGGCTTCTTAGCATAAATTAAACTTAGACCAATTGTAATAAAATTTTGACTGAGTTTCAACGAATGCCAACAGAATGATACAGATATGTGGACGACATTTTTATTTGGGATTCAATTTTCTTGGATGACGTGAACGCAATTGATAGGAACATACATTTTACTTTAGAAGTTAAAAAAATGGAAAATTACCTTTTCTAAATATTGATCTAAAAGAAACATTGATAATCTGAACAATGCATCTAAAGTTTACATGACAGAAATTCGATCAAATAACACCATTTTAATTAATAGTTCGTACCAAAGTAATTCTAAAGCTGCAGCATACATATTTTATGTGCACATGTATTCAGTGCTTGTACTATGAAATATATTTGTTGTAATTTCCGACTCAATTTCCAAACTCTTTGGTGCGAAGTAAAAAAGCAAGCTGTATGAACTAAAATGACCCATTTTTTGTTTACGATTTAATTTTTATGTTATTTGTTGTTCCATGAATTTACTGCAGACGAGATGTACGAATTTAAAAATTGAAGATGTTTAAGTATAGTATATGTAACGTTTTTAGTGTTAGTTTTTGTCTATTAAATGTTTTGTTTCGTACAGCAGTGTTTATATTCTTCGAAGTAAATACCTTAACGAGATCAGCCACAGTAAAGGCGTAGAATTCACGACTCAGGTGAGAAAGTTTTAGATTAATAAGATACCTTTATATTTTTAGTATCATTTTGGCGCCCATACTGCTTTTATTTGGTTGAAATATTATTTGATATTTATTTCCTTTGAGAATATTAAAATGGAAAATTTAGATGCATTGAAGTCGAAACGTAAAGTTATTAAATCTAGCGCAACGAAGCTCATGAATAATGTCAATGATGTATTTGAAAAATTCCGATAGTACAATTGATATGCTTTGGTTAGAAGAATCGTTTGCAGAAATTAATGATAAAAAAAATCAGTTTCTTGAATTATGTAAGAATATTGATGGAGAAATAAAAGATTTGAAAAGTTTAGAGTCGGATTTTGAACCCAACCAAGAGTATAGGGAAAAGTTTATTTCCGTTAAAACTAAATTAAATCGTAAAATGAAGGATTTATAGAAAGAGGAAAGTAATGTCGCTTCAAATTTGGCGGTTGCCCGTAGTGATTTAAACGCCAGTTTGCGTTTTATGGCCAAACATGGGATTCGCGTTAACCTGCCTAAGTTGAATATTGAGAAATTCGATGGTAATTTAGAGAACTGCAAGAATTTTACAGTCAGTTTAAATCAGCTATTCATGACAATGATGAAATAAGCAAAATAGATAAATTTACATATTTGAAAAGTCTCCTAAAATCAGAGTCGCAAACTGCCATTCAAGGATTATTAGTTTCCGAAGAAAATTATGATATGGCTCTGAATATTTTAGAGAGTCGCTACGGGAAAAAAGAAATGTTGATCAGGTCACATATTAATAAGTTATTAAATTTGCCACCCGTCCGTAATTCTTCTAATTTGAAAGAATTGCGCAATTTGTACGATACTTGCGAAATACATATACGCAGTTTGAAATCATTAGGAATCGAGTTAGAAAGTTATGGAAGTTTATTATTTCCTATAATAACAAAGTTAATACCGAATAGTTTAATGTTGAATTATAACAGAGAAAATAAAGATGAAGCAGAATCGTGGAATGTTTCAAAACTATTAGATTATTTGAGAGCGGAAATTGAAACAAGAGATCGCACATTTTCTTTTGGCAAGAAAGAATCAGATGACGACACAAGATTTGGGAACAAAGTAGTTGTAAAAAAAGAATTTTCAGATAGGGATTTTGTTAATAGTAAATCATTTAAGCACAAAATGCCTACTGCAGCTACTTTGAATACGAATGTTGAAAATAAATGCGTATTCTGTTCAGAAAGCCATGATATAGAAACTTGTTCTAAAACTATAGAAGAGAAGAAAAATGCTATAAAGAGCCAAGCAAGATGTTTCCTATGTTTGAAACGATTTCACCTAGTTAAAAATTTTAAGTCTAAACATTGATGTAAATTTTGTTTTCGGAGGCATAATTCAGTTATTTGTGAAGAAAGCGAGAATAAAGGGGAAATAACAGATACACTAATTTCATCGATTCAAAATGGGAACGTAGCACGAGATATTTATTTGCAAACCGCTACTGCATTAGCTATCGGAAAAGAACATAAATCGAAATTACGTCTATTATATGACTTAGGGTCGCAAAGATCATTTATACTGAGTAACGTTGCAGAAAAATTAGGTTTACAAGTAGTGGGGGAAGAAGATGTTACAATTCACGCTTTTGGCTCTAAAGCCGCGATAAATCAGAAACGTAAGCGTTACAGAATTCTTTTGAAAAATCCCGAAATGCTGAATAAAAGTATTAAGATTGAAGTGTTAGAGACACCTAAAATTAGTGATGCTTTACTTGCCGTACACGAGAAGAAAATACGAGATTTTATATATAAAAATAAATTGCAATTAGCTGATAGAACCTATGGAGATTCAAAATATTTTCGATTATCTATTTTGATAGGAAGTGATTATTATTGGAAAATGGTAACAGGGAAGCTTCGTAGACTTTCAGATGATCTTGTACTTTCTGAAACAATTTTAGGATGGACTGTTAATGGTTCTACTGCGTCTAAAGATGCTAATATTTTAGAACATTCCATTAGTGTTTGAAAACTATTTCGGAGCATGTTGAGTTGGATAGGAATACCGATGTAAATAATACTTTAAAGGCTTTCTGGGAGTTAGAAACTATGAGTATAAAACCAGAAAAGGAACCATCTGATATAGAGAATGCAGTTTTGGAAAATTATAATAAAACTGTTAAATTTAAGAATAATGTGTATCAAGTGCAGTTGCCTTGGAATGAAAGAGTTGTTGAATTAACGAATAATTATGAGTTAGCGAGAAAAAGACTATATAGTTTAAATAAGAAATTTGAGAAATGTCCAGAATTTTTTGAAAAATATGCCAATGTTATAGATAATTATTTAGAGAAAGAAATGGCAGAAGTTGTTAATTCGAAGCCAAACTCAGTATCTTACTATATGCCTCGTCAAGCAGTTATACGTGAAGACAAAACAACTACAAAACTTAGAGTAGTTTTCGATGCGTCTTTTCATTCTTCCGAATCTATTTCGTTTAATCCCTGTTTACATGCGGGTCCAAATTTAAATCCAGATATACTCGATGTTTTACTTCGATTTAGATTACATAAAATCGCAATCACCGGCGATATTGAACAGGCATATTTCAAATTAGTTTAGATCCTGCAGACAGAGATGCTGTTAGATTTTTATGGATGGAAAATTCTCCTAATCCAGTGTCAAATTTAAAGTTGAAAACATTACGAATGACCAGAGTTTTATTCGGAGCGAAGTCTGGTTCATTTCTGTTATCTGCAACGATAAAACATCATATCAGCAAATACAAATCCACATTTCCAGAAACGTTTGATCTGCTTAATGATTGTCTGTATGTTGATGATTTACTCGCTGGTGTAAATGAAGAATCACAAGGTTTGAAGGTATATGCTGAGATTAAGACCATTTTGAAAGAGGCTAATTTCAATATGCGCAAGTGGACTACGAAATCCGAAAGTCTTCAATCGCAATTTGACTTAAATGAAGAAACTATACATAAAAATTCTGTTTATATAAAGGTTCTAGGTTATAAATGGAATACCCAAGAAGATTATTTGACTGTCGAATAACAGAATCTTTTGAAATTTGACGATAAGAATAACGGTGTAACCAAAAGAGAAGTTTTAAAGATGATAGGAAGAATATATGATCCCATAGGAATTTTAAACCCTTTTACTGTAACTGCAAGAAGTCTTATGCAAGAAATTTGGAAAGAAGGTCTGAATTGGGAAGATAAATTGAATGAAGATATGCACAATAAATGGATTAAGTGGTGCAAGCAACTAAGTTCTATTGAAGCTGCAAAGATTGCAAGATATTATTCTGGTGACTATTCAAAAGATGCGATTCAAGATCTACAATTACACTGTTTTAACGACGCAAGTTCCAAAGCTTATGGATCTGTTGTTTATCTAAGATATCGTGTTAACGAACAAATATTTACTAGCATTGTCATTTCCAAAGTCAGAATTGCTCCAGTCAAGAAATTATCTCTGCCAAGATTGGAACTAATGAGCGCACTAGTAGGGACTAGACTAACAGCCTATGTTAATCAACATCTTTTCAAAGAAATAAAAATCAGTCTACATATCTGGACAGATTCAATGATTGTTCTGCATTGGATCAGAGGCAATGATGAAGAATGGAAGCCATTTGTTCAGAATAGGATTTGAGAAATACAGCAAAAAACAAATCCAAACTTGTGGTCGCATTGCCCTGGCTCAGAAAATCCAGCCGACCTGTTAACCAGAGGTGAAAAAGCAAAATCATTTTTGAAAAATGAAGCATGGTTTAACGATCCCAAGTGGCTGAAAGAAAATTAAACATTTTGGCCTCAAGAAACGAAAGAAATTGATATCAAAGGTGCCGAAGTAGAGAAAAGATCATCAAAGAGAACATAAATTCTTCAAACTAGCTGTGTAACTCGAGAAGAAAATACAAATTTTAAAATTGAAAATTACAGTACATTGACTAGAGTACTTTGCATCACCTGTTGGATATTCAGATTTGCGAACAATATAAAGACACGTGTAAGTAAACTTTCAGGACCTTTGAGTGCTGAAGAAATGTTGAAAGCCGAGAAATATTGGATAAAACAGACGCAAGAGAAATGCTTTCCACAAGAAAGAGAAGCATTGTTTAAGAAGAAATTAATCCCAAAAAAATCAAAAATTCTAAATTTAAATCCGTTCTTAGATGAAGATGGAATCATGCGATTAAAAGGAAGACTCCAGAATTCAAATTTAAGTTATTCAGAAGCACATCCAATTATCCTTCCTAGCAAAAATCATTTTACAGATCTTCAAATCAGAAGAGCTCATGAAGAAGTAGCTCATGCTGGAGTTGCCGAAACACTCGCCCAATTAAGAGAAAGTTTATGGATTATAAAGGGTAGGCAACAAGTAAAACGCATACTAAGGCGATGTATCATCTGTAAAGAATTCAGCACTAAACCTTACTGCCAAGACATTGCACCCCTTCCTCCAGATAGAATTAAAGAAGCATCACCGTTTGAAGTGACAGGAGTAGATTTCCTAGGTCCTTTGTACCTCAAAAATAATACCAAGATTTACGTTGTTTTATTTACATGCGCAGTAGCAAGAGCAGTGCATCTAGAAATTGTGATGAATTTAACAACGACCGAATTTTTAATGGCCTTTCGAAGATTCATCTCACGTCGTTTTATTTGCAAGATTATTTACACCGATAATGCTAAAACCTTCAAGAAAGCGGACAGGGATTTACAGCAGATATGGAATTTGATAAAGAGTCTTGAGGTGCAAAATTATTTTAGTGAAAAAAGAATTGAATGGAAATTCATCGTAGAGAGAGCAACGTGGTGGGGAGGATTCTACGAAAGATTGGTACGTTCAACGAAGTTATGCCTTAAGAAAATTCTTGGAAGATCTTCATTAGACTACAAAGAATTTTAAACCACTTTACAGGAAGTGGAAGCTGTTTTGAATTCCCGCCCATTAACCTTTGTATCGAGTGATGTAAATGAGCCAACCCCCTTGTGTCCAGCACATTTCCTGGTAGGGAAAAGACTGACAGCTTTGCCACCGGAAAGGATAAGGATCATTCCTTCTGCCAAACGTGAAGTAACTCGTAGATATAGATACAGATTAAACTTAGTAGAAAAATTTTGGTTGAAGTGGAAACAATTTTACCTAATGGATTTAAAATCTGTCCATTATACAGATCACTCCAAAGGCATACAAGTAAAAAAAGGAGCCGTTGTTCAAATTAAAGAAGACAATCAGCCAAGGATTTTGTGGAAATTGGGCATTATTACAGATATTCATCCTGGTAGAGACGGAAAGGCTCGTGCATGCACTTTAAGACTGGCAACAGGCAATTTCATTCGGCGAGCAGTCCAACACCTATATCCATTGGAACTTGACTATTATAAAGAATAACTTATCTTTCTGGGCCGGAGGATGTTGTAATTTCCAACTCAATTTCCAAACTCTTTGGTGCGAAGTAAAAAAGCAACCTGTGTGAACTAAAATGACCCATTTTTTTACGATTTAATTTTTATGTTATTTGTTGTTCCATGAATTTACTGCAGACAAGATGTACGAATTTAAAAATTGAAGATGTTTAAAGATAGTATATGTACCGTTTTTAGTATTAGTTTTTGTCCATTAAATGTTTTGTTTCGTACAGCAGTGTTTATATTCTTCGAAGTAAATACCTTAACGAGATCAGCCACAATAAAAGCGTAGAATTCACGACTCAGGTGAGAAAGTTTTAGATTAATAAGATACCCGTTACATTTTTTTATATAATATTTTTGATCAGGAATTGGACATCATTAGATATATAGGAAATTATAATATTTTTTCTAACTTATATTGTTAATTATCTTATTTACCAAACTAGATATGGAATTAATAACAATAATGAATTTAAATATAATGAATTAAAGCTATACAAATTTTAATATTTTTCATGTGTACTTGAATGTTGAAGGTTTAAATTAAATAAAATTTAAATATAATCGATTTACATAAAATTAAAAGCACGTCTTCACAATTGCATCGATCACATCTTTGTGGAAAATTCCGCAGGTTTATGCATTATCCCGGCTACAATAATAGACAGTAAATGGAAATTATACATTGCCGGAATGACAACACGGAGATGGAAAAAAATCGTCAGAGCATAATAGTAAACAACACAACAGAAAAGCAAATACCAATCCAGTACACTGCCAAAAGACAACTCTCAAACAAACTGATACTGCCATGCTGGGCACATGTGGTTGCCAGCCAAAAGCAAGCTGGTTTCTCCATTTCTTAAAGAAATACAAACCAATGGACGTGTGATTGTGTAATCAATGCTTGCAATATGTGCAGGAGGCGTATCGGAGACTTTCTAAACAAAAGAAAATCGAAAATGTCATCTGCACTTTCTGCCTTGAATCCGATAACAGAGATATATTTTGAAAATTGTTTATTGTAACATTTTTTCTTGTAATTAAATACTGACATTGAACATTGCAAACTTCTTCTAGAAGTAAAAATAGATGTTTGAATATTTTTTTTTTCACATTTTAAAAGTGATTTCAGTCTATGGGCTAATCTTTAAAACACTCTGCACCAAATGTGACTTAAAAGCACAATTTTGGAATTGTATTTAAAAAATATTTAAATTTTATTTTAAAAAGAAAAGCATGATTGATACGTGTTAGAAATAAGTATAAAATGTTATACAAAAAATCAACAACACACACCTTACAAAAGAATTATAAAAGAACCCTCAAATCTACGGCCATCTTTTGCTCACCTACCTTAATTCCGTCCTCAAGACAGCTGATGATTGTTATATTTGCATAAGTTCACATTTTTATAAAGTTCATAAATAAGCAACAAATCTAAATATCATTCCGGCAGTTTATAGCTTGACGTCTTCTGAACGGACTTTCCTGGGACTTACAATGTTAGTTTGATAACTGTTCCCGGATTGGTGGTACTGTTCTATTAGACAGACGCAAGAAAAAAAAACATTAAATATTTTTTTAATTACGTCATTTGAATGCCATACATTTTCATTTAAAATATAAATATTTCCCTCATTTCCATCAAAAATAGAAATTTTTTATTTGAAATATATATGACTACATATATACAGGGTGTTTCACAAAGGACCCCTAACTTTAAAAATCAATAACTCGGAAACGGTGATAGATAGAAACATGAAACCAGTGGTATGTTTAATAAAAAAATCGTAAGAATCTTATACATAAATCTCAAAATTTAGTTCAAAATAGACCCGATAGTTGGCACTGAGAGCGTTAAGAATCCTTGGGCGTGTTCAAGATGAACGCGTGCGAGCTCAGGAGACAGGAAAATGGAGTGGGTCTTTATCGTAGATGGAATAAATTTTCAGTACGTTGAGGAAATGATCTTGGATTTGATTAATTATTGTGCTAATTATAAAGAAAATCTGTTGCAAATGAAAGGTGAGCTAGATAGCTGAATGGACAGAGTATTGAACTCGAGACTAGGGGTTATGGTTTCCAATCCTCCGCGCCCCTAATTGTGTTTATGATTTTTTCAATTTATTGGTTGCTTTATATTTTTCATAATAAATAGGATATTTTTGATAAAGATAAATTTTTATGTTAATAATACAGAAGCACATGTGAGTTTTTATCGAGACTAGGTATGATAAATTCGTCACAAATGACACATATTTCACAAATTAGTCACAATGTGACTTCAAAGCATTGTCGCTATCGTCACAGGTTCGTCACAAATTTAATGCCAAAATAGTCACAAATGACACACTTTTCACAAATTCGTCACACCGTGACTTCACAGAGTGGTCACAATGTGACGTCAAAAACGACCTCTAAAACGGCCATAACGACTTGGCATTCTAGTCACTATGACGTCACAATTTCACAGTGTGACTTCACAACGACGTCGCCGTGACGTCACCCTGCCTTACGGGATAGACGACTTACGGACTCTACGAGCTGCTTTTGTCTGAAAAACACTCCACCTGTTCTGTCTCGTTACCCGCGGCTCATCGAAGTTTTCGGAAAAAAAAATTGGCATATGTGCCAACACCAATATTTCAATTATCCATAACACTAAGAACGGAAGTTTAGCCTTCATTAAATATCCTAATAGCGATGTGTGCTGAAATTTAAACAATTTGTAGTCCAGAATGCAGGTGTTTTGGAGATAACCGCCAAATTGCTGCGTTAAAACTTTCATTAGCGTTCTAGGTATGGCCACTCAAGAATCTGTGGTGTAAGCCATCTCTAGATAATTCTTGGTAGATTGGTAGGAGATACTCTTGAAACTCTTGAGGAAGTAAGGGAGGAAGATCTTCGTTTAATCATCGCTAGCACAACATGCGTGCTCTGCAGCGTTCGACTAAAGGTTGGATAACTCTGTTAATATTGAATATTTTGATTTTTCATCTTGCTAATATATTCTCGAGATATATTTTCGAAATATGAAAAAAAAATCAATTTTTTGAAATTTCTAAAGGGACTTCCCCCCTTAATGTGAATAGCTTGCTTAGAAATAAGTTTAACAGTTGCATATGCAAGCTGAAATACATTAGCTTTTAACTTTATGATACTGAATAAACATAGTTCGGAAATGTATCTAATTAGAAGTTAAGATGTGGCAATGTAATTTTGGGTGTGTTTCAATTAGAATGTATTTAAGTTAAGAACTAGTGGATATTAATGTGTTTCCTAACGCACCTGCACATGAGGAATACTGATGAATAACTGGTAATATTTAGAAGCGAAGAATGTTTTGCCCATCCATCTAAAAATTATGTAAAATTTGATTGTTTTGTGTCAATAAAGATAACACAGGTGCATAAAGCTTTTTTTGAGGATTCCAGAAAATTTTAGAAGAGGAAAGCAGTCTATAACTTTCGGGTGAAATCGGATATCTCAGATTCGTAACAACTTTTGCCGACTTCTGTCAGGTAATGGTTGAATGCTTCTTCCCATGTAAGAATACTGTTCATGAAAGTATCGTCTGCTGCATATTCCATGGTTTCGCGTGCTCCGAATCCATGTAAGTTTCTTGTTCTTTTTTTCTGCATGTGGCAATACTCCGTGTTTTATTCTGTTTTGATTCGTGTTGTGGTAGAATGTCAAAAATGATGGAATGTAGTAAGCCGCTGTTGACTCGCAAATATTTAGTGTTATAATAAATTCGTGTTAACAGTCCGCTTTGGTGTTTATGTGAACGAACCAGCAGTAGTGTAAGTGATTGTAGTTAAAACGCAATATCATTTGTTGGTACAAGTCTAGCCGGAGTGCTAGTGAAAAATAAAAGTGTACAATCGAACAATTTATGAACGGCTGTATGACATCGTCTGTCGATGGAAATGGTGTGATACCGAAGGAAAAATTACCTCAGGTTGTGAGGTAAGTTAACTTTGAACATTCTATTTCATGTCTAAAAATAATTTGTATTTAAAAGTGTAGAATAATTTTGAAAGTATACAGTTTAGATATTTTAGAACTAGTTTTGGGCTTGATTTAAGCAAAAATGAGTGAACTGGTATCTTTAAAAACAAAAAGAACTGCTCTACGGAGAAGTGCAACAAATTACATTAAGAAAATCGAAAGTATAATCGCAAGTGATGACATTAATGTAATAGAATTAGGAGAAAATATTGAATTTTAAAACAGAAAGAAACGGATCTAAAAAAACTGTATAGGGAAATTGAAGTTTTAATTACAGAACCTAAACAATTTGAAAGTGAGATAGACAGCGCACAGGAAATCTCAGATAAAATTGATTTGTGGAAATTTAAGGGTGAAAAAATTTTGAAAATACAAAATGCTGAGTTAAATAAGAGTGAAATTAAATCTGATAGTGTAATTTCAGAAAACGTGTTTGAGAATATCAAATTATCTAGGTTATCATTACCTACTTTTGGAGGTCATATAACAGAATGGATAGCGTTTAAGGATCTTTTCAATGAATGCGTAAACAGATTTAATATTAAATTAAAAAATAATAATTAAATTATTATAATAAATATATTAATAATTATTAAAATAATTTCACAAGTATATCTAATGCTCAAAAATTACAGTATTTGAAGGCTTCGTTGAAAGGTGAAGCGTATCGCGCCATTCAGTCTATTCAAATTTCGAATTCTAATTTTGAGATTGCATGGAATCTATTAGACGAAAGATATTCAAATAAGCGAGAACAAATATTTGCATATATTAAACGATTTTTAAGTTTACCAACTATTTAAACAGAATCAGCTATTGCTATTTTAAATCTAGTTGACAACATTAATGAAGTCATTTGCTCATTAGAAGTATTGAACTAAACCATTGACAAAATTGGCGATACATTAAGGACTTATTTAATTTTGCAAAAATTGGATCCTTCTACAAAATTGTGGTGGGAACGTCAGCTTAAAAGCGGGGAAATTCCTAAACTTAAAAACTTAATTGAATTTCTGAAGGATTACGCAAGAACTCTTCAAAATAGCAAGCTAGTGGTAAATAAGATACCTAAATCTGTAGTTCCGAATAAGAGTAATGCTTTTGTAGCTAAGTTAGGTTGTGGTTATTGTAAGGAAGACCATAGTTTAGCTAAGTGCTCGAAGTTTCTTAATTTACCTGCTCAACAACGAATTAATTTCGTAAAACGTAATCATTATTGTTTCAATTGATATCTAATATGCATTTCCTCAATAAATGTAAGAGTCTAAATACGTGCCATCATTGCTTTAAGAAACATCATAGTGTTTTGCACATGGTAAATTATTCAAGGAATAAGAATCAGTCAAATAGTATGTCTCCACACGCACAAGAATTTATCCCTAAAAAAGTTGAGTCAGCAAGTGGAAATGTTTCGTCTACAGTCTGTGCCTCTAATTATGAGTCAAACGAAAATTGTAATCAAAAGAGCCATATTTTGTTGTGTACCGCATTAGTAAAAGTTCAAAATTCTAAACAGGAGTTTATAAAATGCAGAGGTTTATGTGATACTGGCTCTCAGAGGTCATTTATTTCACAAGAATGTGTAAATAAATTAGGATTAAAGGTCAAAGATAGTTCTATCTATGTGTCATGTTTGGGAACATTTAATACTGTGAGTAATGGGGAAGTTGATTTATTATTCACTTCTCACTTCAAAAGTGATCTTAGAGTATCAACATCAGCATTCGTGATGGATAAGGTGACAGATAATATTCCCTATGTGTCTTTGCCTTCAATCATTTCCAATAATTTCAATGATTTAATGTTAGCCGATCCATTAATTTTCAAATCACAAAAAAATGATATTCTATTTGGTGTAAATGTATTTATGCACTTAATGACTGGAGAAATTGTCAAACGTGAACCTCAACTTTCATTTGCATTAAATTCGAGACTTGGTTGGATAATTTCGGGTACTACAAATTTTGAAACTCTGGCAACTGATCCAGTATGTGTAAATCATTTAAGTACAAAAACTGACGAGTTAGTAAATTCATTCTGGGAATTAGAAAAAATTCCAAATGTGAAACCTTTAACAGTTGAAGAAAAACTTTGTGAAAGGCATTTTGAGAGTTCTCATTTCAGGGAAAAAACAGGCCGCTACTCAGTCGCATTACCGTTTAAACAGGATCGAGATAATTTAGGTGATTCTCGCTAAATGGCACACAGAAGATTTTTCTATCTTGAGAAGAGATTAATATCCATGCCAGAAATTTACAACCAATACGTTCAATTTATGAAAGAATATTTATCTCTGGGCCACATGGACCTTGTTTCAAATACAGATCGTGAATTAGAGAATAAACATTATTACATCCCACATCACTTCGTCTTGAATAGTTCTAGTTTAACCACCAAATTAAGAGTAGTTTTTGATGGGAGTGCTAAAACAACAATAGGTGTATCTTTAAACGACACTCTAATGGTAGGTCCCGAAACACAAGATGATATAATTTGCATTTTATTAAGGTTTAGATTTCATAATATTGCAATCACAGCTGATATAAGAAGGATGTATAGGCAGGTAAAAATTCATGACAAAGATTGGAATTTTCAGAGAATATTATGGAGAGATAGTCAAGATAAACAAATACAAGTTTTTCGCTTAAACACTGTCACGTATGGAACTGCTGCTGCTCCATATCTTGCAACTAAAACTTTGAGTCAGTTAGTAATTGATGAGGGTCTTAATTTCCCAAAAGCAAAGACTGTAGTTTTAAGAGATTTTTTATGTTGATGATGTTTTAACTGGTGTTGAGAATAGTCAGGAAGGTAATGAATTGATATATGAATTGCAGAAAATCCTAAAAAATGGTGGGTTTGAGTTACATAAATGGTCCCGAAATGAACCATCACTATTAAAAAATTCTGGGTTAGCAAACACAATTAATGATAATATGCATAGTGTAGTGGGCAATAAAGTCATAAAAGTTCTAGGAGTAGAATGGAATCCTGATAATGATATGTTCAAATGTAATTTCAGTGATATAGATTATCAAAGTGTCCCTACTAAAAGAATTATTCTGTCATTTGTATCAACGCTTTTTGATCCATTGGTATGGATTGCACCTTTTGTAACTAAAATGATCCTTCAAGAACTGTGGGAATTACAATTATCATGGGATGACCCAGTACCAGAGAATATTGATCAAAAGTGGAAAATTTTGTGCCATGAAGTCAAACTCTTAAATTCCATATATATACCTAGAAAAGTCATCTTGCCCAATTATTCTCGAAGTGAACTTCACGGACTTTGTGATGCTTCAGAAAAGGGTTATTCAGCAGTTATTTACGTTAAAACTTGTGATAACTCAGACACTGATGTAAAACTTTTAACAGCTAAAACTCGCGTAGCACCACTTAAACCTATCACGATTCCAAGACTGGAATTATGTGCTGCAGTATTGCTGGCACACTTAATACAGGCGGTTAGAGATGCATTACATATAAAACCTGATTCTGTGCACGCATGGAGCGATTCACAAATTGTATTGTCATGGCTAAGATCAAATCCTAAAAGATGGCAAGTCTTTGTAGCAAACAGAGTATCTGAAATCCAATCTATTTTACCAGATGAGAATTGAAACCATGTGAACGGAAAAGAAAATCCTGCTGATTGTGCATCACGTGGGTTGCTTCCTGCAGAACTACTGCCCCATGACTTGTAGTGGAACGACCCACTATGGCTAAGAAGCAATGAGGTTCCCCTGCATGAACCTATTACCATAAATGAAGAAGAAATACCAGAAGCATATAAAACATTATCATTTGTAGTTTCTGAAAATGTAAAAGAACTTGATATTATATCAAAAATATCTTCGTTTTCCAAGTTTCAACGCATATTTGCTTGGCTATTGAGATTCACCTCCAATTCAAAGGTAACACGTGTAGAAAGAAGTACATCCTTTTTATCAAGCAATGAAATTCAAGCCGCAACACGCTGCATTATTCGAATAGTTCAACAAGTGAACTTCAATAAAGAAATTCGATGTTTAGAAGCTGGAAGATAGATACCTACAAATAGCAGTCTCGTTTGTTTGTGACCAATTTTAGATGATAACAAAATATTAAGAGTAGGAGGAAGATTGAAAAACGCACAGCTGTCAGAGAATGAAAAACACCCAATCTTATTACCATCAAAGCACCATGTGACTAAGATCATAATTAAACATTTTCATGCAGCTCCAGAGCTTCTTCTTTCTTTAATTAGACAGAAATTTTGGATCATTACTGCTAGGTCTGTTACTCGGAAAATAGTAAGAACTTGTGTTACTTGTTGTAGATATAGAGCTCAAACTGCAAAACAAATAATGGCTAATCTTCCAGCATCATGGATAACACAGTCACGACCATTTCATCGAGTTCGAACAGATTTTTCAGGACCATTCATGATTAAATATCGTGCAGGACGCGGACTAAAATCATTTAAATCATATGTGCGTGTATTTGTCTGCTTCTTCATCAAAGCAGTCCATCTTGAAGTTGTAGAAGATCTTTCAACAAAGGCATTCTTAAGTGCATTAAAACGCTTTATCGCAAGAATAGGGAAAACTTTTGAGATTTTTAGTGATTGTGGAACCAACTTCAAAGGTGCAGAAAAAGAAATCAACAAATATCTTTTGCAGTGCAAGCAGAATGAAGAATTAAACAAATTTTTGTCGTCGGAGGAAATACGCTGGACTTTTAATCCGCCTTCTGCTCCACACTTTGGTGGACTTTGGGAATCTGCAGTAAAATCAATGAAATCGCATCTGAAGAAAACCATTGGTGACACTGTCTTAACCTATCCTGAGTTCTAAACCTTGATTACGCAAGTTGAAGCTTGTCTCAACTCTAGGCCACTGTGTCCCATATCATCTGACCCAACAGACTTAACTGCTCTAACGCCAGGTCACTTCCTAGTTGGAACTTCTCTAACTGCCATACCTGAACAAGATCTAAGTCACAGTCCTTTGAGTCATCTTCATAGATGGCATGTGAGACAATTTATTCTTCAGCAATTTTGGAAAAGATGGAGCCGGGAATACCTGTCTCAACTTCAGCAAAGACCTAAATGGCAAAAAAGTCAGCGAGATTTAGAAGTCAATGACTTAGTCCTCATCAATGATGACAACCTTCCACCACTTAAATGGAAGTTAGGACCAATAATAACTGTTCATCCAGGTTCAGACAATAAGGTCAGAGTTGTTACGATCAAGACTACTAGTCTTGATCGTCATAGATCGTCTTGATCGTCTAGTGTCATCGATCGTCCAATAGTGAAACTGTGTCCTCTTCCTATAGAAACTAAAAACTGTGAACTCAGAACAGTCTAATATTTTTATATTTTTTGTATTAATTTGTTCGTGTTATTAATTGTTCTTTCATTATAGTTATAAATTGTAAGCAACTAACTACTTGTTGAAATCCCAGGGGATTTCAACGGGGGCCATAATGTTTATGTAAGTATCGTCTGCTGCATATTCCATGGTTTCGTGTGCTCCGAATCCATGTAAGTTCCTTGTTCTTTTTCTTCGCATGTGGCAATACTCCGTGTTTTATTCTGTTTTGATTCGTGTTGTGGTAGAATGTGAAAAATGATGGAATGTAGTAGGCCGCTGTTGTCTCGCAAATATTTAGTGTTATAATAAATTCGTGTTAACAATCCGCTTTATTGTTTATGTGAACAAACCAGCAGTAGTGTAAGTGATTGTAGTTAAAAACGCAATATCAAAGACAACGATGTAGGCATTACATTATATCAATACTGGCATTTGTATATTTCTGGTCGAAAAGTATATTTTAAGATTTTTTTCATTATCATTTGCTAGTTCTCAAAATTGGTAAATATAAAAAAAAAATAAGGTTGTCCAAACTTATTCTGTGATTGTATGTTTAGTATTTTTAATATGAATTTATTTACCACAGCGGAACTTTTACTATTATTGATAGGTGAAGTTTTATGTCTTTCATTCTGACCACCATTCTCTTACAGTATGACTGAATATCATACGCAGAATAATAATGGATAATGAAAAACCATCCTTGAAGAGCGATAAACAACACTTGAAGAAAATTGGAAAAATACATGGACAAGAGTGAATATGATTTTTCGAAAGCTGAGAAAAATTTGAATATATTTTCTGTAATTTCTCAAATAGTAATGAAGATAATTATCCCTTTGCCTTTTAATGTTAAATGTTTAGATTTATGAAAAAAATGTTACTAATTAAGTTTCTTAATTAAAGTTGTAAAAAAATATTCTATTCATTTCCATAAGAATATTTAATTTCTGCAAAGAAGTAAGCTATTTTTAACTTTTAGCGGGAATTTTTAGAAACAAATCAAGGGTGTAACGACGGACTCTCTAACTTCTGGTTTCTTAGCATAAATTAAACTTAGACGAATTCTAAATAAAATTTTGACTGAGTGAGTTTCAAAGAATGCCAACAGAATGGTACAGATATGTGGACGACATTTTTATTTGGGATTCAGATATAGAACATTTACATGTTTTGGATGAAGACAATGCAATTAATAGGAACATACATTTTACATTAGAAATACAAAAAAAAAAAAAATTAAAAAAAATTAAAAAAAAAAAAAAAAACGAAAACTACCTTTACTAGATCTTGCACTGTCAGAAATAATTTACTTAAAAAATGAGAACTTCCATGTACTCGTATTTTTTTAAGTACAATTGTTTCAAAAAGAAGTACACTGTTAAAAATAATCTACTTAAAAAGGAGCATTTCTATGTACTCATATTTTTTAAGTACAATTGCTTCAAAAAGGAGCATTAATCTACTTAAAAATAAAAATTTCTTTGTACTCAGTTTTTTTAAGTACAATTAATTCAGAAACGAGTACATGATATTTTGAAGTTGTGTATACTTATACTTGATTTATAAATGTATGCAGAAATGAATACATATATTTTGTATTTTAACTCTTAATATTCATGTTTAAATTATATGTGCTCAAAAATATGAGTTTTCTGATAAACCCTTTTCTTATACTGAATTGACAGTAGGAATTTCCAAGCTTTTACTTAAATATATGTCTATATTTGTTATAATTTTTAATTTATAATACACACTTTTCAAATTTATTTACAATTTCATTAGAAATGAGAAGAAAATTTAGTTTCAAAATTGTTTTATTAGAAATTAAAATATTTAAGAAAGGGAAAATTCATCTCTAGTGTTAGCAATCTTCCGTCGCTGATTCATAAAAGGTGTCATTTGGAAGCAGCTGGTAACTGCTCTTATAGCACAGTCAGTACAGTACTGATCTCCCACCTAGAGGACTCGGGTTGAAATCACGGGGCGACTCATACACAAAATTTCAAGAATTAAAATAGTAAATTTCGTTGTTCTTTACTCCAAAAATTGTAGTTCTTCGCAATTCAAAATTACCGTAATTAAAAATGGTGATTTGTCGGTTCTCTGTAATTTCGCTTTTTTTTCTTATAGTGTATGTTTGTTCCTATACATACTTATTTTCGAGTCCCTGTATGTACTCAAAAAAAAATGAGTACATGCGTTTCTCAAATTTAAGAGTTAAGTACTCGGAGCTATTATAAGATCGGAAAGTACTCAAACGAGTAAATTTTACTCATTTGAGTACACAAATGAGTACATTTTACTTATTTTTAAATATCCAGTTTTAACAGTGTCAGCTAATAAGAAACATTGATAATCTGACCATTGTAACTAAAGTTTACAGGAAGGACGTTTGATCAAATAACACCATTTTAAGCAATAGTTTGTCCGCAAATAATTATAAAGCTGCAGCATACAGATTTTATATAAAACATGCATTTAATGTTTGTACTATGAATATATTGATCACGAATTAAACATCTTTAGATATATAGGAAATGATAAATTTTTTTAAACTTAAGATAACTTTCTTATTTACAAAACTCTATATGGAATTAATAATAATAATAAATTGAAGTGTAATGAAGTAAAGCTACACAAATTTTAATATTTTCCATGTGTATTTGAATGTTTAAGGTTTATATTAAAGAAATACAATTTAAGTATAATCGCTTTTCATTAAATTAAAAGCAAGTGTTCACAATATCATCGATCCTATCCTTATGGAAGATTCCTGAGGTATATACATAATCCCGGCTACAATAATAGACAGTAAATGGAAATTATATATTGTCGGTATGACAACACGTAAATTTAATGAGCGTTAAACGTAACATTTCACAGATATCAAGCTTACCTGTTGTCGAGCACTAATGTCTAAACTAAATCTGCAGCAATAAATTAAGATTAATTTTAAGAAAGCTAAGTTGTTAAACAAATTATAGTGTTATGAAAAATTAATAATTATGGAGTCAATAGAATTTCTACGACGTAATAATTTTACTTTTACACTACGTTACCGTACAACATACCAAAAATTTGGTATAGTGTACTGAGAATAACCTGAACCCGCCCACTTCGGTTGAACTTTGGAACATTTCGACAGCATAGCCTCTCCCCAGTTTTCACTTTGATGTTTGGATCAGCCGCTCATCTGACATAAAAGACTCAACATCTGGCTTTTATCGTTTCAACCCTGATGATGAGCATTATTATTATTAAAAGTACTTAGTTGAAATGTATTTTATTGTTAATAAAAAACACATTAAAACAATTTAAATAGTATTTTGAGTTTACACAAACTTTAAACAAAATTTGCCTAATTGTTTTTTAAAGTGTTTGTTTTTGTACATGTGCAAGTAAATTTTATTATTTTCTGAATTTAAATTTTATCTCTTTATTTTGTTTCATATATTGTAAATATCTAAAACTATATTCTTGCACGCCAATTTGCGGTTATTCATATTTTAATTCTTATGTATATATTTTTTTAATTTAAACATCAATTTTTCTAGAATGTCCGAGTTTCTTCAAAAAAAAAAATAAATAAATAATAAAAAAAAAAGATACACCGCAATTTCTTTTAGAATTAATGTTTTAAACATAACTTTAATTATATGATCCGAAGAGGTGCGATAAAAACAATAGCGGTATTTAACGATTAGGTAGATGTTTGGGAGGAGGAGAATTCTAGTAGCTAAGTTCTCATAGGTGAATAATTTCTTCGCAACGTAATTCAAATGATGATTCATTTCGCAGGATTTTCTGTACTAAATACATATGGAGGTTTTAAGTCTTGACTTCTAGTAAAAAAGTAACGCTATTTAATACAAAAGTTTTGAAGCAACAAAATTTAATTGTAATATAAGGAAAACAACGTTTAAAATTATTAATTTATATTGTTGAATTATTTCCCCAAACTAAATAATAAGTGATATCAAATATTATTAGGAACCATTATGTCAAGCTGGAATCAGTATGTTTTCGGAATTTAATTTGTTTATTTATTTGTCAAATTTATTTATTAATAAAAAATATTTTAATGTTATATTAAAATTACTTATAAATCTAATATTTTATATCGGTTATAATTAGATACGAGAAATATGTGTTACATATACTGTTTTAATAATTTAAGACTTACTTAAATAGTTATTAACACTTTATTCTATATAATGTATGATATGAACTTCTTAAAAAATTAGCATAAGTAGTAGTTAGTATAAAATACAAAAAATAATTCTCCACTTTAATTCTAAAGTATTTTGCCAAATTATTACAGGATATTAAACACTCTTTGAATATAACTTCGTATAAAGTTTTCTATTTGCAGTCTTTGAAATGAATTTGTATAGAAATAAAAGGCAAATATATCGACGATAAAGTATGCAAGGAATTATATATAAATTAAGTATTTATTCATTTTATAATCCTCTCTATTTACGTTATTTAAACTCTGCATAAAATTAAAAGAAAACAGTTCCGTTTCTTTCGAATATGCGATCTTATTTAAAATGTCAGAGAAAGATTAATAGAAAGAAAAATCATGACTTCAAAATGCTTTTGAAATTTATATTTGCATTCATCTCTTAAATATTTGTGAATTTATAAATACGCCATGTATCATTTTCTTTAAGAAACCTGTTTAGTTTAAAGGAGTTCAAAAATATATTTATATAATTTAATGAAACTTTCATAAATGTTATAACATTTCCGTCTACGTCGAGAATTTTTTAGCCGTGTAATTATTATTATATATTTTTTAAACAGTACCTAATTTGGCGGAACTTCAAAAAGGAAATATTAAATTCATTATAGTGATATTAATTTGTGTCGTTTTAAAATTTTAGCCAATGTTTAATCTATTCTTACCATATGTTGACTATAATTTAAAAAACTAAATTTTGACACAAGGGTCGCTTACTAAAAAAACTGTTCATGTAAAATAAAGCATTTTATTACGAACACTTATTTTAATAATAATTGCATTAATGATGAATGTGTAGTAAACTTCACTATAAATTGCTTGATATTTTACATTTAAGATTATGTAGAAAAAGAATAAAATAGGGTTTTGATCGCTTCCAGAAATGAATTATTGAAATTGACCGGTAGAGACCAGCAATACAGGGGAATATGATTGCTATTGTGTATAAAAAATACGGTTAAACGCATTATGAGAATCGGGCAGAGAAATCGCCCATTTGTCAATGCATACTTACATGTGCACATGAGATCATTTAAGACTTATCGATACAATACGATCGTCTAAAAGAGACAGAGACATATCTATAGCGCAGTCAGTACCCTCTGATAAAAAGAAATGAAATCGCATTCATCGGCTTGTAAGTCAGTGAATTGCCAATTGTCGGTTTTCTTCACGCCTGGGTACGGGTAGCATAAGAACACAAAGCCAGCCCTGATTGATAAAAAATGCCACATTGTTCTGGTACCCCTATTCGCTTGTCTTCTACCGTCTAATGTTAAAATTGGTCACTTGTGAGAAGAACTTTTTATGCAATGAAACAGAAAAGTCCAGACTTTTTAATAACTTTTCATATGACAGGTTTTATACTTAAACAAGCACGTATTAAGGAGATTATTTTACTGCCAACTGAAGTAAACTTGAATTGGAATGCGGAATTTAATGAATGCAGGTGTACAGGAAACGTATGGTTGAGAAAACAAACACCAACACATTTATTTCGACATTTAAATGAAAATAATACACATTCACATTACAAACGACGTTCTGAACACACAAAAAGTTTTGAAGAAGATGCAGTCACTACATCACAGGAATATGACACTTTCTGAAAAAAGAATGCATCTACATCAATCGATTGGTAGAATATGCTTAGTGGGAAAGATCTTGTTTTTAGCCAAAATAATCCATCTGTTGCCGTCGATTGGTAAGAAATGTTTAATGATATTGGCCACAGCAAAAATTCATCCCTAAAATATGAATCTTCGTGCAAAAAAATGCATGTCTGTCAGACAATTGGTAGCAAATATTTAAAGGAATTTATTAAATAAAAACGTCGTTCCTGCAATATGATACTTTCTGCAAATAAATAAAGTCTGTCAGTTAGTTAGCAGCAAATATTTTAAGGTATTAGATATACTATAAACATCAATCCTGAAGTATTATGCAATGCGTAACTTTTCAGGGAACATTATCTTCCGCATTTCAACTTATAGTGAAATTAAGTCAGATATTCGACAAAAGAAATCATTCTTATAGAAAATATTTATTTTTGCGTCACCAATAATGCTTTTTGAACAAGATAAAGCAATGTATCTATAACTCATTCTAAACTGTATTACTAATCGATGTATTAAATGAATTTTATAACAAGTTGTTTTAATGGTACTTATAAGTACCGGCAGTAGATAAAGGGTTAAATTGCTCTGAAGTTGAACACTTTATCCCAATTTCATAAATGATTGATCTCGGGTATCAAAAGTGCTTAATTATTTTCGTTCTAAAGCGTCCGGATAAAAGGCTTTCGATGACTCCGGCTCTTGCACATTTATTCGTTATGGATTGAACATCACATGCATTATTGTTCTATTCTACGCAATAAAATCCAAAGTTGATATCCGTATTTGTGTAGAAGAAATGTTTCACAATTATTGAACAATAATTAAACCAATAAAGTATGCAATAAATCTCCTAAAATCATTAAAAATCACTCTTGATGACCGCGTATAATATACATTGTTATGTTTAAAAGTCTGTATTTTTAATTTTTAAAACGCTATTTTATCCTTTTTTAATTACGAGATGCTTTTTATATATTTAATAGTCAAAATAGAAGCGCCAATAAAATAAAAAAAATATACAAATATATATGAAATCCTCCAATTTATTTATTGCGTCGGGAAACGGGGAAAAACAAAAACGGGAAAACGACTTCGTTATTTTACTTACACTTCTCTCCTAATATTGAATATTTTTTCATAATTGTATTCCAGTAAGAAACCTTAACAAGTGAGGTCATGAATTTATACATAAGAAAAAGAATTTTCCTACCGTTTACTAATAGGCACCGTTTTATCACCTGCAGACAACCATATGTTTTTTTCCATGGGGAATGGAAACCTAATGATAGCATATTTGACCAATAATCGCTATTGCTTTCTTCTCCTCCATAAAATCAAAAGTCGTTAGTCACTCCTGTGCTTTGGAGTCATGGGCGTTCAATTTTCTCGTGGATATTCAAGGGGATCGAAGAAAGGATCGTTGGAATATTTCTTCTGTCAACACCCCCTTTATTTAATTTACTACTCCTATAGATTGGATATAAATACCCGAAGAAAAGATAAAGTAGTGAATAAATTATCGAACGCTGAACTCTTTTCCCCTTTGTGAAATGGATATTTCATCACGAATGAAATATATATTTACTAATATTTAAATTGTATATAATATTCAGATTTATAAAATATCACCCTGTTAATGTAACTCAATTGATTTTTAAACTTAAAATTACACTATGTGCAAATTACTTAAAAGATGATAAAATATTAAAAAGAAAGGCATTATGTTACTTTAATAAATCTTAGTATATACAACTATATACATAGCCTTCGTCAGAGAATACAAAAATGCAAATACTGTTTTTAGCGTCTTATTTTCAAATTTCACGTAGTTGATATCGAAAGGAGTGACAGTGAAAGACAAATTTTTGATCACTCATTTCGGCACCAACTACATAAAATTTGAAAATAAGTCGCTAATAACAGTATTTTTATTTTTGTATTCACTGACGAAGGCTATGTATATAGCTGAAAGTACTAAGATTTATTAAAGTAATTTAACACATTTTTAAATATTTTATTATCATTTAAATAATATGCACATAGGTTAATTTTAACTTTTTAAAGATGAATTTATCATTCTATTTATTTATTTGCTTTTTAAAGTTTCTTTCTTCTCACAAAAACTTTAAATATAAAACGTGTAGCTTATAAATTCCGGATTTTTCTTAAAATTTCATTTCAAAGATGAAATATTATTTTTATTCGCTCAATAATATTTTTATTTATTTTATTATTTTTAGAAATTGGATATGAATAGCTAAGAAAAACGTAAAATCTTGACCACATTATGTAACGTGGAATTATTTTACCTTTCTGAAATATACATTTTCACAAAAATGATTTATATATATATAATTTTAATTCTTTCAAAAACATAATCAACCATTTATGTAATTTAACGGGGTTTTTATCTTATCCACCCCTACGGAAAATATTTCTACAATTAACGTGAAATAAATAAATTGTGATTTTTTTCTACGAAATACGGGGTGTTTCTAAATGAATATCGGGGTTTTAATGCTTGGTAGTGTTACATAAACGTTAAAATTATAATTCATACATAAAATAAAAGAACAACTCAAAGAGTTTTACCTACAAGCTTGCAAGTGTTCAATGTGAGAACCTTTCGTCACACAGCACACATCAAGTCGACAGCCCAGTTCTTCCGAAACGTTGATTAGTAATTGTGGGGCCATTGTTGCAACAGCTGCAATGGTAAGCTGGTAGTGGAGGCACATACACAGGATCCTTTATGAACCTTCACAGGTAGAAATCACATGACATCAGATTGGGTGAGCGTGAGAACAGAACTTCTTTAGCTAATCAACGTTTGGGAAGAACTGAGCTACCGAGTTGATGTGTGCGGTGTAACGAAAGGTGCTTGCATTGAACAAATGTAAGCTTGTAGGTAAAACTGTTTGAGTTGCTCTTCCATTTTATGTATTAATTAGAATTTTAAGTTTTATGCAATAAATACTACCAAGCGTTAAAACCCCGATATTAATTTAGAAACGTTTTCTAACAACATTCCTTTGTTTTATTTACTATTTATATAGACTGAATATAAATACCTACGGAATTAATGAAACATTGATTAATTTATTATCATCTTCCGTGAAACATAAATTTTATCTCAAGTGCAGTAAATGTTTATTCACATTGATTTGCTATCTAATACCTATTCTTGTAAATGGTAAAATTTAATGCCAAGTCGATTTTCTACAATTTTCTCTTTTAAATATATGTATATGTACGTTTTGAACTATATCATTTGTGGTGATTTATTCTTTCTTTATGATACGTTATGTTATTCGGTCTTTTCACACATGATCTTTTAAAAGATTCATTTTTTAAGTACGAAACTATACTTGTGTAGGTAAATTTCATTGATCAAAAAAGTAGAAAAATATCAGTAAAAATATTCAAGTTTTCAAGATTCATTATTAACAAAAAATTAAACTGTAGTTTTTTCATATTAATAAGTATTGAAAGCTAATATGGTTTCTACAGCATTTGTTTCTTAATTAAGGTGGATGAGCCAGAAATGGCCAGTGCTCCTAAGGTAGCCCATACCCGAAAAGTAAAATTAAACATCTTTTTAATAACAAGTTGCATTGTAAATCATGTATATGCAGAGCACGTTGCTGAATTGGAAGAGATCACATTGATCGGCCACTATTGTATACAGTGGTTTCACTTTTGAAGTGTAGTCGTTCTTATTTCGAGGTTAGAGGATATTTTAATTTATGTTTAAATTCTTAGAACTTTGAGTTATGATAAGTTTTCTGGAAGCTCATTTCTTTCTCTTTAACCACATTTACTTCACTTATTATAATTCTATCAGATTATTAGTTTTATGTCATACAAAAGACGAAAAAGTTGTCTTGACATATGGACAAGATTTTGATAAATCTACCAACATAAATTTTATTTATTTATGGACTTTTCCACGAATTTCACGTACTATTGGGAACACAAGAGATTTCTCAAAAGAAGTCAGTGACGCCCAGAAAAAAAAGCAAACCCCAATCCAGTACATAGCCAAAAGAGACTCTCAAACAAACTGATATTCCCATGCCTGGCACATGTGGTTGCCAGCCAAAAGTAAGCTGGTTTCGCCATTTCTGCAAGAAATCCAATTTAGTGAATCCCATTACAGAGATATATATTCAAAAGTGTTTATTGTAACTTTTTTCATTGTAATTAAATACTGACATTGAACATTGCAATACCCGTCTAGAAGTAAAAATAGCTTTCTGAATACTTTTTTTTTTTTACATTTTAAAAGTGATTTCTGTCTATGGGCCATTTTTGAAACACTGTGCGCCAAATGTGACACCAAAACTACTATTTTGTGTTAAAAAAATATTACAAAGAAACGCATGCTTGACATGTGTTAGATATAAAATTAAAATATTACAAAAAATCAGTCACACACACCTAACAAAAAATTTATAAAAGAATCCTTAAATCTTAACTACGGCCACCTTTTACTCACCTACCTAAATTCCGTTCTTAAGATAGATGATGGTAAAGTTATATTTAGATAATTTCACATTTACATAAAGTTCATATATACGATGCAAATCTGTATTTCACTCCGGCAGTTTAAGCTTGACATCTTCTGAACTGATTCCCATGGCACTTACAAGGTTAGTTTGATAACTGTTCACGGATTGTTCGTACTTTTCTTTTAGACGGGCGATAGGAATAAATGATTAAATATTTTTTAATCACGTCATTTGAATTCCATACGTTTAATTTAAAAAATACATATTTCACTCATTTCCATTTACAATAGCCAATTTTTATTTGAAATACATACGACTACATATATGTATTCAAATGACAAATATTTATTTTAAAATGGAAAGTAAACGAATCTGTACATTTTACAGATTACGAGTGTCGTGGTTTCTAGTGTGAGGGTTTTTTTTTTCTTTTAATAACACTTACTACTCCTATTTGTTGGCGAAAATCCAATAATATAAGCATTCATCAACTCAATAAAATAAAAACTCCGATCCTGGAAATAACTGACTTTTTTCTGTTGTTCACGTAAAAAAAAAAAAAAAAAATCTGATATAATCATCGTAAAACGTTTAGAATAAAATAGAGGGTTTTTTTTTTTTTCATTTTTTTTAAGAGAGCTTTTCGCAACGTATTAAAAACCCGTGCTTTACTATAATAAATAGTGTGGAAATGTACTATCCAAACAGTGCTAAAAAAAATTGTATCCCTTAAATGTGCAACGATGCTGAAATCTAAAGAGCCGATCGCGCCATTGCGGTATATTTTCAGATTTCAATGTAAGCATCGTATTATTACAGCATCTTGAGCAAATCGTCTTGCAGCTTTAAAAAATATCCTGCAGATGACGCTGCGATCGACTTCTTTGGATTTGAGCATCGTTTGAAATTTAAGGAATACAATATTTTAGCACCTTTTAAAGTATTACTGGGATAGCTGTTTTCCACACTATAAGTTCTAGACGCTGTACTTCAATTGATGATGAAAGTGGAAAATGATTTGGAAACCATAAAGGTCACTTCTATTACTGATTTATTTTTACTATTCATTGTGTTCAAATATTTACTATTCTATATCTATATTACATATTTAATATTTCTATATATTTACTACTGTTATTTTTAATAATCTAAAATCCGTATCAAATACTTGTTTTCTAAAACTACAGACTAATTTACTGTTATAACATTTTTGACTGCATTTACTGTGCTGTACTAAGGGGTGTATTACAAAATAAAACGGAACGTGGACTGAGACTGCATTTAAAATTCCAGAACCGCATTTAACTCCAAGCTGCGAGGCACGCCAAACTAAAAAAGAAGAATCACCGAAACATAAAACAATGGAGAATCACTGAAATCACTGTAAAACTCTCCATTTCAATACCGTCTCCAAAGGCTACTTTGGGCCACTTTTCCTGGTTCCACTAACATTGTCTTTATTAAAAAATACTATATATAATTTTTGAACATCGAAATTGAATTGCAAACAATTAACATGAAGCAATGAAGCAAACTGTGTGGTTTTAAAGAGGCAATGATTTATTTATTTTTAATTTTTAACTACTTTTAATGTTTTGTAACAAAGTAGCCCCTATCAGGGGCTTCTTTGGTCCATTCACGTAGTTTCGTATAAATTGAATACATTCCATATCTTGGATTATTGAAAACCTCTTGCATTAGGATCTACTAATAAATTAACACTGCATAACTCGATAAACAAATGTTCTTTTGAACACTTAAACACAATAAACCAATTGAAACTATTAAAGACACGAAAAACAGTTTTCGTCATTGCATCCTCAGCAACTGGAACAAAAATAATTAATGTAACATTTTGCAGCAGTAACATAAAAAAAAAAACTTAAAACATTTTTTAAGAGATGTGGTTGTATAAGAGGCATTTCTAAATAAATGGGGCTACTTCTGACCAAACCAGGCCTTCCACAAAGTAGCCCCGAAAAACTAGTTTTCACGTTAGCTTTATGAAAACGTAAACATTTCATGTCAAAATAAGACGTCAAAGGAAGAACTATGATTACACATGGGTTACAGGTTACTAAAGGTAATATTTTGACACTTATCTTAATTGTAGCTTTTATCCAGATTGTCACACTATAGAAAGATTGGTGGGTTAAAATATAGAAACGAAAACAGTTTTTTTACAAAGACATCCAGTGTTGCCAATAAGAAAAATTAAAATCACCCCAAACTATTCAAATATCTAAGAGCAGGGTATAAAATATTTTTCAAGAGCAAAAACTCCAAATTATCTTGTATTGTTTGTTCAATACAAAGAATAAACACATTTGTATGTGATTTTCCAAAGTATGGACCAAGGTAGCCCCGATTGACGGTAGTGTGGTAACTGAGAACGTTTTAATCCCTCTTTTCATAACGGCCTCATTTCTCTACCACATCCAACTGTAAATCATCATATCAGGACATGAGTTACAAAACTCGCCTTATCCTGAAAATCAATTTTTGGGAAATCTCGAAGAAACTCTGACTGCGTCCGTTGGATTTCATACTAAACCAAGATTTTACAATAACAGAAATACATGATAAAATTAGTTTTTATTTAGACAGTAGCGTTTTTTTTCGATGCAAGTTCATTAATAGAATAGATTTATACAGAAATCTCTATTTTTTACATTTTGGATAAGGCGAGGTTTGAAATTCACGTCCTCATATAACACACTCAATCCTTAATAGTCCAAATTTTGTCCAACAGATAAGGAAATATAATCCTACGTTGGCGCTTGCATCGTTATAAGCTATTTGAAAGGAAATTTCAGGTAAATCTCTGTACTAAGTTAATATACACTGCTCAAAACAATTAAAGGATATTGCAGTTTTAGGTGGATTTTGTATCTGGTAAACTGTTTAGCTGATTGATACATGGCCGACAGACATAGTAGATTATATGAGAATAAATTACACATGTTTGGCAGAAAAAAATGCATTTTATTGCGCATTTGTGTACTAAAGGAAAAAAACACAATTTGTGCATATGAGAAAAAAAGAATAAGAAAAGGTGTTTTCTTCAAAGAAAATCATTTTCAGTAGGGGGTATGGTTTCCACGGGCGGCCAGCAACGTTGAACATCTTTGAGGCATGGTCTCAATGAGGCTATTAATGACGAGTTGGGGTATTCTGCCCCACTCTTCCAGAAGAGGTCTTTCCAGTTCTTGGAGAGTTTGTGGGGGTTGTTGGCGGCCAGAAACTCGTCTTCCTAGAGCGTCCCACACGTGCTCGATTGGATTCATGTTTGGAGAACATGCTGGCCATTCCATTCGAACGATTCCTTCCTCGAAAAGGAAATAATCCACCAGGTTTGCACGATGTGGCCTGCAGTTATCATCCATTAAAATGAAGTTATCTCCGATTGCTGCAGCGTAAGGGACTACAATAGGTCTGAGGATCTCATCCCTATATCGGCGACCAGTCAGAGCTCCATCTCGAATGATGTAGAGGTCAGTGCGCCCGTTAATGGAGATGCCACCATACACCAACACTCCTCCACCGCCAAATCTGACTTTCGTGCACGAACGCAGGATTATTCCTACTGCCACGGTCCCTCAAGATGAAAATACGCCTATTATCCGGATGCACAGAAAAACGGGACTCGTCAGAAAACAGAATATTGCTCCATTCATTTCTCCTCCAGATGACATGCTCGGTTGCCCACTCCCTGCGGTCGCGACGATGCCTTGATGTTAATCTAACACATACCATCGGTCGGCGAGCATACAGACCTACAGCATGGAGCCGGTTTCGGACAGTCTGAGTTGAAATCGTGGTGCCTGTAGCCGAGCGAAGGTGTTGTTGGAGAAGAGTAGCGTTCATGGTTCGGTGTCTCCGAGCTGTTAACGCTAAATACCGATCTTCATTGGGCGTTGTTGCCCGTCTACGACCCTGCCCTGGTCTTCGGCCTGCACATTCACTCTCCAAAAAACGGTTCCAGATCCTGGAAATGACACTTTGTGACACTCCAATGGCTTGCGCTATTTCGGCTTGAGTTTGGTCACCTTCTAACCTACCAACAATTCTCAAAGCTCCTGAATCTGCAAATGACTTCGCTGAGACATCGTACTCATCGAAACAAAGCAATCACTGAATGCCGATCATCCTTGTCTTCATTCTCTTTTATCCAGTTGAAAGTCAAATTTCATTCGCTGCCGCTGAAGCGACGTTTTTGACGTCGAACTCAAAATTTGCATACTCCACAGTTTGAAAACCAGAAAAATTTGCATTTGTGATTCTCTTCTTCTATTTTCGGCAAAAAAAATTTCGTTTATATATTTATTTTATATAAAACTTCAAATATCCTTTAATTGTTTTGAGCAGTGTATAATGTGAAAATTTCCGATATATTTCATTTGAAACAAGATTATTTTGGAAAATCGAACCAAAGTGGCTGGCGAATCCTGCTGTTTCATAATAAAAAAAAATCTTTACAAAACTTGTTAAACAAAATATTTAAACGTAATTAGAAAATGCACTATTATTCCTTATAAACTGACCCATAAGTTAATAGTCATTAACTAAAGAAAAATATTCTAAATCGAATTCTAAAATAGAAACCTCAATGATTTATTTGACATTTTCTCATTCAAATAAGAAAAATTGAGTTACTAAAATAAAGGAACATTTTCTTTAATGTGACCTCAACATTTATCAAATTAATTGAAATTCTGAAAAACGAAGTACCTCCAGTAATTCATGTCAACATCTTAATTCAATTATTTTCGACATTTAATAACAAAAAATCCTACTTTGGAACAACAACCTTGAGGTTCGAGGTTTTTAATAATAATACATCATTTATTCGCTGGAAGAATTTTCGTTCAGATTCAAAGAAAAGATAAAATTTAAAAACAAAAGCATTTTCTGGACTGAGAAGAGTACTACGCGTTAAAATATTAAAAAGAGGTTTTCCCTTTATTTTTCAAAGTCAATTTGAAATACGTAGGTATTTCAAAAATTTACCACTGGCAAAAGAAAGACTGTAATTGAATTATTTAATTTAGTGACTGTTTTATTCCCTTGTAGCATGACTAACGAACATAAATGCTTTTGGCAGATTCGAAATACGCAAAGTATAAAAATAAACTAGGATAAATAAATAATATTTTTATTTTGTCATTATATTTTAATGTTGTGTGTGTATTATTTTGTTCTTTATATTGCATTAAAGTTTCCTTTGAGGATTTTTTATGAGCGATTCAAATTAATATTTTCAGATTTTTTTGTAATTTTTTTTTTCTGCATTTAACATTAATATTTTTCTATAAAAATAATTGAATTTTGTTGCTTAATTTTATTCAAGAGTCAAACAAAGTACAAGATTATGTACAAACGAAGGTAAATGGGAAGTCTTCCAACAAATTTTAATCGACAAATAGTCCCTGAAAGAAAAGTGAAAAAGAAACATAATTATGCATTTATGTTAAATAATAAGATTAGAGTGTCCATTGCTCATAATTTCGATACGAACACGTATTTTTGGGATTGTATTTGGATTTTTTTGTAAGTAGTTTAGGAATTATGTTGGTTTAAAATTTACTACTCTTAAAATCACTTTTTATCTTTGCAAAATAACTTAAAATGCAGTTAGTGTTTTAAGCATAAGTGAAGAACTACTTTTTTGAATAAGCTGCAGTTTCTTTTAATAATTTTTAGGTTATAATAATTAATTGTTTTGAAATTAGATATTTTTAAAACTAAGTTTCAAAAAATTTATAAAATGTAACCCTTGATTTTTTTAAACAGAAATTGGTTCTAGAAAATTCAAACATGAAAAAGTTAAATACATATCACTCTGCCAAGTATTTTTTAAGCTACGCTTAAATATATTTCCGCATTTCTATCTGTTTTGGAAAGGTTACAAATGAACTTCGTATTAGAAATTTCAAGCTTGTAAGGATAGAGGTTAGCATTTTTTTAATATCCAGTTTAATGTGAATAGCTTGTTTACAAATAAGTTTAAGCATTACATATGCATGCTGAAATACATTAACTTCTAACTTTACCATACTAAATAAACCCAGTTAGGAAATATATCTAATTAGAAGTTAAGATGTGGCAATGCAATTTTGGGTGTGGTTCAATTAGACTATATTTCAGTTAAGAACCCGAGGATATTAATGTGTTTCCTAGCGCATATGCATTTGGGAATACTGAACAAGCTTTGGTAATATTTAGAAGCCAAGAATGTCCGTCCATCCATAAATATATATAAAATTTGATTGTTATGAGTCAATTAAGATTACATAAGTGCATAAAGCTTCTTTTGAGGATTTAAGCAATTTTTAGCAGAGAAAAGCATGGTAAAATTTTACCTTCGGATGAAATCGGATGTCTCAATTTTGACGCAACTTGAGCAGACCTCTATTAAGTAATGGTTGAATACTTCTACCCAGGTAAGAAGAAGAAGATGTAGGCATTACATTATATCAGTACTGGCATTTATTGTCGAAAAGTATATTTTATTTTATTTATTTTTTTTTCATTATTACTTGCTGGTTTGCAAATTGTTAAATAAATTACAAAAAATAATGTTGTCCAAACTTATTGTGTGATTGTATGTGAATTTTATTTAATATGAATTTATTTTATATTATACCACATATATATAACCACATATATACCACATATATATAATGGTATATTATATTATACCACAGCGAAACTTTTACTATTATTGCCAGGTGCACTTTTCTGTCATTCGTTGCGGCATAATTATTCAGTATAAAACTGAATATCATACGCAGAATAAAAATGGACATTGAAAAGCCATCTTTAAAGAGCCAAAAACAACACTTGAAGAAAAATGGAAAAATACATGGACAAGGGTGAATATGATTTTTCTAAAGCGGAGAAAAATGTGAATATATATTCTGTAATATCTCAAATAGTACTGAAGATAATTATCCCTTTGAATTTAAATATTAAATCAGTAGATTTAAAAGTAAAATATTATCAATAAGGCCCCTTAATTAAGGTTGTAAAAAATATTCTAATCGTTTTCATAAGAAAAATTAATTTCTGCAATGAAGTGCGCATTTTTTTTTTACTTTTAACGGGGAATTTTAGAAAAAAAAATTATGGGATGTGCCGATAGACGCCCTCAGTTCTGGATTCTTAGCTTAAGAGGTCTTGTACCTTTTAAACGCGACAAAATTTAACGAAAAAATTCAAAGTTCGAATTAGTCTATCTTCAAAACCTTTTTATGGTTCATTAAACATGAAATTTCGATTATTCATTAAACATATTGTGCTTTGTAATATGCTGACATTAGAAATTCATTAGACTTTTACAGAATATGTGTATTGTTGAATTCAAAATAGCTCTTTTCATTAACTGTACAAAAAAATTTATTTTTGTGACAAAAAAAATAAAACTTTTATATTTTTAATGAATAAAAACAGTCATAACTAAAAATATTACCGCTGTAAATACTTAAAAGTAGTTCATTTTAAACGTGCATATTTGTTTAGTATCTTTACCAAATTTCATGACAATCCATACATACTTTTTCAAGATATAATGCGCGCAATGACTTTTGGTGTAAAAAAAGAGCTACACCGACGGAAAAAAAATCCCAACACCAAGAAAGACTTGTGTTAGATAAACGAAATTTGGTAGGCGTGTTTATACATCTGAAAGATGACATCGATTGAATTTTCGCTCTTCGCGCATAAGTGTGGCGCTAATAGCGCCACTCAGAACTTGCATATCAGGTTTACTTTAAATGCGTGCTGTAAAGTTCGTGGGCGTTATTTAGCTTCGAAATGGGACGTATTGAGTTGATGTTAGCCAAGAATGCCTTTAACAAGACGAAGAAGCCACTGTCAACAGCTCACCGAGTTGCAACGAGGTTGCATATTCGGGCTACGAGAAGGTGGATATTCTTTCCGCAATATTGCAGAAAGACTTGGTTGGAATGTATCCACTGTGCATGATTGTTAGAAGCAGTGGTCAATGGATGAAACTGCCTGGAAGACCGGGTTCCAGGCGGCCACGTGGCACTCTTGAGAGGGAAGATCGCCGTATTCCGCGTACGAGTGTGGCGCATCGTACTGCGTCTGCGGCAGAAATTCGAGCTGCATTTGGTACCACAGTAACACAACGAACTGTTAGAAATCGGTTACTGCAAGGACAGCTTCGAGCCAGGCGTACAGTAGCGTGCATTCTCCTGACTCTAAGCCATTGTCGTTTGCGACGCCATTCGTGTCCAGCCAGAGCACATTGGTGGGCGGAGTGGGGACCTGTTGTGTTTCTTTTTCATCAGAAAACACAGCAGATCTCCAACTCAGCTAAATGGACTTTCAACATATTTGATAAAAACAATGTTATTAATTTAATCACTTTCATTTATAAATATAATAAAATGTTCCAAAAATTTAATATACAGTACTAATACAAATGTTGGATAATATAATCTAATATGTACCTGTAAAGAAAAAAATTATCGGTCTTTCTTTTCCTAAAGTAATTCAAAATGTACTCAAATGACAAAAATAAAATAAGTACAGGCATCCCTCAACTTACGTAATACTCGACTTACGTAAATTCGCACTTACGTAAGAAATTTCGAAAATTACTTTTATGAGCATACAAGCGTGTTTGATACGCATTTGCATACTTTTGGTAATTGTTTTATAAATAAAATATGCAGATAAAAACCACAGCAATAATATCGTTTTATGTATTAGGTATACCTATATTTTTATTGGGATATACAATCAAATCTTTAACAAAACAAACACATATCTGATTAAAATGAGCCAAAAAAATACTATGTTTAACCGTTACAATTTTGTTAGCTGAATTCAAACCAGAACGAAACCTAATTTTAAAGATTTGGTGAAGAGGAACGAGTGTATTTTTCCTTCCAGCTTCAGAGATGTTCTTTTCATGTAGACTCAAAATTGATATAAATTAATTCATCAATTTTAAATTTATAAATCCCATATTCCACAAGATACTTTTTATTAGAAAAGTGTTCTTTCAGTTTACTTTTATATATTTTCATACTTTTAAAGTTTATATCCAAGTAAATACTACTGCAAGCTACTTCATTTATAAAATAATACTCTCTAAATAATGTATATATTATATATATTTATTTATATAATAAATATTGTAGTTTCTATGAAATTTTACCTGAGGAATTTAGAAATTTGACTTACGTAAAATTCGACTTATGCAAAAGTTTACGGAACGCATTACTTATGTAAGTCGGGGGATGCCTGTATTAGATTCACCAAATTTCCTATACATAAGCAAATTAATGCCAGATTACAAAATAATTCAATTTAATGCCAGATTGCAAATTAATTCAAATTATTGTCAGAGCACCATTTTGCTAATTTAATTCTTGGTATATTCCCGAAATCATTTTTCTGACTGTAAAAAGTTGTCCTAGTTGAATAATTTCCGGCGATTTATGCTTGCCTAAATGAGAAGAAAAAACAATTATTCCTCTTATTCAATACTCGATTCCGTAATGCAAATGCCTGAACAAAAGTGATGTTCCGAAATACGAAAAATCATTTTACATTCTAAATGTATAGGTAATGTGCTCGGTAAATTATTATTAATATGACATACAGAAGGGACATTCTAACTAGATATTTCTCTCCCGTTCATAGATTATTTTCTTAAAGAGAAAATAAAAGTAAAATTAAAATGTATATGAATATACAAATGATTTATGTTTGTTGCGTTAAGAAACCAGAAAAAAAAATATTTAATTGAAAATTTAATAATATAAAAGTAAATTTTACTAAAAATTAAAATTTCACTAGAAATACAGAAAAATAATGGACTCTAAAAATTCATGAAAAAGTTTTAAATTTATAATACGTCATATAATTAAAATAGCTCGAATACTTAAAATTAACTGGTGCACATTTTTTTTTGTTGTATCCATGGATGTGTTCAAATATGAACCGTTTTATATGTGTGAATATTACATGTCCCTGAACGACGAACAAATCCATGGCACTCCGCACTGAATTTCCGACCGACCGCGCACGAATATAAGAAACACTCATAACATCATCATAATATATTCTTATGCATTATAAAAAGACGTAACATTGAATTCCTTACGAATAATAAAAATGCAACGTTATTCAATGATTTCCTGGTATAGTTCATTGTTTTTCTATTAGCGAGAATCATTTATGACGCCATGAGTAAAATAAATGATTTCAAAGTTGGAAATCAAGTCTATTTTTAAATGATTTATATAAAATTTGCTTAGGGGCATCTACGTATTAAAACGAACCATAACTTTGTTTTTTTCAATAGCAGTACACAATTCTGACAGCATCAATGAAATCTACACCCTTCAATTAGCCTAAGAACAAATTTGTATGCAATTCGTACCATAAGTTTCCGAGAAATTAATTATTTTAAAACGAGCTTATTTTGAGTGCTGTATCCATATTGAAGTTCAGTACTCGATTGTTAACCAAGAGACCCCCTTCTTGATCAAGGCACCTGAAGCGCCACTCAAGGAGTCAATGAAGCCTGTTAGATTACAGGACAGTAGAATAAATTTCAAAATATCTACTCACTTCTATCATAGACGGCCCCTTAAACCATCATTTTGCTGTTTTTTAAGCATAATTTGAAAACTACTTGGAAGAAAAATGTGAAATTTTGGATTTCCATAAAGTAGGACTTAAGAAATCTAAATCCATAAAAAAAATTGCAGGTTGCAATTCATAATATTTTCGAGTATTAATTTCATAATCCATAATTTATATCGTAAAATTATACAAAATGCAAATTCAGCGTATTTATGTTTGGGTATATTAGTATTATTGCTACAAAAATAATTAGCACATTAGGAGCATACTTTCAGGAGATATAAATAAAAATATGAAAATGTAATTTAACATTAGAAGCACTAAATTTTGAATGTTTATAATTCAAAAACATATGATTCAAATGACTTGAAATTTGGTGTCTAGGCATACTTTGAACCAGAGATTTGAAATATCTCGTTAAAATTGGGTATTGCTATTGAAAAAAAATGAAGTTTGGATTCGTTTTAATATGTAGATGGCCCCCTAAGAAAAAATTATGTACCTCATTTATAAGTAGACTTAATTTCCAATATTTTTGTACAAGTAACTTTCTTCTACGATAATTTTTGCAGAGCTAGTAGGCGGTGTTTCCCTTTTTTTCCCATGACTGTACAATTTGTCAAAAGGTCATAAAGATTGAGCTCTGGTATAGAAAATGCCGAATTAAATTGTTAAGAACATTTTCCTTTCTTATACCAAACAGGAAGTCATTCAGTCAGGCAGTTCAATAAAAACGCAGGCTTAAAATTTAGAGCTCCTAATTTTAAATTCATTTTTCATCGTTGCAAAATGATTGCTAAGCGGTAACTTTTTAAGCATAATGTTCCATATCGTTGCGGTCAAAAAAGTGAAAGATTGTTTGAAATACAATTTAATAATGTTACCCTAATTCAAACAATTAAAGTTGTGAATTTCTGAGTTGCAAGAAACCATGCTTTTGGTGGATTATGTAGTTCAAAGATTTTTTTGTTATTGTTTATTTACATTGTCACACAAAAGATTCCGTTAGGCAGTGTTCTATGGAATCTTGTTTTTGTATTAAATTTTAATAATATTAAAGTATTTAAAAAATAATGAAATTTATAAACGTTTCAGAAATCTATACTGCAGATTTTCTATACGGATGATTGCCCTGTGATTTTCCGCATGATACTACGGAAATTTTTTTCTCGATTTTGCGTTAAAGGGCTCTAAAGATTAACACTTTCTCCCATTGTCATAAATGGTTGATCTCGGGTATCCAAAGTGCTTTATGTTATTCGTTCTGAAGCTTCCGTATCAAAGGCTTTCCATGACACCAGCTCTTGTGCTTTCATTCATTATGGATTGAGCATCATATGCATTATTATTCTATTTTACGCAATACAATCTAAAGTTGATATCCGTGCCTATGTAGAGGAAATGTTTCACAATTATACAAAAATAATTAAACCAATCAAGTATGCAGTAAATCTTCTAAAATTATAAAAAAATCTCTCTTGATGACCGTGTAAAAAAAAAAAAAAAAAAAAAAAAAAAAAAAAAAAAAAAAATGTTGTTAAACAAACTCTGATTTTTAAAAATCTCTTTTATAATTTTCGAATTATGAGATGCTTTTTATATATTTAATAATCAAAATAGAAGCTCTAATGAAATAAGAAACAAATGTGTATGAAATCTTCCAATTTATTTATTGCGTCAAGTAAAGGGAAATAAAGTAAAACCGGGAAAACCATTTCGTTATCTTACTTACATTTCCCTCCTAATATTGAATATTTTACTCCATTTGCATTGCTTGTAAGAAACCTATAACAAGTGAGGTCATAAATTTATATATATAAAAAGAATTCTCTTTCCGTTTACTAATATGCACCGTTTTTATCACCTACATTGAACAATATTCTCCTTTCCCCATGGGGATTGGAAACCTAATGATAACATTTTTTGACCAATATGCACTATTGCTTTCTTCTCCGCCATAAAATCAAAAGTCGATAGTCACTTCTGTGTTTCGGAGTCATGGGCTATCAATTTTCTCGTGGTTAGTCAAGGGGAATGAAGAAAGGAACTTTGGAATATTTCTTCTGTCAACACTCCTTTTATTTAATTTACTATTCTTATAAATTTGATATCAATACACGAAGAAAGGATAAAATAGTGAATAAATTATTGAACGCTTAACTCTTTTCCTCTTTGTGAAATGTATATTTTATCACGAATGGAATATATATTTACTAAAATTCGAATCGTATCTAATATTCAGATTTAGAAAAGATCACCCTGTTAATGTAACTCAATTGATTTTTAGAGTGTATTTCTTCTCACAAAATTCTTTAAATATACAACGTGTCAATAAGTAAGAGAAACGTAAAACCTTGACTACATTATGAAGCGTGGAATTATTTTTGCTTTCTGAAATATAGATTTTCACAAAAATGATTTATATATATTTAATTTTAATTGTTTAAAAAAATTAAATCATTTATATAATTTAAAAGTTTGCTTTCTTGTACATATATAATTCTTATACACATATATAACATATAATTATCCCCAGAAAAAATATTTCTACAATTAATGTGAGAAATAAATTGTGATTTTTTTATTTTTACTATATTTTAGAGACGAAATACTATTTCTAACAACATTCCTTTGTTTTATTTACCATACCTGGATATGAATACCTACGGAATGGATGAAACATTGATAATTTATATTCATCTTCTGTGAAATATATTATTTATTACAAATGCAGTATATGTTTATTTACTTTGAGTTGCTGTCTAATAACTGTTTTTGTAAAAGGTAAATTCTTTAATGCCAAGTCGATTTTCCATACAGTTTTCTTTTAAATATCTGCTCATGTACTTTGGGAAGTGTATTATTTGCGGTGATTTACCTTTTTTTTATGTTACTTTATGTTCTTAGGCCTTTTCACACTTGATCTTTTAAAAAAATCATTTTGTAAGTAGGAAACTATACTTGTGTATGAAAATTTCATTGACCAAAAAAGTAGAAAAACGCCTGTAATACAAATTAAGTTTTCAAGATTCAGTATTAACAAAAACTTAAACTGTAGTTTTTGAATTAAAAGTATTGAAAGCTAATTATGGTTTCTACAACATTTGTATCTTATTTAAGGTGGGTGAGCCAAAGGCGGCCGGTGACCATAAGGTAGCTCATACCCGAAAAGCAAAATTACATTTCTTTTTAATAACAATATGCATTTTAAATCATGTATATGCAGTGCACGTTGCTGAATTTGAAAATATCAACATGATCGGTCACCATTATATACAGTGATTTCCCTTTTGAAGATTAGTCGTTCTAATTTCGAGGTAAGAAGATATTTTAGTTTTCATGAGTTCAAATTCTTAGAGCTGTGAGTTATGATAAGTATTCTGGAAGCTCTTTTTTTTCTCTTTAACCACATTTACTTCAATTCAGATAATTTTATCAGATTATTAATTTTGCGTCGTGAAAAAGGCCACTAAAGTGGCCCGACACCTGGACAAGATTTTGATAAATCCAACAACCTAAGTTTTATAAAAAATAGCAAATAAAGACTTTGAGCAACAATATTAAAAAACAGAAAACCAGCGTTTAAAATGCACACATAATACATGAAAAGCAGCAAACAGCTGTTTCGATTCTACTAACGAGATTTTTCTTCAGTGCAAGATAGGGAAAAAAGAACAGCGCGCTAGAAAAAGCAAGGCTGAGTGCTCAGCCTTGCTGCTTTTCATGCATTATTTGTGCATTTCAAACGTTGGTTTTTCTGTTTTTTAACCTAAGTTTTAATTAGTTCTTGACTTCTCCAAGAAATTCACGCACTATTGAGATGCCAGAGATTTCTCAAAAGACATCTGTGACGCCCAGAAAAAAAGTCCTGAACTACCATGCGCGAAAAATGTTTCAAAGTCTTTTCGTGTCCGAATATAAAATGATTAAGAAGTAAAACTCCAAAGATATGAAAAGAAAGAAAAAAATATCATCCGCGCATAATAGTAAACAGGATAATAAGAAAAGCGAACACCAATCCAGTATACTGCCAAAACAGACACTCAAAGAAACTGATACTCTCATGCCTGGTGCAATTGGTTGCAAACCAAAAAATAAACTGATTTCGCCATTATTGCAAGAAATTCAAACTAACGGACATGTGATTGTACAACCAAGGATTGTTATCTGTGCAAGAGGTGTCTCGGAGACTTACTAAACAAAAGAAAATCGAAGATGTCATCTGCACTCTCTGCCTTGAATCTGAATACAGAGATATATTTTGAAAATTGTTTATTATATTTTTTAATCTTTTAATTAAATGCTGATATTGCACATTACAATACTCTTCTAGAAGTAACAATATCTTTTTGAATATTTTTTTCACATTTTAAAAGTGGTTTCAGTCTATGGGCTAATCTTTAAAACACTGCGCGTCAAATGTAACCTAAAAGCATAATTTTGAAATTGTGTTTTAAAAATAATTAAATTTAATTTTACAAAGGAAAGCATGCTTTATATATGTTAGACAGAAGGGTACAATGTTACAAAAAAATAATAAAATAAAATAAGCCACACACACATAACAAAAAAATAAAAAAGAATCCTCCAAACTTAACTACGGTCATCTTTTACTCATCTACCTTAATTCTGTCCTTTGGACAACTGATGCTAAAGTTATATTTACATATATTCACATTTACATAAAGGTCATATATAAGATGCAAATTATTATTTCACCACGGCAGTTTATAAATTGACGTCTTCTGAAAGGATTTTCATGGGATTTACAATGTTAGCTTGATAACTGTCCCCGGATTGTTGGTATTTTTCTGTTAGACGTGCGATAGGAATAAATCATTAAATATTTTTTTCTATCACGTCAATTGAATACAATACTTTTAATTTAAAATATAAGTATTTCACTCGTTACCATTTAAAATAGACAATTTTTATTTGAAATACATATGTCTACATACATATAACTCAAATTAAAAATACTTATTTTAAAATTGAAAGAAAACTATAGGACCGATCTGCACATTTCTCATATTAAGTGTATCGGGATTCACCTCTAGGGTTAGTTTCTTTTTTTTTTTTTTTGTACTTACGTATTAACGCCAACGCAGCTTACATATATATATATATATATATATATATATATACATAAAGGGATTTAATAGGTTAAAATATTACTAATATTTTATATTAGCAATTTTTCTGAAGTTATATTTGGTAATCTACAATAGATGGCACCACTATAAATTATAACAACTTATTTTAGACGTGCATGTATTCATATATACCGCTAGATGGCAGCATTAAATAATTATTTATTCAGTTCTAATATAATAATGTTACCATCCTCTATTATATTAGAATATGTCTCTGAATTATTAATCGTTTAATTTTAAACATATATTTTTCTTTATGTACTTTTTGTAATAATTTATTCCAGGATCATTCAAATAGCATGTAATAATTTTTATTATATGGACTATATGTTAATTATAATTGTTACATTCCAAGAATGTGAATATTTTCTGCGGCAACCGCGGGGATCTGCTTTTGACCGCGCCAGTTATTTGGGCGGGATTTTTCTGTACTAAAATTGGTTAAATGTTTGAATTGTAATATGTTCATCGAGGTTCTCTTGCTGGGTATGTCTTTGATTTAAATTGTTACATTTTTTTCCATGTTGTTCATTTTTGCGGATATTGCATTGATTAATATATTTTTTAAATTCAATTTATTTGGCATGGTAGTGGTGTATAGTCGATTGTGTAAATAATGGAATTCAATTTTTAGCTTATTGTTGATTCTATTACAGAAATCGACTATGTTTTTGCTTATATATGTATTTTATGTACCCTTGAAAAAATGAAATTCCGGCTTTATCCATCCATTTGATCTATCGTTTCTTTACGATACGTCTTTTAATAGTAAAACTTTATTTAGCTGGTTATTTGTATCCTTTGCCTTTAATAGGATATTTTATAAAAATTTGGTGGTTTTTCATGTGTTTTATATGGATTAATCGACCGCAATGTGCTAGTGAATTAGTGGTATTGTGTTTGATTCTGTATTACTAGTTAAAGGTTCCACCTTTATTTTGTATAATATCAGTGTTATGAATTGTAGTTAAATTTATTAATTTAATTTTAGTAATTGGAAATGAATGATGATTTGTAATTATATAATGGTGTTATATATATATATAATATATGTATATATATATATACATAATTTATTAATTTAATTTTAGTAATATATATATAATAATATCTATAATATATGATAATAACATAATCATTAATATACTCAATAAAATAAATCTGATATAATCATAGTAAAATGTTTGAAATAAAACAAGTTTTTTTTTTCTTCATTTTATTTTTTAAGAGAGATTTTCGTAATGTATTAAAAACCAGTGCTTTATTTCAATCACAGCACCTAGAATAAATACTGTGGAAATCTACTATCCAAAAAGTGCTAAAAATTTGTATCCCTTACATGCGCAACGATGCTGAAATCATAGAGCCGATCGCAGTGACATCTGCAGTATATTTTCAAATTTCAATTTAAACACCCTATTATTACAGCTTCTAGTCGAAATCATTTTTTAGTTTTAGAAAATATTCTGCAGATGTCGCTGCGATCGACTCGTTGGATTTGAGCATCACTTGACATTTAAGGAATTCAATATTTTAGAACTTTTTTAAGTATTACTGGGTTAGCTGATTTCCACACTATATATTCTAGACGCTGAGCTTCAACTGATGATGAAAGTGAAAAATTATTTGGAAATCATAAAGGTGTCTTCTAATACTGCTATATTTTAACTATTCTTTATGTTCGTATATTTACTGTTACTTTTAATAATCTAAAAACCATATCATATACCAGGTTTTCTAAAACTACAGATTAATTTACTGTTATAATACTTTTATTGCATTTACTGTGCTCTACTAAGGCGTGTATTACAAAATAAAACGGAACGCAGAGCGAGGCTGCATGTAAACTTCCAGAACCGCATTTAACGCCAAGCTAATAGGTAACGCCGATCTAAAAAATGAGAATCACCGAAACATTGTGCAATGAAGAATCTCTGAAGTCACTGTAAAACTCTCCATTTCAATTCCTCCAACCGGGGCTACGTTGGGCCACTTTTCCTGGTTCCACTAATATTTCTATTATTAAAAAATGTCATATATAATTTTTCAACATCGAAATTGAGTTCTAAACAATTAACATGAAACAATGAAGTAAACTGTATGGTGTTAAAGAAGCAATTTTTTATTTTTTATTTTTTTTTTTTTTGTACTAGTTTAAAAATTTTGGAACAAAGTAGCCGTGCTACTATCTTCCAAAAATCCTTCTTTGTCCCAATCACTTAGTTTCATATAAAGTGAATACATTTCATATGTTGGACTTTTAAAGCCCTCTTGCAATAGGATCTGCTAATGAATTAGCACTAGAAACTCGATAAACAAATGTTCTTTTTTAACATTTAAACACGATAAATCAATTGTAAATATTAAAGACAGTAGAAACAGTTTTCGCCATGTTATCCTCAGCAACTGCAACAAAAACAATTAATATAACATTTTGCTACAGTAACATTTGAAAAAAAAAATGTTACTTAAAATATTTTTAAAGAGATTTGGTTGCGTAAGAAGCATTTCTAAGTAACTGGGGCTACTTCGAACGAAACCGGGCCTGGAACAAAGTTGCCCTGAAAAAACTAGTTTTCATGTTAGCTTTATGAAAACGTAAACTTTTCCTGTCAAAGAAAAAAAAGTTAAACGAAGAACTATGATCAAACATTGGGTTAAAGGTTACTAAAGGTAATATATTGACACTTACTTTATTTGTAGCTTTTATCCAGATTGTTACACTATAGAAAGTTTGGAGAGTTAAAATCTAGAAACGAAAACTGTTTCTTACAAACACATCCAGTGTTGCCAATAACAAAAATTAAAATTAATTTAAACTATTCAAATATCCTATAGCAGGGTATAAAATAATTTTCAAGGGCGAAAACTCCAAATTATCTTGTATTGTTGGTTCAATACAAAGAATAAACTCTCTTTTTATGTGATGGACTAAACTAACGCAGCAAGGACTAAAGTAGCCCCATTGATGGTAGTGTGGTAACTGAGAACGTTTTAATCCCTCTTGTCATAACGGCCTCATTTCCCTACCACACCCGACGGTAAATGATCATATCAGGAAGAGAGTTTCAAAACTCGCCATATCCTGAAAATCAAATTTTGGGAAATCTCCAAAAATCTCTGGCTGCGTCAGAGTTTTCATAGTACACCAATATTTTACAATACCAGTAATATACGATAAAATTAGTTTTTTCTTTAGACAGTAGCGTTTTTTCGATGCAGGTTCACCAATAGAATAGATTGATAGAGAAATCTCGATTTTTTAAATTTTGGATAAAGCGAGTTTTGAAACTCATGTCCTCATATAAAACACTTAGTCAAACTTAACAATCCAAATTGTGTCCAACAGACAAGTAAATACAATCGTGCGATGGTGTTTGCATCGTTTTAAGCAATGCGAAATGAAATTTCATGTAAACCTCTATAATATATCTCTAATAATATAAAAGGTGAAAATTTCTGATATATTTAATTTGATACTAGATTATTTAGGAAAAATCAGCCAGCGTGGTGGGCGAAGCCTGCTGCTTCGTTATAAAAGAGAATTTTCTTTACAAAACTTGTAATACCAAATATTTAAACGTAATTAGAAATTGCACTATTATTCCTTATAAACTGACACATAAGTTAATAATCATTAACTAAAGGAAAATATTCTAATTCGAATTCTAAAATAGAAACCTGGATTATTTATTTGACATTTCCTCATTCAAATAAAAAGAATCGAGTTACTAAAATAAAGGAACATTTTTTTTTATGTGATCTCAACATTTATCAACATAATTGAAATTCTGAAAATCGAAGTACCTCCAGGAATTCATGTCAACTTCTTAATTCAATTATTTTCGACATTTAATAACAAAAAAATCCTACTTTGGAACAACAACCTTGAGGTTCACATTTTTTAATAATAAAACGTCATTTATTCCCTGGAAGACTTTTCGTTCAGATTCGGTGAAATGATAAAATTTAAAAACAAAAGCAATTGCTGCATCGTGACGGGTACGGCACGTTAAAATAAAAAATGATGTTTTTTTCTCTTTATTTTTCAAAGTCAATTTGAAATCCATAGGTATTTCAAAAATTTACCACTGGCAAAAGAAAGACTGTTATTGAATTATTTAATTTGGTGACTGTTTTATTCCCTTGTAACGTGACTAACGAAAAGAAACGCTTTTGGCAGATTCGAAATAAGCAAAATATAAAATTAAAATAGTATATATAAATAATATTTTTAATTTCTCATTATATTTTAATATTTTGTGTGTATTATTTTGTTCTGTATCTTGTATTAAGGCATAAAGCTAATTTTTTATGAGGGATTAAAATTAATATTGTTCAGATTTTTCTGTAATGTTTATTCTGCATTTAACATTAATGTTTTTCTATAGAATAAATTCAATTATATTGCTTAATTTTATTCAAAAAGAGAAATAAAATAAGAATTTTTATTATCGAAGGAAAAAAACTAACAAAGTACAAGATGAAGTACAAACGAACCAAAATTCGAAGACATCCCTCACGTTTTAATCGACAAATAGTCCCTGGAAGAAAAGAGAAAAAAAAAAGCATTATGCATTTTGCTGGCAATTATATCTTTTCTCAATTTATGCAAAAAACTAAGATTAGAGTGTCCATTGCATATAATTTCAAAACGATCACCTTTCTTGGGCATGGTATTTGGATTTATCGTTAGTAGTTTAGGAATTTTGTCGGTTTAAAATTTGGAACTCTTAAATTCACTTTTTATCTTTGCAAAATTAATTAAAATGCAGTTAGTTTTTTAAGCATAAGTGAAGAACTATTTTCCTGAATAAGTTGCAGTTTAGATGAACATATTTCAAATTTCCTCATATCCATTTCTTTTAATAATTTATAGTTTATAATTAATATTTTTTTCAAAATTTTATTTTGAAATTACACTTTTTTTAAACTAATTTTCAAATATATATATAAATTGTAACCCATGATTTTTTTAAAAACAGAAATTAAGTTGTACAAGATTCAAACATGAAAAAAGTAAAATACATATCACTCCACCAAGTAGTTTTTGAGCTACGCTTAAGGGGATAAGGGACCTCAAAACTCATTTTTTTATTGCACTTTAAATACTATTCAAGTGCACACTATATGAATTAACCGTTTAAACGCCAATGTTCCAAAATTGGAACAGAAGTTTTAACTAAATGTTACAAATGTAAATAATTTTCGAATTATTACGGGTTGTTTGTATTATGATAAGAATGATTATGAAATATTTTTTTTATTAAATATTAAAAATTAAATTTTATTTTTGTTATTTTTTATGATTTTTAGAAATTTCTTATTCCGAGGTATTTTTCACTATTTCAAATAACATTCCCCAACACATATATTATGCAAAAAAATTAAAATTATATTTTATAGTCATAAGAAGAGAACTACTACTTGTAAAAAATTGCTAGTAAAAACTTTCTAAAATAGAATATAAATGTTTGACGCAGTTTGAAAAACTCATGTTCCGATTTTGGAACATTGGCGCTTTAGCGATACAGTTTTCAAAATGAGTAATCACATAAATAAGAAATTCAAATCTCATTATATAATCCGTTGACTGATTCAATGTTGGTATCGTCAAGGTCAAACAGCAGACCGTGTCAAAGCATTTACCCGGAAGAGTTTATTTTATTAGGTAAGTAAAGTGTAAATTGAAGGGAGGGGCGCAAATAGAAAGAGGGAAAAAAGCTTTTTCTTTTTCTTTATTTGAATGGAACGTTCGTGTTTTGTTGAGTCGCAGTTGGAATAATTTGTAGCATTATTAGAAGCTAAAGTAGAATAGATTTCTTTAGTAGAATACATATTATATTCAGCAGATTTGTTTTTTTAGTAGAATATATGTTTTTTTTCGATTTTGATTATAAAACATGTCGAAAAATTTTTTAACTGTAGAAGAAGCAGTAGCGTATTTAGAAACTCTTTCGGATTCAGATTTATCGGATGTTGATACATATTAGTTACCTCCAGATGAACCAGGCGATATAACAAAGGAAGAGGATATTGTGGAGAATGACTTTGAGCCCGTTATACCAGCTGACGTGACTGGAATGATAGACGTAATTTGCAAAAACGATAATACTAGTTGCCGAGAAAACGTGATACTCAATGCATAAGCCGGTCCATCGAATATAAAAATTGAACTTCCGGGAAGGAAACGTAATTTGGAATCTGCAGATATTGTCCCGACTTCTGAAAAAGCACAGAAAGTAAAGAAACCTCCTAAAAAGAAAATTGCATGGAAGAGAAAATGTGATTTTAAAAAACCTATTATATCAAACAGAATCGAAACAATTTTGCAGACGTTTCCTAACTTAGTAAATCTGTCGCCTGTCGACCTATTTTTTAAAATTTTGCCTCATGACTATATTGAACTCCTCGCTAAAATGACAAAATTGTACGCTTTACAAAAAGGAGAAGATATTGAAGTAGTATATGAAGATATTTTGCAGTTTTTTGGTCTACTTCTTCTAAGTGGATACCATTCTGTTCCTACTGAAGATATGTATTGGAGCACAGCTGAAGATACGTCCGTTCCTATTTTTCCAACTGTTATGACCCGCAATCGCTTTAGAAAGATGAAGAAGTATTTTCACTTGATGGACAATAATCAATTGAAAGCAAACGATAAACTTGGTAAAATAGCACCGATATATAAAGAGTTATCCAAAAATCTGCAACAGTTTGGAATCTGGCACGAGAAGTTGAGCATTGATGAATCAATGGTCCCGTACTATGGCCGGCATACATGCAAAATGTTTATCAGAGGAAAACCTATTAGGTTTGGATTTAAAATATGGATGATGTGTTCATCAAATGGATATCCATACGCTATGGAGATATACAGTGGAAGAAAAGGATCCTCGTCCGTTGGACAGTTAGGCTCGAGAGTTGTGAACGAATTATTATCTAACTTGCAAGAAAATTCAAAGCATGAAATATATTTTGATAACTTTTTTACTTCCTACGATTTAATTTCGGATCTTGCAGCACGTGGAATACGAGCGACAGGCACAATTCGTGAAAATCGCACTGCCCTTTGTCCATTGAAATCTAAAAAATATCTCCCTAAAGAAGACAGGGGAAATTATGATTTTCGTTCCGATGGAGCGGTATATATCTGCAGTTACAACGATAATGCGGTGGTCTCAGTAGCATCGAACTGCTACACACATGAACCCGTTGGAACAGTAAAGAGATATTCAAATGCAAACAAATGCAAAATTGATGTTACTCAACCTCATATTATCAAGAAATACAACGAAGGCATGGGAGGCGTTGATGTTTTAAATAAACTTTTAGGCAGTTATAGGCCAAAAATGAGGAGCAAGAAATGGTGGTGGAATCTGTTCATAAATGCTTTAAATATGGCAGTGGTTTCAAGTTAGATTATACACTCTTAGGTGAATGACATCAAAATATCGTACTTGGAATTTCGTAGACAAATTGCAACTTTTCTTCTACGGAGAAAAGAGCGTCTGGTCATTCATCATGGACCCCGTTGTCATGTGAAAAAGGAAGTAAGAATATCTGATGGACATTATATTGTACCTACATCTCAAGGGCGTTGCGTAGTTTGTAAAAAAAAAACACAACAAAGAAATGTTTTCAGTGCGATAAACGCATTCATCAAAGTTGTTTCCTAGCATATCATGGGCACTAGAAATGAACATAATTCAAGAATTTTGTTTAGATTTTCCAAAATCAGGTATTTTATTATATTTTAATATTAATTAATTGTGTAATAATGTATATTAATTGTGTAATAATACATATATATACTCAGTAAATACCACAAAATATTATCTGTATTGAATATTTTCTTCTGTTGAAAATTTTGTATAAAAATGTAACCCACGAAACGCCAATGTTCCAATAATGGAACACAGCAGAAAAATAGGAAAACATTTTTTTTCCAAAATTTTATTATTGTATTAGATAGAGGTGCTCTAAAGAAGCACAATTCCAAAATTTTATATTAATAGGAAGATACGTTCATAGTACGGCGTTTAAACGGTTAAGGCATATATTTATTACACAAGAAAAAAAAATTGGTGGGGGATAATTAATTTTCATTAATTTTTCAAGCGCTATGAAGGACTTCTATAATTACCTCATGCGCATTCCATATCAATTAAAATTATCAATATTTTTTTATGCCAGTTTGGTTTACATAGACAAATAAAACTCTGCATAGTTTTTTAAAACTAAATATAATTGGAAAATTTTAAGGTAGTTAAGTGCAGAAATATTATGCAAATTTCATAAAATCTAGAAATTATTATTTTTTTTTACTTTTATATTCAAATATATAAAATTCGTTGCACAGCTTTATTTGTATATGTAAACCAAACTGTCAAGAAAAATATTGGAGAATTTAATTGATATGGGATGCGCATGGGGCATTTTAAAACGTTCTTGATACCGCTGAAATTATTCAGAAAATATCTTATTTTTCTCATTTTTTTTTTCAATCTCTTGTGTGATAAATATATGCCATAATTCATATAAAGTTCCTTTGAATAGTATTTAAAAGGCAATTTAAAAAATAAAAATAAAAACTTGAGTTTGAAGGTCTCTTGTCTTCTTAAAAATATTTCCGCATTTCCATTTGTTTAGGAACGGTTACAAATGAATTTTTCATCAGAAATTACAAGCTTTAAACATGCATAATTGTTAAACGTCATGACCTAAGCTAATTCATTGACGAAAGTAAACGTATTATTATGGTTTTGAAAGTCTGAAGATTTGCATGTATATTTTAATATTAAAAATTGTAAGGATTTTGTTAGCATTTCTTTAACATCTAGTTTAATGTGAATAGCTTGTTTAGAAATAAGTTTAAGCCTTGCATATGTAAACTGAATAAAGGCAGGTAGGAAATATTTTTAATTAGAAGTTAAGATGTGCCAATATAATTTTGGGTGTGGTTAAATTACACTATATTTAAGTTAAGAACTTTAGGATATTAATGTGTTTCCTAACGCAGCTGCACCTTAGGAATACTAATCAAGTTTTGGTAATATTTAGCAGAGAATAATGTCTCGCTCATTCATCTACAAAAATGTGTAAAATTTGATTATTTTGAGTCAAAGAAAGATTACACAGAAGCATAAAGCATCTTTTGAGGATTTAATCAATTTTAAGAAGAAGAAAATTGTGTAAAAGATTACATTCGGATGAAATCGGATATCTCAGATTTGACAAAACTTGAGCCGAACACTATTAGGTAATGGTTGAATGCTTCTTGCCAGGTATGAAGACGAAGATGTAGTCATTAAATAATATCAATACTGGCATTTATATATTTCTGGTCGAAAGTATATATATTTTTTTCATTATGCTAGTTTTCAAAATTGTTAAATATAAAAAAAAATAAAAATAAAATAAAGCTTTCCAAACTTACTGTGTGATTGTATATGTAATACATTTAATATGAATTTATTTACCCCTGCGAAAATTTTACTATTACTAATAAGTGCAGTTTTATGTCTTTCATTGTGATCACCATTCTCTTAGAGTAGGACTGGATATCATACACAGAATAAAAAAGAATATTGAAAACCCATCCTTGAATAGCCGATAAACAACTCTTGAAGAAAAGTGGAAAAATACCAGGACAAAAGCTAATATGATTTTTCTAAAGCTGAAAAAATGTGGATATATTTTCAGTAATTTCTCAAATAGTAATGAAAATATCCCTTTGCCTTTTAATATGAAATCGTTAAATTTATGAAAGATTTTTTTTTAAATTAAGTTCCTTAATTAAGGTTGTAATATGTATATGTATATATTCCTTTTCATAAGAAAGTGTAATTTCTCAAAGAAGCAAATAGTAATACTTTTAACGGGAAATCATGGAAAGAAATCAAGGGTGCGCCGATGGACTCCCTAACTTCTGGCTTCTTAGTAGAAATTAAACTTAGACCAATTGTAAATTATGACTGAGTTTAAAAGAAAGCCAACAGAATGGTACAAGTATGTGGACGGCATTTTTATCTCTTTGCATTTTAATATTAAGTCATTAGATTTATGAATAAAATATTATTAATTAAGTTACTTAATTAAGGTTGTAAAAAATATTCCATTTCTTTTCATAAGAATTTTTAATTTTTGCAAAGAAGCAAGCAGTTTTTAATTTTAACGGGAAATTTTAGAAACAAACCAAGGTTTGGCCGATTGACTCCTTCACGTCTGACTTCTTAGCAGAAATTAAATTAGACCAATTGCAAATAAAATTATGACTGAGTTTCAAAGGAAGCCAACAGAATGGTACAGATATGTGGACATTATTTTCATTTGGGATTCAAATATGGAACATTTACAAGTTTTCTTGGATGAAGTCAATGCAATTGATAGGAGAACATTTACATTAGAAGTTAAACAAAACGGAAAACTACCTTTAGTAGATGTTGATCTAATAAGAAACATTGATAATTGGACCATTGTCACTGAAGTTTACAGGAAATAAATTGGATCAAATAACAATATTTCAATTAATAGTTCGCCCCCAAGTAATTATAAAGGTGCATAATACAAATTTTATATAAACATGCATCCAATGTTAGTACTATGAAAGATATTGATCACGAATTGTACATCTTTAGGTATATAGGAAATGATGTTTTTTAACTTAAGATTATCAATTATCTTTATTTACCAAACTTTATATGAAATTAATAACAATAATAAATTTAAATATAATGAAGTAATGCTACACAAATGTTAATATTTTTCATGTGTATTTGAATGTTTAAGGTTTAAATTAAAGGAATACAATTTAAATTATAATCGCTTTCCATTAAATTAAAAGCAAGTGTTCACAATAGCATCGATCCTATCCTTATGGGAGATTCTTGAGGTATATACATAATCCCGGCTACAATAATATACAGTAAATGGAAATTATATATTGTCGGTATGACAACACGTAAATTTAATGAGCGTTAAACATAACATTTCGCAGATATCATGCTTAACTGGTGTCCAACAACAATTTCTAAACTAAATCTGGAGCATTAAATTAACCCTTTAATGCGCGATTTTTTATTTTGTTTCGAAAAAAATATATATGATTCTCTGAAAGGTTTATTACTCAGGAAAAATAAGGAAAAAAATCAGAGATACATTTTTCATATAATACGTCAATTCTTTCTTCTGTTACACATCTGCAATACAATGAAAACAAGCAAAAGTTGGCTCTTTTACGCTAAAATAATGCATATTATTAAATACTTGAATCTCCAAATATCTTATTTTATATAATTACTCGTTTTATAAAACTTAACCTTTAATCCTTTAATTACCATAAAAAAATACGTTCTAGAAATTACGTAGTTCAGAGAATCTGACATTACACCAGAAAGTTTCAATGGTTAATTTCGCTTTATTTAAATACGTAATATGTGTTTTTTAATTAAAGCAGATATTGCTATCTTAATTTCTGGTGTGAATTAGGTATATGCGAATAAAAAAAATCTATTAATTTAAAACAGTGTTGTTTGCATATATGCAAATCTTCGCACTAAAGGGTTAAGGTTAATTTTAAGGAAGCTAAGTAATTTAAGAAATTGTCATGTTATCAAAAATTAGTATTTCTACGTCGTTTTAATTTTACTTGTAACAATACGTTATCGTACATCATTCCAAAAATTTGGTATAGTGTACTGAGAATAACCTGAACCCTCCCACTTCGGTTGAACTTTGGAAAATTTCGACAGCATATCCTCCCCCCCACCCCTTTTTAACTTTGATATTTGGATCAGCCGCCCATCTGGTTTAAAGGACTCATCCTCTGGCTTTTATCGTTTTAACCCTGATAATATGCATATGCTTAAAAGTACTTCATTTAAATGTATTGTATTGTGAATAAAAAAATACCTTAAAGCAATTTTAATAGTATTTTGTGTTTATAAAAGCTTTAAACAAAGGGTGCCTAAAATGTTTAAAAATGTGTTGGTTTTTGTACATATGTAAATAAACTTCATTATTTTCTGAACTTAAAATTTCTCTCTTTATTTTGTATCATATATTATATTATCTAAAATTATATTCTTGCACACTAATTTGCTGCGATTGTGATTTTAAATATTATATATATTTTTATTTAAATATTATTTTTTCTTGAATGTATGAGTTTCTTCAAAAAAATTAATACAACGCAATTTCTTATAGAATTAATGTTTTGAAAATAACATTAATTATATGACCAGAAAAGGTGCGATAAAACGAATAGTAGTAACTAGCCATTAGGTAACTGTTTGAGAGATGAGGAATTCTAATAGCCAGGTTCTCTTGATGGAATAATTCCTTCGTAACATAATTTAAATGATGAGTCATTTTGCAGTTTTTTCTGTATTGAATACATATTCAAGTTTTACGTCCTGTCTTACTAATAAAAAATTACGCTATTTAATGAAAAAGTTTTGAAACAGCAAAATTTAATTGTAATGAAATGACAACAGTTTTTGAAATTAATGATTTACATTGTTGAATTATTTCACCAAACTAAATAATAAGTTATATTGCATGTTACTAGGCTCAATTATGGCAGCTGGAATCAGTATGTTTTTTGTCAAATTTATTTATCAATAAAAAATTATTTTAAAGTATTGCTTATATTACACTATTTATAACACTATATTACACTATTTATAAATATAATATTTTAGATAGATGCAAGAAAAATCTGTGACATGCGCTGCTATAATAATTTCAGACTTACTTAATTAGTTATTAATACTTTATTTTATATAATGTAGAATATGAACTGCTTAAAAAATTAGAGTAAATAGTATATAGTATAAAATACAGAAAATAATTTTCCACTTTAATTCTAAAGTATTTTGCTAAATAATTACGGGATGTCAAACACTCTTTGAATATAACCTCGTATAAAGTGTTTTATTTACAGTCTTTGAAAGGAATTTGTATTGAAATAAAAGGTAAATATGCCGCCGATAAAGTATGCCAGGAATTATATATAAATTAAGTATTTACTCATTTTATGATCCTCTCTATTTACGTTATTTAAACTCTGCATAAAATTAAAAGAAAAACAGTTCCGTTTCTTTCGAATATGTGATCTTATTTAAAATGTCGGAGAAAGATTAATAGAAAGAAAAATCATGACTTCAAAATGCTTTTGAAATTTATATTTGCATGCATCTCTTAAATATTTGTGAATTTGTAAATACGTCATGTATCATTTTCTTTAAGAAACCTATTTAGTTTAAAGGAGTTGAAAACTATATTTGTATAATTTAATGAAACTTTCATAAATGTTATAACATTTTCCTCCAGATGGAGAATTTTTTAGCCGTGTAATTACTATTATGCATTTTTTAAATGGGACCTAATTTGGCTGAACAAAAAATAGAAAATATTAAATTCATTATAGTCATATTAATTTGTGTCGTTTTAAAATTTTAGCCAATGTTTAATCTATTCGTACCATATGTTGAATATAATTAAATATACTGAATTTTAACACAACGGCCTCTTACTAAAAAAACTGTTCATGTAAGATAAAGCATTTTATTACGAACACAAATTTAATAATAATTGCATTAATGATGAATGTGTAGTAAACTTCACTATAAATTGCTTGATATTTTACATTTAAGATTATGTATGATAAGGAATAAAATAGGGTGTTTGATCACTTGCAGAAATAAATTATTGCAATTGACCGATGGATACAAGCAAAACAGGGGGAATATTATTGCTGTTGTGTATAAAGAATACTGTTAAATACATTTTGAGAATCGGGCTGGGAAATTGCCCATTTGTCCATACTACTTACATGTGCGCATGAGATCATTTAAGAATTATCGATGCAAGACAATCGTCTAACAAAGAGAGAGTGACAGGTCTGTAGCGAACAGCACGGGCCGTCAGAACCCTCTGATCCAAAGAAATGAAAATGCAATAATCGACTTGTAAATCAGCAAATTGTCAATTCGGTTTCCTTCACGCCTGGGTAACAGGAAAATGTAAAGACATCTGTCTGACCAAAAGTGCCGCATTTTTCTGGCACCCCTAAGGATCTAGATACTTTGGTGTTGGATCGTCTAATGTTAAAATTGGTTTCTTGTGAGAATGAACGTGTTATGCAATGGAACAGATATGACCAGGCATTTTAATAACTTTTGTCATGACAGGTTTTATAATAAAACAAGAACCTTTTCCGGAAATATTATTATACTGCTGCTATGTGAAGTAAAGTTGTCTTAGAATGCGCATTTAATGAATGCAGGTGTATAGGAAACGTATGGTTTAGGAAACAAACACAAATATATTGTTTTCGACATTTCAATGACAATAATATACATTTTCATTACAAACAACGTTCTCAACACGCAAAAAGTTTTGAAGAAGATGTACTTACGACATCACAGGGATATGATACTTCCTGAAAAAAAAGAATACATCTACATCAGTCGATTGGTAGAAAATGCTTAATGATGTTAACTACAATTAAAATGTAATCTCTGAAAGATCTTATTTTGAGCCAAAATAATCCATCTCTTTCAGTCGATTGGTAACAAATGTTTAAAGATATTTGCTACAGTAAAAACTCATCCCTTAAATATGAATCTCCGTGCAAAAATAACACATGTGTATCAGTCAATTGGTAGGAAATATTGAAATGAATTGATTGAATGAAAGCGCAATGTGATACTTTGTGTAAATAAATACAGTCTGTCAGTCAGTTAATAGCAAATGATTTAAAGTATTAGATATACTAAAAACATAATCCCTGAAGTGTTATGCTTCATGCAAAAATAATACATTTCCATCAGCCATTTGCTAGCACGTGCTTAAATGTATTATCTACTATAAACAAGTGTGTGTAGTGACATAACTTAGTGAATTCAGGCAACAAATATGTAACTTTCTTTTCAGGGAAAATTTTCTTCCTGATTTCAATTTATAGAGAAATTAAGTCGAATATTTGACAATGATTTGAAACATATTTAATGTACCTTTTAATTATTTTAATTTTACATTTCTTTATTTTAACTTTATTTTTACAAATTTTCAATTAAATGATTCCTTAAGTTATTATGTGAAATAAATGTTCTTATTTTATTATTTCGACTTTTAAATACAATTAATAGATTCATGTTTCATATAAATAATTGAATCGTACTTCTAATGATGATGTTATTAAAAATTACCATAAATATCGTCATTAGTTATTATATGTAAATTACTCACAAAACTCAAATAAATGGACTCTCAACTTATTTAATGAAACTAACGTCATTAATTTAATCACATTCATTTACAAATATAATAAAATATTTGAGAATTTTAAATGAACAATACTCATACAAATTTTTGATAATAGCATTTAATATTTATCTGTAAAGAAAAAAATATATCGATCTTTATTTTCCTGAAGTAATTAAAAATGCAGTCAAAGCAGAAAGAAATAATAAGTATTCTATTCTCTATATTTCCTATACATTAGCATTTCAAATTAATGCCAGAACACAATTTTGTTAATTTAATTCTTGGAATGTTCCCGAAATCATTTCTCTGACTACAAAAAGTTGTACTGGTTGAATAATTTCCGGTCATTTATGCTTGCTTAAATGAGAGGAAAAGAGCAATTATTTCTCTGATTTACATATTGTGTTCCGTAATGCAAATTCCTGAATGTAGGTGATGTTCCGAAATACGAAAAAGTCATTGTACGTTCCTTCTGTACGGTAATGCTCCGGTAATGCTACGGTAAAGAAATCAGAAACAAAAGAAAAATAATAATTAAAATTTTGGTCATATAGAAGTAAATTTTACTAAAAATTCAAATTTTATTACAAACACTGAAAAAAAAAATGGATTCTCGAGATTGAGTAAAAAGTAATCAAATTATATTACGTTACATTCTCAGAACAGTTCGGATCTAAATGTTCTTAAAATTAAGAAAAATGTACTTAAAATTAAGAAACTCGTCTACATTTTTTGTTTCCATGGATGTGTTCAAATACAGTTGGACCTCGTTACCCTGACACCCGGTTTTCACGTCACTCCGCTTATTACGTCAGTTTTTCAAAGTTCAGATTTTCTGTATATGATTTTAATGCAAATACACTCCGGATTTTACTTCGTTCAATAATTTTCAACTTCGGATATCTCGACGGTTTAGACGATCCCGACGATTGTCCATTTTTCATAATCCGTCTTACGTAAGCACGGAAATTAAGCGATAAGAAATGTCTTAGCCAAGCTTTCCACAAAAGTGTCTAAATACCCTTTCAGATAAATGAAAAATTTTACTTCAATCATTTATCTGACTAAATAAACCCACACACTACCAATAACCCACTTAAGCTCCAGATAGACGTATCAGTCTACCCGCAGTCTTTTTGTTCTGGTCGGGCGGCGCTTTTTGTGGTTATACATCGTTTTTCATTCGACAAAAACCGAAGCATTACATTGCATTGAAGAAAATTTTGAAACAATGAACATTGATTGCAATTCGTTGTATAATATTGAAAAAATATATATAGGAAGCACATCTAGGCAAGCTTTAATGCATCACTATTTCATGTAACAATAAAAAAGTCCATAAATCTGATTTTTATTATTTTCAATTTTGTTTTTGTGTTTAATAATGTTTTATTGCTTAAAACAGCAAGAAAAGTCATGAATTTAAAATTGCCTTAAATTAATTAAAAATACGGCATTTTATAAATATATTTTTCTCCAACTCCGATTACCGTGCCACTCCGCTTATGACGACACATTTTTCTCGTCATTAGAGTGCCCTGATAACGAGGTTCGACTGTATATGAATGGTCGTTATGTATGTACTCATTTTGATCTCTTGGAACAGCGAATAAAAATAATAGCACTCAACACAAAGACAGGACCGTCCTCGCATCAATATACGAATCACTAATAACATCAATGCAATGTATTCTAATACATTGTAAAAGATACTTAAGATACAGTTACTTCAGAATAATAAAAATGTACCATTGCTTTCCTGTTAACGAAAATATTTTATAGAGCCACGAATAAAACAAACCATTTCAAAGTACAAAATTATCGTATCGTTTCAATTGTAAAGTTTCAACATGTCAACATGTAATATTTCAAAATTGAGAAAGTTTATGTTTGATCCAAACATACTCAATTCGATATGAGTACATGGATTTACTTATTTTTGAGTACTTTATTCTTTAAGTGAGTAATTTTCGCCTGTGAGCTGTTTATGTGTATCGATGTATTGTGATATTTCTGAAAAACATGAGATTTAAGATGTATTGTTGATTTTGAGACATTTGATTTTATCGAGTTTCTTTTAAGCGTAATATTTCATTACATTGCGGTCTGTAGTGATTTGTTGTTAGAAGTTCATTTTAATAAAGTTACACTATTTAAAACTGTTAAAATTATTTTGAATTTCTGAGGCGCAAGAAACAATATTTTTTGTAAAATATGTATTGCAAATAATTTATTATTTATTTACAGGGTCTAACAAACAATTTCCGTTATGCAATGGATTATAGATTATAATAGTTTACATTGAATTTTAATGATATTAAATTATTTCAATCATAATGGAATTTATAGACATTTTAGGAATCAGTGCTTCAGCTATTTTGAATACGCGCCAATACCTGTGCTTATATATTTCGATTGATACTTCAGCATTATTTTGATGGATGAATTCTGCATTAAAGTACTCTGAAGTTGTTAATTTTGTCACAAAGTAAGTTATAAACTGTCGATATCGGATATTCGAAGAGATGAATCAGTTTCGATGTAGAGCGACCAGATTAAAGAGTTCGATAACATCTGCTGTTGCAGTGTAATGGGTAATTAATTCAATATTATGGCCATTTTGTTATTATGACTGTCTAGTAGACTAGGAGGCTCTGCATTTTCGAATTCAGTTCGCCAACCACCGTTCAAATTTTGCAGTTTCTAAAGACATGGTGATGTGACCTGATTTAAAAAGATAGCCCGGTACAACAGTTTTAATTATCACGAACTGCGACGATCTGCTGCAATCGGATGGTCATGTTTTTGCGTTTGAATGGGCTATTTTTTGGTTACCATGACTTCATTCACCGCTGTTTCAGTTGATAGATGTTTTGGGATTGATAAGTAAGATCAATTATATATTTGGAAATCAGTTTGTATAAAATTGCTAAGTTAAAAGTGACACTGCCTCTTAGATTTTATAACAACAGTACGGACAATATTCATCCTTTATGTTACATTTTTGAAAACTCTATCAGTAATTTTGCCTATATTGAGAAACAGGTATATCTTATTCATGTATTTTTTCTCTATTTCAATGCGCCATCGTGCATAATTCCTTTAATAGTTAAAATGAAAATTAATTATTTTAATTAATAAGTGTTTACCAATTTTCTAATATGTATTTCTCGAATAGTAATCCATACATACTTTTACGCCATCTGATATCCACTGCGATGTGACATGAATATTGTTCATAAGAAAAACTTTTTAATGTATAATTTTATTACTTTAAGGTTTTTTCTATATTCACGTGTAAACATATTTCTTATAACGTAATTTTCCCCATTTCCAGTTTCAACACGCAATCATTTAATCTATTTTAAAGTTATCTTTCTGCTTTTAATAACCACGTGTAAATGCACATTTTTAAAGAAATGAAATATAATTCTCTATTTTATAATTTTGGAAACAGTTTAAATATACATTTTTCTTCTAAATGTGAAATAAATGTGCACTGATATGAAGAAAATTTGAATAACAAATTGAAAAAAAAAAAATAGACCGTATAAGAAAATAATTGCACACTGCACACCGCAAGATTGTCAAATATCTCACTATAAAAGATGGTTAAACAACTTTTTTTAATTTTTGTTCCTAGATTTTTTTTTTTTCTTTTACGAAAATATTGTGACCTAATTTTAAATAACATTTAAAATAATTCTTCGATTTAAAAATTGTCTATTTTAGAGTATTTATCAAACATTTCTGTATAAAACTACGAATATTCACATTTTGTATGCAACAGTTTTTTTTTAATTAACCTAGAAACTCCTAGGGTGACAGCATTAGTTACTTTTTTTAGAATGAGAAACATACATTAAAGGGTTTTGCGACGACGTCAACAATGATATATATCAGAAGACAATATGGAAAGCGGTTCAAACTAAAAGAATTTTTTTGTAAACATTTACAAAATAATTTCATTATTTTTTTAATTACATGCTTACAAATTATGTCATTTCAAGTTTCATTTTCAATTAAATTTGAAAATAATTTGCATTTTTATTGACAAACATTAATCATTATAGCTTCCATTGAAATTATAAATAAATCTTTTATATTATTTACTTCTTTAATTCTTCAATTCCCAATGTTACCAATCGATCTTTGCGCAGAAAATCTCCTCTACGACACGAGATTATTATACTAAACACATATGTAATTTACAGCTTATACTAGGGTTTTTTCAGATGTTCAAGTGGTGTTTTTCAGTTATTCATAAAGTTATTTGTTAACATTTGCTTTTGAAAATAATAAATTCAGAGCATTTGTATTACAAAGTAGCTCATTATATGTAATCCTTCTTGAATATATTTTATAACGTTTATCTACATATTTAAAGCAAGTGTAGTTTCACTTTTATTAGATAGTATGAAGAAAATTAATTCATATTGAATGCTTCGAAAACCAAAATAATAATAATAATAATGTTAAATTTCAAGATATATTTTTCTGTTAATGACTATCGGTATCTCCAAACAACTGACAAGTTTTGCTTTTAAGCAAATACGCCTTAAAAAATATTTCTTTGAAAATTTGCAAATTTAAGTACCCTTATACCAGATTTTACCGGTTTCACGAATTTGTCCTGTGCATTTCTTAAAATATCTTGAAACTTTACATTATTTACAGTGGCGTGGAGTGAAAATTTTCGGTGGTCATCGCAATTATTTAAGTTTGTGGTGAAAAATTATTAACTCTAAAATTCAATGGTTGAATGTTCAAAAAAACTTTAAATCTTACCTTCACTTATACATGAACTCCAAATGTTCTGCTAAAACTGGACCGTAGAGTTTTAAAAGCTTATTAAGAGTTTTAAAATATTGCTTGGTCATCGCCGCATCCAGCGATGACCGGACGCCACGCCACTGATTATTTAAAAGTAACACATTCTGTATTAAAATTGTAACACATAGTACGATTAAACAATTCCTTTGACTGTTTGTACTTAAGGTATAATTAAAAATGGAAAAATATATAATACTTAATATATAAATTAAGGAATTCAATTCTATGGTTACAATTCGATTATTTTTCTCTATTATTTCTATTCGGTTACTTACTAAAATGTATGATCTTTAAAACGAAAAGATGCATTGTTTCACACTTTTCATAAATCCTGATCAGTATCCAAAAATAATTAGCAATTTATACTTATTAGCAAAATACTTCTAAAACAATATCTTTCTTTTTTGATTTTCAAGTTCATCTCAGATTTTTTTCGCTTTAACAAATTTTGCCTAAAAAATTGTAAAAACATCTGTACATTATTTTAAAGTAACACATTCTGCATTTATATTAATATATTAGAACAATGGAATTACATTTATTCCAACTCCTTGAACATTGTTATTAAATGCCTTATTATAAATTAAACAAAAAAAAATAATTAAATTTAAGAATTTAATTCCATAGTTGCATTTCTATTATATATTATGCAGAACACTAACTAAAATGCATGTATTTTCAAACAAAAAGCTACATTGTTGTACATTCGCCGTTAATCACCATCGGTATCAACAAACAACTGACAATTTATATTTTTCTAGAAAAAACAACTAGAAAATTCTTTAATAATTATCAAAGTTCAAGTATCCCTCTTTTTATCGTGCAAATTTTAACAAATTCATCCTAAAAATCCGTTAAATCCAACATCTCGCTGACATAGAATATCCTTATCTCAGAATTTTTTCGCTTTCTCAAATTTTACCTATAAAATTGTAAAAACATTTGTTCATCATTTAAAAGCAGCGCATTCTGCATTTGTACTACCACAATACAACAATGCTTTTCCATCATATACCAAGCCTTTAAACTTTATTATTAAATGCATAATAGCAAAAAAAAAAAAAAAAAAAAAAAACATAATACTTAAATTCAAGAATCCAATTCTATAGTTGCATTTTTATTATGTATTCTCCAGAATACAAACTAAAATGCATGTACTTTCAAACAAATAGCTACATTGTTTCAAATTCTTAATCACCATCAGTATCATCAAACAACTGACAATTTATATTTTTCTAGAAAAAAAAAACCCTCTCTGTTTGATAATTATCAAAGTTCAAGTATATTTATCCCTCTTTTTATCGTGCAAAGTTTAACAAATTCATCCTAAAAATCCGTTAAATCATCTCTACATCTCGCTGACATAGAATGTCATTATCTCAGATTTTTTTTGTTTTCTCAAATTTTACCTAAAAAATTGTAAAAACATTTGTACATCATTTAAAAGTAGCGCATTCTACATTTGTACTACCATAATACAGCAATGCTTTTCCTTTATATACCAACCCTTTAACCATTATTTTGAAATGCATAATTGCAAAAGAAAGAAAAATTGATACATAATAATTAAATTCAAGAATCCAATTCTATGGTTGCATTTCTATTATGTATTCAGCAGACCACAAACTAAAATGCATGTACTTTCAAACAAAATAGCTACATTGTATCACATACTCCGTTAATCACCATCGGTATCACCAAACAACTGACAATTTATATTTTTCTAGAAAAAAACCCTCTCTCTTTGATAATTATCAAAGTTCAAGTATCTTTATCCCTCTTTTTATCGTGCACAGTTTAACAAATTCATCCTAAAAATCCGTTAAATCATCTCTACATCTCGCTGACATAGAACAGCATATTTATTAGAATAGCGTCGTTAGAGGAAAATACCCTCATCAATATCTCGGTTGCCTCCCATGAGTGAGTCTGGAAGCTTCGATCCTTTTGTATTTGTTCGTTAGGAGATAAAATCTGATTTGTTGGCGGGGTTGCTCCTGGTATTTGGCCCTTCTACCCTATTATTAAGTTACACAGTCTCCGATGGGAGCGGGGAGCCCTGCCGTTTTTATATTGTATGTGCAAATACTGAGCTCAAGGCTGCATCGTCGCCATGGAAATGGGATATATTTTACTGAAGAAGAAACACAAATAGGATTCCGTTTCATTATAACCGTTCATTTAATTATTGCCGCATGTGATTAATAGGTTTTTTTTCTTTTTGTATTGTAAAAAAAAAAAAAAAAAAAAAAAAAAAAAAAACAGAAAGATTTTTTGAATCCCAAAGTTTACGAGTTTTAAAAATAAATAAACTATTGCTGTAAATTACAACTTACAAATATATTATTTATATAATTACAGTTTGTATAATAACCTATGTTTTAAAACAGATTTCTTCATACGCGATGACTTATAATATACTGTTAACTTTCAACATATATGTAATATGAAAAATAGTGGATGCATGCGCATAACCAGGGCGTTCTAATGGTGTCAGGGAACATACCCCCCCCCCATACAAACACACACACACACATATATATAACCATTAAGATAACATTACCGACCACCAACAAAAACTGTGAAATTATGAATAAAATGACATTAGCAAATTAAGTTCCCCCCAGCACACTTAACATAGATTCCAAAAACATAATAAAAAATAGCAGAATTTGAATAACAGAAATGAAAAAATATATATACCAGATGTTATGTATATATTTTTTTAATCGAAATTTTAAAAAGAAAAGAAGATAAAATAAAAAAGTAAAGCATGCTTAGAGAAAATACAAAACATATCTCTTTGAACTTGGTCACAAGTCAAAAAAGTTTTTGTTTTAACCTCGCATTCCCATTCAGTAACCTTGTAATGAGACGGTTCCAAATTTGTTTGCGATTCTACTTTTGAATTCAATGCAATCTAATTAAAATATTGTTGCTCATTTTCAGTAGAAAATGCTATATCATGTGCGCAATTAAGATCGGTCCATTTGTGATGCCTTTCTACACTAAGTTTCATTTACCTTTACTTTCTCCGCTCGTACATGCGCATGCAGAATGTATAAATTTGACAAAAAATGTGGATGAATAGTAGAAGAAAAGATGTAACAAAATTAGAATAAGAACAATTATACGGTTTAAATAATTATGTTACCTCTAAAGTGGTAAAAGCTAGTCTCTTATTGAGTATTGTTATAAAATTCATTAAAAAAAGTCATATTATTGAACCTGCACTTATTTTTTTCTTTCAAACATATATTTTAAATAAGATCTCACAGAACTTGGATGGTAAGTTTTCGTGTTGGGGGAAGGTATTGATTGACCGCTTGACTGAGTTTTACAGAAAGTTTTAAAACTACTAAGCTAGAGAAGCAATTATTATTTAGAAAAGATTGCCATGTTAGTGGCAGTAAATTTTATTGGCGTTTTTTTATGTAAACAGTTAATAGAGAATTTGAGATAAATTTTAAATTACTTTTAAGAAATAAAAAATAGCAGTTTTATTTGGATGTAAATAGAAAGCTATTTTAAATTATATGTTTTGGTATATTCTGTTAAATTGGTCATATTGAATTAGCATATAAGGCAGTATTAGCAAATAGAGGAATTTTAATTATGTGTCATAGATTCTTCGAGCTCTTACCAGTTGTTCTGATTGAATTTTTTTCTGTGCTTTAAACTATAAACATACATATAAAACAAATAAAACGTTAAGTTTAATATTTTACATTTTATCTAAAAATCTTTATTTTTGTTATAAACGTTACCGAATACAATATCCCCTTTCTTCAATGGTTATTTTCATTATAAAGTTAAGCAATTCAACATTTGTTACAGAAATGCATGCACATGTAAATGTATCAGGGCAAAACATTATCGTGTTCTGGAGTGTAATTTACAGCGTTCTTTTATTTAATATAGAAGAGGCTTAGTAAAATTTAAACAATTTCTAATATGATACAATCCACGTGCGAGTTTGCAAGATGAAATGAAAGCCATGACTTTCAAAAATTTTAAATTAAATAATGAAAATATCAATAAAAACCTAACAATAGTCTTCAAAAAGTATTTTTTTTTCTATTTTTTTATATAATTTTTAAGACGGGGACTAATTATATTCAATAGATCACTCATCTTTATTTATTTATAATTTTCAATTTTTATTTAAGATTTTGATTTATGCTTTTAATTTTTTAAATTGCTTAAAAAAGATAAGAAATTTTGCTCAAAATAAAAGAAAAATACTCCATATTTCAATGAAGAAGGAAAAAAAAACTTAAAAATTTAAATTACACAAAATGTGCTTTATTACATAAAAGAGGATGAAACAAATATTAAAAGATATTAAATTACATCATAGAATTCCTAGCACTTTCAACTATAAACATAGTCATCCTCAGGGACAAAATTCAAAAACAGATGTTAAGAACGTCTTATTGTTCAAATTCTTAGTTACTTAAATTTTAAATATGATAATATATATGTATGATATATACTGTATGATAATGCATCATTAAATCATTTCATTACATGTAATAACTTTAAATAAATACGTTCGTAACTTTTTATATTTTGACCCTGAGCATGACTATGTTTACATAACAAAGTGCTAAAGAATTTTATAATGTACTTAAATATCTTTTAATATTTTTATCATATTTTAAGCAATAATGCACGGCTAATGCAATTTTATTTTCTAACTTTTTAAAGATGAATTTTAGTATACTACCTATTTATTTGCTTTAAAAAACAATGTGATTGTTTGTTGAAATACAATATTTGATTCAATAAAAAGTTAAAATTAATGTGGCTGTTAAAATCAAATTCAAAATATCGCTTTTTAAAGAAGTGGAAGTTGTGGAAAATGAAAACTTAATACCTGTTAAGTCCTCAGGCATCTATTTAAACATTAATGCACTTCAGAAATACACACCGTGGCTATTCCCCCTCCCTCCTCCCCTGTTGAACTCATTCTATTAGATTATTTGGATACAAATTGTATTTTGAATTTGATTTTTTCCCAATCTATAATAACTCATAGGCACACTGCACTCTAAAAAATAAATGCGTCAATTTACTCATTAAAACAGGTATACTGATGATACAAACACGATTTGTCTATATGCGTAAAGTTGCTTATAAATTTCCAAATATGCGCCTTATGTGTCTGTTTCGAAATACACATTGTTCTGCGTATTTTGATGATAAATCATTAAGCTGCTGAAATGTGTATAAAAATGAAATTATTCTTTAAAACGCATTTTAACGTGTAAACACACATGATTACACATATGTATGTGTAATATGAAAAACAAACGCAGATTTTTGTATACGTAGCTTAACGTTATCTTTTGTGATGTAAATTGTGAACTTAATGTTTATAATAGGCCGCAAAACAAATTTGCATGAAGAACAATCTCATGTGCTTGATGTGTCCGTTGTCTTTTTTTCAGGTTTATTTTAATACCACATAATATTGTACCTTTAATTTACAAGAAACATGATCGTCCGAAATAATATTTACTACAGGGCATCTGTATGTTTTAATGTTATTTTGAAACCCTAAAATCGTAAGCCAAAATTTATAAACAGAACCTGCTTAAATACACTGTAAAATAATTTTTTGTAAAATAATGAAATCGTGACACCAGTAGAATTTTAGTACTTCGTTGGGTTTATTTCCTATCAATTTCAGTCATCACTTTTCAAAGAAGAATGGTCAAATTAAAACAAAAATGAAATTACGGATAAATTATGTAAGAAATCACTAATTATCAACAAAGCAAAGCTACCTATGCTAAAATTGATAACAGTACATTTAAAGGCTTATAAATACCCTTTATTGAGCAGATTTACATATTTCGTACGCACAATTTGAGACTTTTTCACAATCAATATTGAGAAATAAGCTATTTCCGCAAACAATTTCAAAATGAACCTGATAAACTTAAATCCCAATATCACAGACAAATTAAAAGCAGATATAAAGCAGCTTTAATTAAAAAATGGTCATGTCTGAAAGTGAATTATCTTATCATATTGCTTTTTGATTTATAAAGCATCTCGTTACAAAATCGATATAACTTGGAATATTTTCTTATTGTTATTCATGCTCATAATTAATCTACATACCTTGTTTATATCCATTATTTCTTGCGATATCATATGCTTTATTTAATTCGTTGGTTGCTCAGGGGTACAGACTGTCGGAACTCTCTAAATAAAATGCCTAGATATAGAAACTTTGTAAGAAAAAAGTTAATTTTACGGATTAACTTTTATGGAAACCAATATTGATAATTATCAATATTGAGTTGCCGATTGTGCGTACGAAACATGTAGATCTAATTATTAAAAGGTATTTATAATTATTCAAATATACTGTTATTAATTTTAGAATGTATGACCTAAGTTTATATTCAGAAATATTTTGATAATCAACGATATAATTAAGGAAATAATACATATCTATTCTAGTATTTTTTTTAGAATGCGTGTTATAAAGCAATCAATCGGTATTGCCATTATTCCAAAGAAAATTTAAGCAACTCTAAAAGTCACAATCAATTAAGAAGGTGTTAAAATTCTTCATATTTTGAACGATCTTGGAGTATTACAGATCCATAAGATCTCATAACATTTAATTACATTTCCCCACAAAGCTTAAATTGTCTTTAATCAATTTATTTTTTAAACACAACTATATTTGTACAAATTATTAAAAACTACATCTGAAATAATAAAATTCCTTTGTTTAGTATAAAACTTTGGCAAATAGTAAATAAAAAATATGAGAAAATTTCTGATACATACTTTTAAAATTATTAATACCAGTTATAATATTATATTTAATGATAGTACTGAAAATGTTATTTTATGAAATACTGTAAATGAATTTTTTTTTCTTTATTTAAGTTATTCAAAAAGCGCCTGTATAAATAAGAAAAAATTTGTTACTTTAAAAGTGCTGCAAATACCATTAATTTTTACTTTCAAAAGATAATTATCTATATATTTTTCTACTTCAACTGGTGATCAAAATTATTATTAACGTACTTACCATACAATATATGTATATTTTTTTTCTTTTGTGCATTTTTGAACTGGAAAACTTGTAATATCAAGATAAATAATTTAAAATCTATCATGATAAACGAACTGTACCTATAAATTATCAATAAATGCTTTAAAAAATTACATAATGAAGAATTTTTTTTTGTTAAATGTCGCATCTTAACATTCTTTAAGATTGTAAGATATATTATATATATATATATATATATGACCTGTGGCAACAGTCTGTAAGAGACGACGGCAGCGCCACGAGTCGGCGTAGAAGAATACCTATTTAGAACATTCGACAGACGACGGAAAAGAAGGTAAAAGAGGTGGTTGCAAAACACCGAGCTCTCAACGACGTTTCATTAAGACGCATTAAGACGAATGAGTGTTTAATTTCATTAATGTTCTACTTAATTGTAATTGTATATAGTGTAAATAGTTCATTTAATATATTTAATTCTTAAAGTTAGCAAGTGTTATTATTCGAGTATGAGTCTCCTTTTCCCCGTCACAAATATATATATATATATATATACATATATATAATCTTACTTTTTTATAGTTAAAACACAATTTTTATTCTTGATTAAAAAACAAAACAATAAACATACGTTGATAATGTGTGTTGAATGTGTTTAAATGTTATCTGTGGAAGAAAAAAGGATAAAACAGATTCATTAGTTTAATTGTAAAAATAGTTGATTACAGCCGCCATCTGGTTTACTTTATCTACCAGTATATTTCTCATGTCAAGTATTCTAATTTATTTTATTAGATTGTAGCAATAAGAAGGAAAGAAAAAAAATCTTTGATTGACTGATCAGTGATATCGAAAGCTATTTTTTCCAAAGGCTGAAGCATAATATTTGAAAGAAGAGTGCTAAATAAATTGTTTTTGCAAAAACTAAGGATTTGTTAATTTACAAAATAAAAGGAAGGTTACATTTAAATGGAATTATTCAGTACAATAACTTTCTACTTTTAAAAGCTTCAGTTATTTTTCAATCTATTAAGATTTCTTTTTAAAGTAAAATAGGGGAAAAACAAGTATTATGACTTATCCTAAATTTAAGTTTTAGTATTAATTAATGGTATTAATAAAAAATTATTAAATTATTATTTGCTTAAAGATTTCATCTTACACGATAGGTTATATTTCTTTATGAAAACACAGCAAACATATATTTATAGAATTTTGTCAAATATGAAAGAAAGGAAAAATATTGCAAAAATTTATTTCTAATAGGTTATATCAGCGGAATGAGAAAATAGAGTAATTAGCCATAGCTATAGTATACTTCTTACGAAAAAGGTTGTTATATAATTTAAAAAGAAATATGGGAAATTTAAATTGTAATATGATGAAGAATAATAATTAAGACTATTTCAATATAAAAGAAAATATCATTTACGTGGGAGAAAAAACATATATAAAAAATTTTATTTTTTTAAACATTCTCTAATACAAGGATATCCATTTTTTTTTGTAATTTAGAAAATAAAATAAAAAGCTGAATGTTTTTTTTTTTTCTTCTCCTGTATATATAATTTTTGTCATAAAAATACATGTATTATTATTCATAAAAACAAAATAAATGTATGAGCATGACATACGTATGTTTTTTTCTTTGTCTTATCTATGAAAAAATTGGATGCATTAGTTTAATTGTAAAAACACAGGATTGCAAAAGCCATCTGGTTTCCTTTATGCATGAGAAAATTTCTCTTTTCATCTATTATAATATATTTTATTATGTTATAGTAATTAGTTGAAAAGAAAGAAAACTATTGACTCGCCAGCAATATAGCTAAGTATTTTGATCAAAGGCTATACTATAATCTGAATAGCAGGATATTAAATTATATAATTCTTCAAATATTAAATCTGTTAGCTTAATTATTTTAAACAAAACCTGTCTTTCGAATATTAATACTCTTGTTTAAAAATACATATTTAAAATGTAATAAAATAAAATATTCGTAGTGATATCATTATAATTCTTTTAAAAATAAATATACTTATACAATATCCATGTGTTTAAGTATATTTCATATGAATATCCTATATTAAAAGGACATCTTAATTCCATTTTAAAAAATAAATATTTTTTTCCTTCATAAATAATTTATCTCTGTAGTAAACGCGGGATTGCTATAAATCATAACACCACTGTAAACATATTAGTATAATATATATATTTATTTTGTTTATCTTATCTCAGAAAAGAAATATGGATTCATTAGTTTAATCGTAAAAACACATTGTGTAACACAAGATTGCAAACAACATCTGGTTTGCGTCAGCTATCATGAAATTTCTATTGTCATCTATTCTAATCTATTTTATTAGGTTACAGCAATCAGCAGGAAAGAAAAAAGCATTGACCCGTCAGCAATATCTTAAACTGTTTCACCCGAAGGCTGTAATAGAATGTTAAAAGAATCGAGCCAAGTGAAATTCTTTCTCAAAGTAGTAAAGATCTGTCAACTTACATTTTTTAAAGAAAACATTGCCTTTAAATTAATCATTTAATTTCTGTTAAAAAACATATACATATAATCTATAATAAACATAAATAGAACTTAAGAGAACACAAATAAAACATATAAGAACATAACAACCTATAAGAAACCATCATTTATTATGGTCTAATTAAACATTATTCGCCACAAAATTTTAATTTTTAAATTTGGAAATAAAATAAAAAGCTAAATTATATTTTGTTTTAAATACACGGGTATTAAGCTTTATAAAAATGCAATAATCGTTACAGGCATTTTATAAGTATAGATATATACATTATGTATAAATATATACGTATACATACATACAAAAACATTCATACTTTTTGTTTATTTTTTATACTAAAATGAAAAATTGATTGTTTAAGTTCAATTGTAAAAACTCAGAATTTCAAAAGACTTCTGTTTTGTTTTATCTGTCAGAAAATTTCTGATATCCCCTAATTTAATATACTTTATTAGTTTATAACTATCAGAAAAAATATAAACGGATTGACAAGGCAACGATAGCAAAACTACTTTTCCCAAAGGCTGAAACAGAGACTGTAAAGGTCATTGTTAAATTAATTTTTGTGTGCAAACATTCCGAATACGTAAAGTTATTCTATTTTTTTAATAAAGTATTGCATTAAAATATATTTTTATAGAATGTTATTCAATTTATTTTTTTTTTTTTTTAATTTCAAACAAAAGTAATTCAATATTTGTTATTTTTGAAACATGGTATCAAGGCAAAAATGATTATTGTTTATAATTTTAAATAAATGAATAATTTTAAATAAATGAATAATTTTAGTTAAGAATCTAATGAACTTCAGGATGTAATTAAGTCATAAAATAACTGCTTCTATAGTTTTGATAGTTTTGATAATTTCTCATAATCTTTGGTGAGTTCTTTTCACAAAAGTAACTGTAAAAAAATTAGGAAATTCTCAGATAGTATAATCGACAATTCGTTGCACTCAGAACATCACGTAAATTTTAGGTGAACAGTTTTATGTAAGTATGACTATAATTTTTGCAGAACAAATAGTTTTTGCAACAGATTGTTCCAAGAAAATCATGCAAACGAAATGAATTTTTTTTTCTCAATATCTATACAATATATTCACCTTAATTTTTTAAAATACTCACGCATAAACGTGCTAAATTCTTTATTCTCAATATTATATATGTACAGCAGAGCCTCGATTATCCGAAGTAATTGGGACCGACTATCTTTCGGAAAATCGAAGTTTTCGGATAATCGAGAATGCATTAATTTTAAGATTAATGACAAATGTATGCGGTCTTTTTTATTATGGTAACAAATGCTTCATAAAAATAAAGCAATAGCAAAATAGAAACAAGAATAAATTACCTGAATTTTAATTTTGAAATTTAGTATCTTTTACATATTTCACAAGGGTTTGAAACAAGGTTTTGTTTGTCGCATTTTCGATTGCCTTTGCTTTGCAGCTCTATCACATTTTTTTAAATACTATTAGTTCAGTAGTATCGCAGTCTTTAGGCTGCTCCAGCCATGCCAAACCTTTTGCAAACTAATTAAAAGCTTCAGAAATTCTAATTTGTTCGTTTTCTTTCCCTGCTATACCACATTCACACATTCCGGTTGTCCGGACTCTTACTGTGTTCTAGTTCCCTCCGCAGTTTGCGGGAGCTCAAGTTAAATTCAAAGGAATTCTAAGAGACGGGATCTGAAATATTTATCTGAACTCGTGGTTCTGAAAGGATCGCTTGAACACATGTAATAGAATGTGATAGTAAAAAAAAAGAAAAGTTTTCAAAATGGAGTTCGGTTAACCGAGAGTTTCGGTTAAAGGAGTTTCGTATAAAAGAGGTTCTATTGTATTTTTATATTTCTTCATAGTAAACCATATAATACGAAGTAATATACCGTAAGCCAGTAATATAGGGTTTAATTCTGTATATTACTTTTTATTTTATTCTTTATTATTGTTAAATTTACGATTATAAACTAGCAGACCATGTTCCAGTATTATACCGTAACAGGAACATTTTTAAGGTGTATAAATGATCATAGAATACATATATATATATATATACAGAGTGCCTTCTAATGTCTGTTCCCACCCTCTTAAATGCCAGAGCTATAGTCATAAAAGTGGTGTCTTCGTGAAGTAAAGTGGCCATGTGCTACTGTCAGCTTATAGTTCCATTTGGTGCAAAATGGTGGAGTTAACGTTCCTAACTCGAAAACGGTACGAAATATGGGGAATAGGCGAATTACAAAATTGTAGATCATCAGCGATTTAATTCGAAAAGACACATTGTGAACACAAATAGTAAAAACAGAACGCTTAAAAAGGGGCATTTGTTTCGTGATTTCCGAAACTGTGACGTCGCCAAATTTGAACGTAAGAAGGAAATATTATATTTTGGACCAAAAACTATCCAGCAGTGCACCTGCGCACAAGACAGCATCAGTGAAACAGTCGCTATAGTACTCTATAAAAATGTTTGTGTAATTGAAAAATATTTGTTTATTTTTATTAAGTTGCTTAAATCCAGCTCTATATTGAAATCGTTTTATTTTGTAATAATTCTTAAATATATATATGGACTTTTTAAATAAAATACAAAATATTTATAAATTTCTTTACAAAATTCTGATGTGACTGCTAATTTGTAAATTTGTGAGATTAGATTCGATAGCTAAAATAATATCCGTGTTATATTATGGTCTTCATAATTAATGTTATGTGGTTCACATTATTATGTAATTACATAGTTAGTATTAGATTTATTATATATTTCTTACATACTAGCAGAATCGATTAAAACTTTAGAAAATCTTTTTTATATAGTGAAAAATTAAAATTAAGTTTGTTATAAATATATATTGGAATTCGTATTTTGATGTAGTTGAAAAAAAAAGTCCGTATACATAAAAGTTCTATTTAAAAAATGTAACGAAGAATATACTGAAAATTACGCATGCCATGTATTAACATAATTTGAATGAATTCTAAGAAATACAACAAATCAAAATTTACTTATAAGAATTTGTAAGCATTCGATTTTTATATGGTATTTTTATTACATTTTACATTATTTAAAAGTTTAGTTTAGTATGGTATAATGTTAAACATTGCATGTGTGTATATGCATGTTAGCTTATACAATTTACTTTGAAAACATATTCACATATATACATATGTTTTAGCTGAAATTCATTAAAAGGGAAAAGCTCTTTAACAAAAAATATAAAAATATGAATAAATAAAAATTCTCTATTAATTCAATAACAGTGATTTTTATTATAATTAACATTTATAAGCTACACATTTAGTTAGAGATGTGACATTACGTACAAAGTATGTTAAAATTATCATTTATTGATGCAGTTTATGTAAAAAATATGCGTAATACCTTTTAGAGATGTTCATGCATGTACACATAAAAATGAAAATGTTATATCAAATAAATTCATTTTTTATGTAGTTCCGATATCTAAGGGGGGGAAAGGGTCTCTCGCCCAAATCAATAAGCAGAAAAAAGATTATTAACGAAAAAGTTTCAAGAAAATTAAATAATCTATTTTATAATTTAGAAATTCAATACATTGGTATGAGTGTCGATAACCACTATCTCTTTTAAAGATAATATCAGTAGTCCATGAAAAATTAATTTGTTTAATAAATAATACATAAGAATTGGGAATTTATGGAGGAGGTTTTTGCATTTAGGCTTTTACACGCCAACGTTCCACACAGGGGCGCGCCGACCCAGTGTGCAAAGTGCGCACACAGGCGCCAGAATAGTAAAGGCGGCAAATATTTTAGTCGAAGCTGAAAATTTTCAAAAACTTTTATCCAATTTAAATTTATTAAAGCGGTATTTAAATCGAAAGTACGTCATTTTGAATTCATTTGTACTTTTAAAATATATGAAATTTGCAGATGCTTGTCTGCGGCGTAGCTTTAGGGGGGGGGGGGGGGGGGTGGAGGGGAGAGTCTCAAACAGAAAGGCACAACGGTGTCGAAAGGTAACGGTCGAAAGGCGTCTCATTGTCGAAAGGTCACAGTCGTAAGGCACCACGGAAGGCTTAAGGGCGCAATCAATCGCCTAAAATAAATTTTAAAAAGTTAGAAACTTAAAAAATTCGGAAGGGCGACCGCGAATGTCCCTTTTGATACCCCTGCTCCAGATCAGGCCTGTTCAGCTTTTTAGAAAGCAGGGACGCAATACAGTTGTGGCAAACATGGAAGGCTCGATTATTCAAATAATTGAAAATAAATAACACTTTTATCTTATTGTAGTATTGGTAGTGATACACATACTGACGATATAAAAACGGGTAGATATTATATAGCAGAATAGTAAAGCAACATAAGCCTCCAGGTTATGCACGGTACCCATGTAAAAGTAAATTGCCGAAAAAAGCACAAATCAATCATAGCAATCGGCTACATTATAACAAAAACAATAAATAAATAAAACAGGATGTAGCTCAAAATGCAATGAATGTAAAAAAAGAAATGAAAAACCCCATTCGATTCCAAACAAAATTAAAAGTCACGCCTATCATTGTATGCAACGCATAAAAACGAGCCCATGAGCATGTAAGAAAGTTTCATGTCATTTACAGTCGGGAAACATGTTTTTGAGAACAACCTCAAAATGAATTATGTTTTATTGAAATTTTAATTGTATATTTTATAGATTTGCTTCGAACAAAGAATAATCGGTAAAAGGCGAGTTTCACTCGCGTACAGAGAGTTCATACAATAAATTTATTAAATACTAACTGCAATCTTAGAAAATATAGTCGTTAAACGAATAATAAGACTTTGCAAAAACTTGGAATTATTTTATTAAATATTTTTCAATAATTGCCTTCAATAATTGAATTCAATTGAAATGAAAACCGCTGACTATTTATCATTGTGATCCGTCTTACCTAAAACAAAGACCTTGTACAAAGTTTAATCTTGCCATTGTGCTAAGTGCACTTTGAAAGGAGTTGCATGGGCCATTTGGTCTGTGCCAAATTTTTTAGATAGGTTTCTTATTAATATCTCGCCTAATTATCGACATTTCTTGCGTCGATAGGCACATCGAACTCCTCTTTCATCCTCAACTCCCCCGCTGAGCGCCCGCCAGATAAAGTTTATGTGTAACGAAAAACTGCGATTTTCTGAAAAACTATATGACCTAGGATAATTGCTATAGTTTTAAAGCAAGATTTAAATAAATTCCAACTACTGCTAATTTTTCCGTAATTTTATTTTCAGTAGAGTAGATTCGGAAATAGGAGGGGGGACATAATTTTGCCATACATTTTCGACAAATTTCTGAAAATATAATAATATCTAAGAGTAAAACAAATATATTTTTGAAGTCTGTGTTAAGAGCTTTTTCAAACGATACCCATGCCCCCTTTGATGATTTTTAAATAAAACTTAAATTTGTATGATTTTATATCTTTAACTCGATTTTTTTCTGAAATACGTACCCACTCACTATCACTGTGTGAAAATGGGAGAGAAGCTGCCAATTGTTCAGGTTTGTTATGTAATTTGTCTTCATGGTTTTCGGAAAATTGTATGTGGTAATAATGAAAAAATTTAAAACTTTAAAATGACCTCTACTTACTGATGAAAAAATGAGTTAAGAGGAGATGAGTGAGTGCTTAGTAAAGTACAGGCCAAAAGCTTTAAAACGATATGTCACATGAAAAAATTCATTTTATCGCCCCCACTGGGGAATGCTCTCTAATAATCTGGGGTCAAACATAGACTTCACCAATCCAAGGCCCGTGAAGAATTTCACCTTCGGTCAAGCATTCAAATGAGCTGCTCAAATCTTGCTGCAGCTTAATTAGGAGCTCAGTTAGAAAATCAATCCCCAGGGGGATCTGAGTGAGAGGGGTAGAAAGGTTCATGATACAAAAGAGTGGTTCGACGGTTTTCTGATGATATATCACATGAGGATTTAGCAGGCGTGCTGCGTACGCACTGTAAAATCTTGCAAAAATACAAATTTCGAATCTTTTAGTTCCACATTCCTACACCAGGAGGAACTCTATTCTTAACAAAACTGTTTCTGAACGAAATTCTGTCAAACAACCTACCCATAGTCAGTATATATTAGTCATTAGCCATACATTAGTATATATTAGTCAAGGGGAGGGGGCGGACTTAAGCAAGAATTTAAGTTATTTGCTGAAATTACTATTCGAAAATAGTGCTAAGTACACTTTTGAAATTTTTATATTAAAAGTAATATTTATCCCAGAGCTCCGTCAAAAATTCTCATCTAAAACGGTAGAAAATGGCACGGTTTTAAATATTCGATCCCCCCTCCCCCCAGCAAACAAAAATTATCGCCTGCCTCTCCCCCCCCCCTGAAATTTGATGCCCCCTACTTTTTAAAATCTTTATTTTGTGTTATAAACTATTTAAAATTTCCAAATCGATCAGTTCGTCAGTTTTTTTTTTTTTAAATTTTAACAAATTCGCGTTTCAACAAAGCATTTCTTTTCCTTTTTAAAAATCGAATTTTTTATAAAAACTTGCGGATGGATTTTTATAAAATTTAGGTATTATTAAACAGCGTTTAAAGATAGGGCTAGATGCATAACTTTAAAATATCTAAATGGTGTATTTTAAAAAATTTGATGGCGTTCCAAAGCATTATACTATAAAAATCAATTGTGGTTTCGAAAGACTGGCTTTTAAATTTAGAGTTTGAAAGGAATCATCCAATTAATTAAATAATAATTAATATTTAAGTTTGTAATTGAGCGACCGTGAAGAAATTTACATATCTGAAATCAGCGAAACATTCTGCATCTGGATGAATAAAAATTAAATCTGTAAATTATTTTTTTGAAAATTTTACATTCGTTCGAAAATGTCCACTATTGATGGACGTCGGTTGTTTGCAATGAACACCAGGCGTCCATGGGAGAGTTTTCGAATCTTTCTTTAGAAGGAAATAAAAAGATTTTTTATAAATCCATTTTTCGTGGATTTTTTGACTTCCTGAAACCGTACAGGAATAATTTTTAGAATTTTTGAAAGGGGGATTTTTTTATTATTATTATTATTTTTTTTTTTTTTGCGACTGGCAGGGGTGTCATATGAGGTGGGCTGGGGGGGGGGCAACACCCCCCTCCCCCCAAGGAATTTGATTTTTCAGAAAATTTACCAACCATCAATTGTCAGATTCAAACAAAAATTAAAATATTGCTCAAAAGCTAAAATAATTTATCAGATTTAATTGCAATAAAAATATATTCATTAAATAAATACTTTATGGATAGAAATTAATAATTATCAAAAAAAAATTCCTATTCGAACTTTCTTAAGGTGAGACACATATCGTACTTTGGCTAATTTTAAAAATACATGAGAGATATTTTCTTTTATCAATTGCTTCTCAGCTGTGTGCATCTTGATCATAGGAAAACCAGGCCCCTCATGGCTAGAAATTCAGGGATTGTTTTTTCAAATAGTTATTTTTTTTTTGTTTTGTTTTTTTTTTGTGGAGGGAGGGGTTGATGGGGCGAGTATAATAAGGATAAATAAATAGTAAATAAAGTAAATAAGGATATAAGTTCTTAATTATCCTACTTTTTTACTTTTTTGGATTATTAGTGTCACATTATATTTACTGCAATCATTGCAATGTTAACAAATTATTTAATTGCTTATTTGCTTTATTAAATCATATTATATATGGTACACTCTCAAAATTCTTCAACTCCTAGGAATGGAGTCTGCGCGCACCCGACAAAACAATTTCTTCAACCCAAAAAACCGACAGACTTCCACCAAATCCCAAAGTAAAAGGAAATTACTCCATATTTTAACACGTTTATAAGAAAGAACTAGTCTGTAATTTTATCCCTTACGTACAGAAATGAACACATGGGTTATTACTATGGGCCACCATTAATAGTCAAATCTATAGTTTTACATTTGGAAAATATTCAGGACTTTCTTGTAAAAACCAGGTCATCCCTGCTCCGACTGAAAGAGATAAAGCGCAATCCGAAAAACTTAAAGTGTACCTCACTTGCAACGAAGAAAATACGTCAACCTATCCTGACGCAGGACTGTAATTTCATTTAAATACGAAAACCGCTAAAAAGATTTCCATTGAAGGCAACCTGACCCGAAATGAAAGAACATTAATCCATATTTTAATACAATTATTGTAAAATAACTCTACAATTATATCTTTTGAAAAAACTTTACTTTTTATGTAGAAAAATGAAGATATATATATATATATATATATATATATATATAGTATTCATTAATGTTCAAATATGTAGCTTTTTCATCTGAAAGATATTCAGGATTTCTTTGTAAAATAGTATTAACAATAACCCACCTCAAAATAGTGAAAACGTAATCCGAAACAATCAACGCTTTACCTTAACTTTATTTGCAGAAAATCACTAATGAAAATTTTCTTATCACTATAGATCACAAAAGTTACAAATTTCGTGACCTATTCATGACGTTTGTGGACTGATTATCTCATGAATGATTGAATTTCATGATTCTTTTTTTGCGATCATCTGACGAAATTTGCGATTTTTTCCGCGACCGTTTCACTGAATTCATGATTTTTTTCCAGAAACTGTTATCGAAATTGGTTTGTTTCTTACGACCATTTGTCGAAATTCACAAAATTTTTCTGCGATCACTGACGAAATTCCATAGTTGTTTCTGCGATCTTTTGACAAAATTCGCGATTCTTTTTCACGATCATTAGTTGAATTTTCTACCACCGACTAATAATATTTGCAATTTTTTTGCGCGATAGTTAGACGAAATTTTGTAATTTTAGAATATTTTTATTTATTTACTTTGAAAGGACTCGTGTACAGTCGAAGCATTTAATCTGTCAAATAAACATATGTTTACTGTTACAATGAGAAATTACTTTGCGCAGTAGGTACAATATAAATAAAACAACGTTCAAAGTACCAAAACACTTAATTTTTCTTTCAAACTAGTTTCAGTAATGTTTCCTGTAATTTTATTGGCTAATAAACTTCATCATTGAATCCGCTTCTCCTACATGTATATCAGCAATTTTCTTTTCTGAGCAATCATATTATGCACCAATGACTGTGCGCTATGGAAAATGAAACTAGTTATCAAGAAGAAATAAAGTGTTTTGGTGCATTGAATGTTGTTTTTATTTATAATATTTTTACAGTGTTTAAAGCTTTAATTTACAACTTTTAGCAATTAAAATTAGTAAAGAACAAATCATGTTAGAACAAAACAGCTAGAAGATTTTTTTTAATGTAGTATGACTATCCGTGCGTTTAAATAATTTTAAAACACACATGAAATTTTAAACTAATATTTACTCTAATACTGCTTATTTTACAAGTACTTAACAACAAAAATTGGAACTAGAGTTATTTATTTAAAATGAAATGCAATTTATGCTTATTAAAAACATGTTAACCCATTGAAGGGCGGGATACCGCTGCGGCGTCACCTAATTTTACTCTCTAATTTTCAAATTGGCACCGAATTTGTGCATGAAAATTTTACTTTTTTGAAATACGCGAAAACATACTTTTACTTATATACAAATAAATTTTCTTGTAAATACTGATGTCATTCAATTATTTCAACATTTTATGAATACAAGTACTTTGCCCCTGAAAGGGTTAATAGACTTCAAGATGTCTTTAAAAGGACGAAAATTATCACTAAATATACAAATGTATAAAATAAGAAGAGTAGCTCATTGTTTTGATAAAAATCATAATGACGAAAATATCGATCTTAAAAGTAAAATTTCTAAATTAACCGCTTCAGAGAACACAGTCTAGTCTAGATAGAGATTATAACTTATTATCATATTGTACATGCAGGAGGATATAGGATCATTTGTAGTTCAGTGAAGTAAGTTAAAATAATATGTTCTAAAAATCAGAACTTGCATAAAATAAATCTCCATTGTATTTATTATATTTTTCCATGTTTGAAAATTATTAATTTTTTAAACTATTGATTAAGAATAGCGCATTTTTAGTTACAAAGACCACCTAGTTTTTTACATCTAATGTAAATAGTATAAAAAATCGGCTAATGATATAGTAAATATTAAATATCAGATTAAAAGGCACAATTCAAATATTCCAGTTGCAGTTTAATAGTTTTCTGTTTTGTGTTCTTTTTCCACCAAATATTGTTTTACTTTGCGAAGAAAAAAAAAAAAAATGATTTTTTCTCCTACCACACCGCAATAATATTTTTTTTTTTCTGTAGTTCTACTTTAAAAGGCATATATATTTTAAAATCATACAGTTTGTGACTAGTCAGAACAACAATTTCTAGTACGTTTCTAGAAGTAATATCAATTTTGGTAACAATGCCTCAGAGATTGAACTTCCTTTAGTCCTTTCAAGGGTGGTGAAATGTTTATGAAACCACTTTAATTTTAGATCAGCAAATAAATAAATAGAATGCTAAATTAATCTTTAAAAAGTTAAACTAAAAATTACCATATGTGCAAATTAATAAAAAGATGAAAGAATATTTAAATGGTATTAAATTACTTATAATATCCTTAGTACTTTCAACTATATACATAGCCTTATTCAGTGAATACAAAAATACAAGCGTCTTATTTTCAAATTTCACGAACAATGACACCAACTACGTGAAATTTGAAAATAAGACTCTTGTATTTTTGTATTATCTGACGAAGGCTATGTATATAGTTAAAAAAGGCTGTTATAGGCTGTTAAAAAAAATTGTAACTCTCTGAACAATTGCTTTTCACTAATTTATAAACTATTATAGGGTCTGTTATATCTCACCGTTAAACCGTATAATAAATTAACGTGTAATAATATCTAGTTAATATCAGAGTTCGCGGCATCCCTAATTTTTTTTTTTTTTTTTTTTTTTTTTTTTTTTTTTTTTTTTAATAATGCTACCGTTTTTTTTTTAATTATATTAATGGTAGATTCCCTTAATATCTGCGATAGTAATCTACCAAAAAGATCGTTGTTTTGATAGAATGGCAAGAGAATAGAAAATTTTATGAACACAGCGAGACTTGTAATCTTCTCTATCTAATAAAATGCAATATAACGATTCCGGTGCAAATTCATCCAAAATATGAATGTCTAAAAATGGGTTACTCTCATTGTTGCAGAGAAAAGGGAACTTCTGAAAAATATTTAGGCAAGGGAATTTTTGAATATATCATTTTTAATTTGCCTTTTAAATTCCAGTAAAAATATTTCTGCACGTGTTGTTTGTTTTAAGAAGTGAATAAAAAATCATATTTATTATGAAGTCTGAAGAATAGGAACTGTTGGGTTTGTTTTACATTTATGCATTATAAATGTATTGATTCGGTTTTTTTTTCATTACAATTAACCTTCTCACCACCGCGAACTGATCTATACGTTCACTAAACGATAGAAGCATTATTTAAATTAATATAATTCAACAGATATAATTCATTTCAAAAATTAAGTTATGATTAATACTTTTAAGGTTTATATGCCTATACATAATAAAAAAAATATATCAAGCTTGAAAAAATATCATATTTTAGCATTTAAAAAATACAGAATAACAACATTACAATTTTGTCCTTTTCCTCGGCAGTCAGGGAGTTAAAAAGAAAATATATTTTTATTTGAATTCAAGATAATTAAATCTGTACTGAAAAATAAGTAGAATAAATAAAATATCGTTCTTTTTCCTTTCAAACAATCCACCACATAGTTGTTTCTCAAAAACGAATTCAACATTCAGTAAAAAAAAAGAGTTATTCATTAGCCAATCAGAACAAATAGTTACTTACGCTATACTTAGGCTGTTTTACAGAATGAAGGTATCTGCTTTCTTGAAAAATATTTAAAACGCTGGCTAAAAATCAAGACGTCTGAGGTAAGAATCTAAATTTTATCTTCAATGTTCATAGTACATTTGATTTCATTTTAAACAGTGACGCAGGTCTGAATAACCTTTTTGTGGAAAGGACAACAATAGCAACTTGCTGGTAAGGATTTAAACCCGATTCTGACCTACCAGTTTCATACGCAACATTATAATACTCACTTTTCAGAATTCCCCAATTCATCCTATATTTTATCATCACACGATTAAACCTACTCACGTTTATAGTATAACTGGGTCACCAAGTGTTTTACCACCAAATGTTTCACTATCTTATGGCTGCAACTACCGAAACACCAAATGTTTGTTCAACTCTGTACGAAATGTTTCACCAAGAAAACTTTCAACACTCTATGATTGAGTTAATGAAATAGCAAACATTATTTCAAGTCAGAACGAATTTTTAACTATGTACTAATAAAAGATAAAAATTTTAATTACCTATTTGAAGAAGCAAAGTGCAGTTAAATACTTAAGGATGTCATTAAAATAATGCAAAAATATACTAATTTAGAGAAATTTAAGTCATAAAATAATCCAAAAATACGTTAATTGTTATGTCCTAAAGTAGATAACATTTTATATTGTATAATAAAAAAACTTAATGAACAAAAACATCTGATTAAATATTTTAAAACACCGAAACACTTATTTTTTTTATATTTTTTCCCTCTGATTCTTCTCGGATATATCGGAGCTATATCTTCATGCTGGATACCTTGTTAGCTCCTTTTATTGATGCGAAAAAGCTTTCAGAGTTTGGAAAAAAGTTTCAAAGGAAGACACATCGTTATTACGGGCAAAATATATGGGCCTTTTTAACAAGTCAGTGTTACAAGAAAATTACTTTTCTTTTAAACGACGTTTTCTTAATTGTATTGAAGTCAAAGATAAAAAATTGTTATCTAACGCTTTTTTTATTAATTTTCTTATTTTTTAAAGTGGAAGTTCTAACTTAATGCAGGCTTTTTTCCAGTTAAGAGAATATTTTTTTAATTAAATAAAGTACTAATTTTATGAAATAATGTTAATGCAAATATTAATATAAAGATAATGAAGCAATCAAAGGCTAATGATCAATAGAAAAACTTATTATAATAAATATTGTCATATTATTTTTTCAAAATTTACCTACTTGTTCTAATATTTCATCATTTCATATTTAAACCTATTCAAGTTTATGGTATAACTGGCTCAAAGTTTTCACCATCTTATGGCTGCAGTTAGTGAAACACCAAATGTTTATTTGTACCAATACCAGAATGTTTGCCTATTTTATGGTTGCACCAACTGAAATAACAAAAGTTGTTTCAACTCAGAATAAAATTTTTAACTATGCTATAATAAAAGACAAAAATATTAACATATTTCCAGAAGCAAAGCACAAAGTAATTAATATTTAATGTTGTCTTTAAAACAATAGTAATTAGCAATTTAAATGATAAAATAATCCAAAAATCAGTTTTTTGTTTTGTCGTGAAATTGACAATATTTTACGCTGAATAAGAAAAAACTTTAATGAACAAAAACATCTGATTAAATATTTTAAAGCACTGAAACACTTCTTTTTTTTTTCTTTTTTCCATCTGATTCTTCTGAGATATATCTGAGCTATACCTTCATGCCCGGTACCTTGTTAGCTCCTTTTATTGATGCGAAAAAGCTTTCAGAGTTTGAAAAAAACTTTCAAAGGAAGACAGCTCGTTATTACGGGCAAAATATATGGACCTTGTTAACAAGTCAGTGTTACAAGAAAATTACTTTTCTTTTAAAACGATGCTTTCTTGATTGTATTAAAGTGAGATGTAAAAAAAAAAATTGTCTAACGCTTTTTTTATTAATTTACTTAATTTTTAAAGTGAAAATTCTACTTTAATGCAGATTTTTTTCCAATTAAGAGGATATTTTTAAATCAAATATAGTACTGATTTGGAGAAATAATGTTGATGCAAATATTAATAAAAAGGCAATACAACAATCAAAGGATAATGGTCATTACAGACTAAGTATAATAAATAATCCTTGATAATTTTTGCTTTATTTCTCTAAAGAAAGAGACGTATTGGATTCATGAAAATTTTCTTCTCCCTGTTTTCGACGGATTTATAAGTTTTAAATTGCCTTGATCACGATTTGACTGTTTTTCAGAAAAATTCTGTCCTTGACTCTGTTTATCTGTCTGTCTCTATGTGACACAGATTTTGTAGTGCTATAATTGATGATTTTCTGCACGGAATTTAATACGTGAGACGATTCATTTAGACCACGATATAAATCGGTGCAGATTAAGTTTGGGTGAATATCGGACAAAAGGCGTTGCTATTATAATGCATTTTTCACGAATTCTAAGATAGTTATAGCTCAAGAAATAACGCAAAAAAATTTCATCAAATTTCATATTATGTTAGATAATGATATACATAAATACTGATAGGTATTGGGTGTGTATCGGTCAACAGGTGGCGTTGTTATGCTTTTTTTTCAGAATTTCTGTGATGGCTATATCACGAAAACTACTACATGGAATTTCAATCAACTTCATAATATATTTGACCTTGACATGAATAGATGGTGATTGAATTTTGATTTTAATCAATCAATGGGGAGCGCTTGTATCTTTAGCAATATTATTCATATATTGTAATTAAATTTTAAATTCATAGAAATATCCATATAAAAACTTTTGCTGTGTGTGTATGCTATTCAAATAAATCTATTAAAATGATAAAAGACACTTTAGCGGGAGCCACAACATATAATCTTTTTTTAGTTTGTTGATTTTTATTTCTATTATCTTCAACAATATGGGAAACTTACAAAAGTGATATGATGCTTTTTTTCTGGGAAATCTAGATTCAGTTTAGATAATAAAACCCAGAGAAATTACTTTTCAAATTCGAAATTTTGCTACTCATTACAAAAAAAAAAAAAAAAAAAAAAAAAAAAAAAACTTTTATTTCTAATCAAAACGAATGTTTCGAGAATTAACGTCTCTGGAAATTTTATTAAATGTGACAACTAAACGTTATTGCTGACAATTACAAGAGATTCGGGTTGCATTATTGCAACATAATACAGAAAAAAGTAATTTGAGCTTTTCATTATAAACCTGCTTTACATTTGAAGGGATAATACTTCTTTCAATATCAATCTGTGATCCAAACTTTAAAAATATGTATATTATCGAATATTAGTAAACAGTGGTATTATCACAAATAAAATTATTTAATTTATTAATTAATTGAAATCATAAATATACGCATATACTTGTATACGTTATGTGCATATACTTGTATACATGTATACGTTATATGTGGCTTCTCAGATTCATCCACAGTACAAAATTCGTATAATAGCACCTGCATAAATGCATATAATGCCTTTTGGTTAATTCAAAAAGACTACAAATCGTAATATTCTTTTTTTGTGAAATTTCAATATTTGCTCACTACGCGTTTACTACTGCCACAACACGTCCTGAACGGTTGTTGCTACATGTGAGGCAAAAGTAACAGAGAAAAAAGTAGGGTAAAACCTTATTATTTGTTTCTTCTTGCAGCTACAATCTCAGTGATAATTTTGTCTAACATTGCGTACGATATATCCACTTACTCTTGTACTATAATATATTTTTAAAATAATATTTTTCACGTTTTCGTTAATAAACTCGCAGATCCTCCCTATATAACGTGTTATAGCACGAAGGTCTTCTGATTAAAATAAACAAAAATGCAATACCTATAAACTACGACGAGAACAACAACGGAATAGTATATATATGCGATCAGCAATCCTTAAAACGAAATCAGAAATAAAAGACGTTAGTTTGAAAGTTAGTTCTATGAAAAGAAAAATGCAAAAAATAGAACAAAATGGCTCAGCATTTACAGAAAATCTATTTTGCATGCCTTTCAATAAACGCTTTTAATTTATATTAACGTTAAATTCAGAAGTTTTTTCATGCATCCATTGATGATAAAACATGATTTTAAAAGGTAATTCTTTTATAAGAATTTTCATTTTATAAAACATACATTTTTTTATATAAAAAAAAGTATTTTCTTCATAAAAATTAAATCTACAATGATTACATGAAAATGAAAACATTTTCTTTGCGATTCTGTGTGTAACATGTGTTCAGTGTGGCTTACTTTGAAACTGATGTGATATATAGAACAGTTTTTTTTTATTATGAAATTATACTATCTGTTTTACAGTACATTTTAAAATTCTAAATATGTTAAAAGAAAGGTTTAAAATTTATTTACTCATGGTTAAAAAATAATTTTATATACGGCAAATTCGCATTAACTATCAGAATGACTTCAATTTCACTGTGAAAAAATGCTTGATAATAGAAATTCTTTCCGCAAAATTTCACGGAATAGTTTTCTTGCTTTAAAGTGGAAATATTTCCGATAAAAGGCCAATATCATGCGAAAATTTACTTTATACTTGAAATATCTTGGACGGAACGAGAATACTGGGAAATATTAACATTCATGGCTAATATGTTTAATGAAACGGGAGTATTATTAAATATATATTAAATATATCTTTAAATTGGACAAAATAGAAATGAAACCCTTAGATTGGCTAAATGTGACTCTATTTTAAAAATATATTCAATGATATCGCCAATATTGGCTAAGGGTTGGTTAGACACTAGAATTATTCAAAGTAAAATCGATAACATTTAAGAGGTCATCTATATTATGTATATTTAAACATCACGCAATTAAATTTATTTTTTTTTAAATAAAAAGTTAGCGCATTTTTATAATAAGGAAAATCATTTCTTTCTATGTCTAGCAAAGTTGAAAAGAATATATTACAGCGTTTTTATTTTTTATTTTATTAGTTTAAATTAATGTTTCACTTATCTATCAAAACCATTAATTCTTTATAAAAAAAATGTCACTATAGAAGCTTAAAAAGGAAATCATTTTTTTATTTTAATATTTTTTAATCTATTGAATTTAAATGTATCGTACGCAGAATTTTCTGCATTTTACAAATATAAAAATTTCACTTATTATAAAATTGATTTTTATCTATCTAATCTATACTAAGCCGTAAAGAAAATTTATTTCAATGTCATCTAGTAAATACTTTTGCTTAATATATTTCGTATCTTTCTTGTAGATTATAGTAAATCATCGTACAAATAAATTTAAAGAATATATGATTGAAAAAAATGTTAGTACTCTTGAAAAAAAAACCTTTAAAAAAGAGGTAATCATTACCTAAAAGAAGCTTTCATTGCATAAAACAGTGTATGATAAATGTTTGAAAAAGTGCTTCCCCCTTCCCCTTTTTAAAAAATATAAATGAGTAAACAAATTTTAGCAGTGCCGACCTCAACGTTTTCCAGCGATATTTCAATTTTTTAGTTATTTTGGGAGATTTTTATTAAATTTATATAACACATAAGTTTTATTTATGCATGTATATCTTTATAAATTTATATTTTCCCTAGTGTTTTTAATTACATTATAATTTTTCCAGAAATCCACACACATCTTGTTTAATGTGTTTTCCGATTTTATAATTTTTATACATAATAAATGCTTAATGCTTTTATACATAGTAAATGCAAATTAATACATTTATACCTGATTAGATAAGAGAAAGGGGATAATTATATAACTTTGCTACTTGTTTTAATTTTATTATGTTTGTCCGTATATGTTTGAAAGAGCAACAACATTTAATATGATTACGGAGATTTAAAAGAATATTTCGCTAAAAGTGAAATATGTACACCAGAATTAAATTTGGTAAAATGAATTACATTAAAGGAGAAAATATTTCCCTTATCATAAATATTGAATACTAAAGTTTTATTAGGTTAATGTTTTATTAGTAATATTACCATCTATAAAATTAATAAAACATCTAGCTAAATTGAGAGCACTTAGATCTATAATTAAAGGGACAAGCTACAAGAAGACACCGAAGGATTACTGTTTCAGATAAAATGTAATTATATTGTAATTATATCATAATTCTATATATTTAAAGATTATAATATTATTGTTAATAAAATTTCTTCAGTAGAAATAAAGAAATGAAGAGCATAACATGCTAGATTCTGCTGCACATTTGTAGGATGCCATGATGCTGAATTGAAATAGCGTTATTTTCAAAATATATTTATGCTAAAGTAAATAGAAAAAAAAGTTAAAGATTTGAAATTCTTAGTCTTCAATATTTTCAGGTAAATGTAAATATGATTATTATTGTATAAATAATGTATGGAAATTAGCATGTAAATCCTCGAAATTATTATAATTGAATAAGTCCTTGAAGTCAAACATAATAATGTGGTTTACAATTGTTCATTTCTATAATTTATCTACTTTTTCAAAACTTATACAAAGGGCGATGTCTTTTTTTGATAGTTAAATCATGAAATGTGTGAAAAAATATAAAATTAGCTTATATGCACGTGTATTAAAAGTATTGCACCATGCAGTGAGAGTGTGGAAGTTTAAAGAATTTTTATAAAACTTGGGAATCAAAAACTTTATAGATAACAATTTTTGTTTACTTTTCAAGTCGTGTAATGTATAGCTTACGAAATCTCTATTGTTTTTATTTAATGAAACATTATGAAAACATTATTTGGTTATTGCATTTACTGAAAATGACATTTGCAGATTTATTAGCAGCCGTATCAACATATGTAATAATGCAATAGTTTTGATGTTTCGAAAATATGCTATTTAAGGGGTAAAAATAAACTAAATTTTTTTTACATAAAATGTTTGCAAATATTTTGCTAAAACAATAATAACAACATGCTACCAACCTGAAAAACTGTCACTGAGTTTTTACAATTAATACATATTTTTTAAGTAAAATATGCCAGATCATGTACGAATTGTTGAATGATAGACTGTGAATATGACTATGATTTTATGTGATGAAAATGATTTTCTATGTTTCTACCACCAGCTATAATGTATACTGGTCGGATATTAATATGTTTCTTAATATGCGATTCATTATTTATTATATACATTAGGTGCGCTATGCACAGAAGTGTCTTTGCCGAAAGGGTGCCTCCAGATTTTTTATTAATCCAAACACACTTATGTAATGAGAAAACAAAATTAAAAAAAAAAAAAAAAAACTGAGAAAATTTAAATATTTAAACTTTTGGTTACATTAAAAGGCAGTGGAAAGATTGCGATGCTTATCTACGAAACATTAAATTTGATTACGCAAGAAGGGCTTCTAACTTTCTGTATTTTATATTTAAGTGAAATAGACATAGAATACTCTATGTAAAATATTTATGAATTAAATATTTGCTATCAGTTAGCGACATGAATCACTGCCTACATATCACACAGTTTAATGTAGCATTAATCAAGTATTAAAGCAAATTACTATTATTTAATTTTTACGTGTTATAAAAATTGGATTTAATTTTGACGACTTTATTGTACGGGAATAAATATTAATTAAATTCCAGATTTAAATAAGAGATTCAGTCATTTTGATATGTTTTCCATATATATATTTATTATAACAATTAATATAAAATACCATTGTATGTCATATTTAAATTAAAGATTCGTTCATTATATATAAATATATAATATGAATTATATTTAAATCTTTTACTTTTAAAATCATTACTTTTTTGAAAATGCAAACATGATAGATGTTTAAAAACTTTCTCAAACGAAAACGTACTAATATATCTCTATAAATTTGAAAAATAAAATGAGATATGTAATTAAATACTATAAGTTAAAAAACAGAGTTACAAAAAAGTTTAATACTCTTACGCTGTTTCTGCTTTTTTCCCTCTTTACAATCAATTCAATTTATTCTACTATAATTCTCTCTAATTTCCTTCAACGATTATATGAGACTCCAAAAATCATTGACCTACCCTAAGTGAATTTCCGTATTTACTTTTCATCAAAGTTTTTTCAATTCAATATATCTCTTCCGTTCAGATCAATTGCATTTAATTTTTTCGGAAGCATAGGAGAGTTCCGGACCTACATTTTATTTTATTTCATGATTCTGATAACATATGAAAATAATTAACTTATAATGACAGAACTGAAAAAATTGATATGCTTCTGTTTAAATAAGTCTTTTGAAATTTTTTGAATCGTCGAACATTGATTGTAGAACAGTAATTTTGAGATATATATTGTAATGTCCTGATACTCATTTGATCTTGTATTATAGAATTTCATGTTTTTTGCCAAAAAAAATTTAATGTAGAAGTCATGTTAATGGGATATCTTTTTCTTTCAAAAAAAAAATACCCGTTGTTCTTATTTGTATTATAACCTCTTTATTTTAATGTGATAATTTGTTATCGTTTCTGTGTTTTTGTATTAGTTATATTTTTATTTGTAAAAGCTCGCAGTTGTGCAGTTCTTAAAACCAATTCCCGTGAACATCCCCGTAAGGCATGGTGACGTGACGGCGACGTCGTTGTGAAGTCACACTGTGATTTTGTGACCGTCGATGTGACGTCACGTGACGTCGATATGACGTCATAGTGATTAGAATCCGAGGTCGTTATGGCCGTTTTAGAGGTCGTTTGTGACGTCACATTGTGACCACTCTGTGAAGTCACGGTGTGACAAATTTGTGAAAAGTGTGTCATTTGTGACTATTTTGGCATTAACTTTGTCACGAACCTGTGACGAAAGTGACAATGCTTTGAAGTCACACTGTGACCAATTTGTGAAATATGTGTCATTTGAGATGAACTTGTCATAAACACTGTGATGATTTCAAATGAAGGCAATTTTAATTTGAAATTTGATTTTCATTTGAAATACTGTATGCAAGGCAAATGCTTCTCTCTGGAAAAATTTCCAAGTATTAATATAGTTTCAATCGATGCTGGATTTAATTAAGTTTCGTGTTTGCCCCATGATGGTGGCTCACGATAAATATTCCATCTTGTGCTGCGTTTGTAGCCTTACCAACATGTAATAGGGAGAAATTTTCCAGGCTGGGTATCGTTCCATGTGGTTTAGTCGGTAGAATGTCAGTTCGCTATACTGATGACCCGGGATCGAGTCCCGGCGTGGAATATTTTTCACTATGTTGGCCTTTGCGCTTTTTAAGCAATTAATTTGAAATTTGATTTTCATTTGAAATATTGTATGCAAGGCGAATGGTTCTCTCTGGAAAAATTTCCAAGTATTAATACTGTGATGATTCTTGTCATAAACATTATGATATTTTTAAAGTAAAGTTTTGTTTGAAATATAAAATCTTATCTTTTTACCGTACTTTTTAGCAAGATATCACTATTTTGGAATCCTATTCTTCTAAAATATTTTTAATTTTCCATTTAAAAAACAATGTTTATCAACTGACATCTTTTTTTATTAAGTTCTAAGCTTGATCTTGAATTCAATCTTAATATTAAGAATGTGTATGCTTTTTAATGTGATTTGTCATTGCTTTATTAAATACGAACATGGAGTCTAACGGACATTCATACAACACTTATTTATGGAACGACAAGATAATCCCTATTTATTTAAATTTTTTATTCCCGTATGTATTGTATTTTGTGAATATGAGCTAAATAGATTTGGTATGTTTTATAGGAAAAGACTGATCTGGGAAATAGAAACAACAAGTAAGATATATCCTGCGTTAAGCATAGATTATAAAACTCTTTCCAACTCTTCCTGATGGTTTTAACAAGACATCGGGGGAAATAACGTAAATAAGATAACTAAGTAAACATGAAAACGCATACAAAATTTGAAAAACTGATTTCAGCAGTTACCATCCATAGCCAAATATGTTTTCCAATTCTTTTAAACAGTCCTGTATTTGGTCTGTAGATTGATATATATACTATATAATGGAAACGCATAACAGGTTGAAATTGTCTTTCAGTAATTTATACTAATATATGGAAACATACTTAAATAATTTTGTACAACCTTGTAGTTTACCTAGAACCTTTATTACACGCCTCTATTTAGTTAAAATTTAATTCAAAATAAAACACTCTTAAAACTGCTGAACTCACTTTTCCAGAAATTATAATTTATAGACGGCAACGTATCCAATTCTTTGCGTGACCCTGTATATCATTTTATCTATATTCTATAAACATTTCTTAGTAAATTAAATACAGTGCAGCGTAAAAATGCATAACTTATTTAAAAACCACCTTTAATCAATACCCAGTAACCCTTACGAATACTTTTGTAAAGTCGTGTATATGAAATTTCATATTATTTGTTTCTAATCTGTTTTCATTTTTAATCTATTCACTTGATTATAATGGTTGTTCGGGCACAGAGAAAAATAATTTTTAGCTTTAGCTTATTTTTCTCACAGAAAACAACCATATTGATTATATCATTGAATTCTGTGCCCTTGAAAACGTAATTCAATATATAAGCTTTTCCATTATTTGTCGGTGTCCACTTTCTTATTTTTTCTTCCATAATAATTCTTATAATAAATTATTTGGCACTTTTTTTATACTCACAGCTTTAATTCATAATATTACGGTTTTTGATGGTGGTAGGTTATGTTTAATTAATGGTTATACCATATACTATGCATAAATGTAGTGAATCATAAAAGTGAATCATCATATCATAATTAAAAATGCATTTCCAGCAATCATCGCTAATGAACAGTACTTCGGATACAATATAGTATCTGAAATATTTTGTGTGTCCCTGTAAATGCTATATACACTTCGTATTATACATGAAATAATTCATAGTATGTAAACCTCAACGACATATATCAATTTCATTACATATCAAATAGATTAACATAAATAATGTACGCCGCAAACAATTTCCTCCACCCCTATATCATTATGTATTGGAATTCCTTTTTTAGCCCTGCAAATGAGCAATAGCTATTCTTTGCATCGCATATTCTACGGAATGCACATTTTAGTGCGCTTCATAAATGCATATCAATTTTATTCTGTTTGAAAGCGTGTAAAATCATTAAAAATCATTTGAAACGATTTTTTTCCCACAGATCGTAATGTAATGGAATACTTTTGACTGCCCCTGTAAATGAACTAAACATGCTACAAACTTCATTACAAATAGGGACGTTGCTATGGTAAACGTAAATAACATCCAAAAATTCCAGGTCAATCCGAGTATATTTACGCGAGTTAGAGCGCGGACAGACAAACCGAAGTCATAAACACTTTTCAACTTTATCGGGCAAGAAAAACACTTTATTTCAATGCTTAAATATTATATTTTATTTTTTAATGCCAATAAAATAAATTTATCGAAAACGTAGAAAATGAGTTTACAATCAAAGAAAATTTAATAGCTGATTCTGAATATCTACAATTAAATGTTTGTATAAAATCACAAACAGAAAAAAAAAATGCTTAAATACAATTAAAAAAATAAATATAACAATTTGAAAAACACTAAAAAATTAGTATTTATAATTGTACTATTAAACAACAACAAACTACAATAGATGAATTAAATGCACTTAACAATTTCTCAAAAATCCTTCCATATGTTGTTATAAGGAATTCCTATTATTTTATAATTTTGGCAAATGTTAAATCTGAAAACATTCGTATGAAGATTTAGGATTTTAAATACTAATTTAAAATATTATTAGCAATGAAAAAAAAATCTTTCAAAAGTTTCACTGCTATAATATATAAAAAGACATTTTCTCAGTATAATGTTAATATCAAAATTGAAACAATTTCGTAATATCATTATAATCGAATATCATATTTAACTCTAAAATATTAATGACGATAAATACTGTGTTAAAATCAGTCTCTGCATCAGCTTTTTTTTTTTTTTTTTTTTTTTTTTTTTTTTTTTTTTTTTTTCTGGCGATGGCAGATTAAGGTATTTTACAGTATGGATTCGGAAAATATCGCTTCTGAAAAGAAATCTAGATCTGTCTCATTGCATATAACATACAACTATTTAACTCATGATAGTAATCTATCAAACAGGAATAAAAAATTTAAATTAAATAAGACATACCTTTTAAGTTCCATAAATATTTTAATAATATCCGTGTTTTATCCTAAATTGTCAGACATGTTTCTGTTAGCTTAAAAAGACTGACTTCCCGCATCAAAGTTGTCTGATCCTTATTTTATTCTGCGGTTTAATCGAGCGCAGACGATATTGAGCAAGCAGGTGCTTGTACTGTATTATTATATATATATATATATATATATATATATATATATATATTGTATACAACAGATGAAAATTTTCTATTTGAATGAAACACCTGCCTTCTTTCTTTCTTTTTTTTTAAAGTAAAGTTTGTTTTACACATAATAAGTAACAAAATACGTATCTTCTTAATAAATGAAAAGAGAGTATACAGGATAAGAAAAATTTTCTTTGTCAATTTGTCATTTTTTTCCATATTCATTTTCTGTAGAATAAAACAATTTGTAAAATAACTTTTTTTACAGTCATATCTCTAAAACACGAATTTGAAATACGAATAATTATATCACGGGTTTTCTATAAAATTTGTATAATTTTATTTAAAAAGTCTGAAAGAAGTAGAATTTAAAAAAAAAATAGTTATTTAAAATAGTTAAACAATAACAGGAAAAAATATGACTTGAATGCAAATTCTAAAGCAAGAAATGCATATATGACTAAATTCTGAATCCTCGTTCTACGTGTTCATTAAAAGCTACAGAGTTAACTGTAATAGAAAATTTTAGTTTGAAACTACAGAAGTGTTTCAAATACCATTGGTCGACAAAAAAAAAAAAAAAAAAAAAAAAAAAAAAAAAAAAAAAAATCCTCCCTGCAAACTAAATATGTAAAGTGTACAGATTTAATATTCCTAATTCTAAATATGTTATCCAAATTGCTCCAGTACGTACCATTTTTGCGAGAAACACTTTTATAATAACAACAATCAGTGAAGAATTAAATTGCAATGGTAGATAAAATTGAAATCATAAAAAAAGTATACATTCACAGTCTTAGATAACAAATTGATAAAATATAGCATGAAAATCTAGTTTGTTGATACTTGTACCGTGCATTTTCCTTTTTATGCCACCCCCCTCTCTTTTCGTGTCGAATTTACTATTTCCTATCCACTAATATATTTTCATTCCTTATGTAGCTCTAACTCGGGCATGTTTAAAATATTTCTGTTAATTGTCAAATACTTTTATGTTCACATTTTTGTCACACTGTGACTTACAATATGGTGGGTTTTTTCGTCACATAGGTGACGTGACGTACGCTATATGCAGTGACATAACAGTGACGTCAGAATTTTTTTTAATTGCCAGAAAATATAATTTTACATAAATAACATGTTTTGAATATTTTTTTAATTTTTAAAATTTAAGTTCACATCTCAGCCACAATGTGACATCACTGAATGGTGGCATTTCGGTCACAAATGTGACGTGACCACAGTGACTCACAGTGACGTCACAACGACGTCACCGTGACCATGCATGCTATGAGGGTCGCACTCTAAAAAAAATAATGTAACGTTACTCAATAAAATTGGCGGCACCCCTGCTGCCTCCATTTTATGGGGTAAATTTACCGATATAACTGCTGATGCGTTACACTAACGTGTAATATCAGACCAGTTGCTTGGCATTACACCATTATATAATCTCTCCATAAAATTGCATGCTGCCACCAATTTTATGAATTAGCGTTACATAATTTTTTTACAGTGCGTTTAACATAAAAATAAAAGTCATGCGTCAAGTATATATTGTGAAACATTTTCCAACAAATCCTGAATAACGTAACAAAACTTCGCCTTTTAATAACGTGTAAGGTGATCTCTAATAAATAACTTGAAAAGCGCATAACAAATAATAAAACCTAATACTTTGAATAAGGTATAGTCTGGAAAATATCCGAAATTCTTTGGGTGCACCCCTGTATATAATTTATAGATTTGCATATATACAACGTTTTATGCGTGATATAAATTTCGTTGAAAAAGGTACAACACAGTTACAATAACCACAACTGTACCAGAACTCGTTTGTTCAGCCCTGCATATGATCTGTTGTATTTCATGCACACTAAGTCATATGAAAAATGTTAATTACATTTAAACCTGCATGCCACAATTGAAAATGCAATTTTAGTGCAACTCAGTAATGTATATCACTCTTAATATTTTTAAATAGTGTCAGATCATTCAAATGCATTGTAAGCGATTTTTCCTCATAGACCATAACGTAGTGGAATTTTTGTGAGAGTCTCTCTAAGCGGAATATGCATTCTATACACATTATTTTTAATACAGGACATACTAATAATTAAATCTCAATAACGTATAAAATTATACGGAAATCCGACTATATTTACACAAGTTAAAGCACCGATAGGAGCTCATTGAGACGGACAGGCAGACTGACAGACAGACTGACAGCCAGGCAGACAGACGGCCAGACAAATCGTGCTCGTTATTAATTTTCAAATGTGTTGGAAAACTGCAGTTACTACATATGTTCTTTCTAAAACTTTAATCCTTTCTTATTTAGATAGATTTTTCAGAAAATATTACTTTTAATTATCCCCATTACTTAATCTTTTCACAGTATATGATTTTATCAGACTTTGGAAGATTTTATTATCTGATAATTAATCAGAAGTGATCTTACGGGATGAATTTCAAGAATTTCGATAGATAAATGTTCTTCTTCGGCCTGTCTAATGTTTCTCTTCTTCTTCCATTTTAATTCATAACTTAAATCATTTATTTGTATAGCGGATTCATAATAATGCTAAAATAGAAAGTTTTAATGGTATATTAGTATGATTATCATAGAAATAAAAAAATTGGTATTCTTGATAGGATGATAATTATTAAATTTTGAATTTTAACTGAAACAATTCGTTAAAAAGAAAGTCGTTTCATTATTTAGATTTTTTTATTTGTTAGTTTTTCATTTCAAGTCAGGTTTCTTTAAAAAAGTTACTTTAAATATAAAATTTCATAAAATAGAATTTCTCTAAAAAGATGCTTTACTGTATTTAATAGGATTTGTTTTGAATAAATTTTCAATAAAATTTTTATCAAGTATTTTTTCTTTTACTTTCTTACTTCCCCCGTGAATTGCCGTTACCATTACGTTACCACTGTCTAGCGTAACAAGAAGGGGGCGGAGCCCTCTAGTTTTCTATTTACTCAAAAAATGAAACACGATTCCTTTAAGGATAAATCGAAGTCAATAAATCGAAGTGAAACGTCTAAAAGTGCTAAAAATCGGATAGAAAATAAGCGAAAAATTCAAAAATCGCTGTGAGAATTCAGAATAAACTTTATTTAAAACAGAACAAAATTTAAAATTGTTAATCTAAAAGCTTTGAAAAAACTTTATTGAAGAAATATTTTTACTAATTTAAATGTTTATTTTAGAATGGTATTTCCAGTGATAACAAAATATCTATCGAAAAGTGTGAAATTTTATTTATAATCTAAGTATTTGATCTTAAAAAGCTATTTTAGAAATATTTGATTTTAACATGTTACTCTTATTATATATATATATTTAACTGTCATCTGTATGAAAACAGTTAATAAACAATTAAATTTCAAAAAACCCGACTGAGTAAAAAGCGAACTTATTAATTATTTATCATCAATGTGAAACTACTTTTTTTTAATTTCTACTATAAGCTCACAATCTCGCTATATATATCTTGTTTAAATTTTCAATCGTTAATAAAATACTTATTATTCATCCAATCAAGCTCAAATAAAATTTTTTATACTTGTAGTGGATGACACTTGATGTTAATCCAGTTTTTTTCAAATATTAATTCATTAATTAAATTAAATTAATCAATTTTCAATAATCGAGAGAGCCCTCTTCTTGATCAAGGTTTTTTAAGACCGAGTGAGCCCTCTTCTTGATCAAGGAAATTTAAGCGCCACTCAAGACAAGAGGAAAGGAGAATGGGAGAAAAAAAAAAGTTCTCTTATTGACCGAAGTAGGAAATGACTTAATATATTTTTGTTATAGTGCTTGTTTATATTAATTATCTATTTTTTTATTTACTTGTGTTGATGACTTTTAAGTTGTGTTTACTTGTTAGTTCCTATCTATAAATACTGTTTTGATGAGGTCTATAGATGTCTATGATGGTTAGAGTTGCAGTAAAGATCCACAATACATGCAAACCTTCCAGGTTGTATAATATTTTAACGGAGCTTTTGATTGTAAAATAGTCAATGAAACATCGTCTTCATTTTTAAAGACCTATCAAATGATATGTCATTCAATAGGGTGCGTAATTTTTTTTTTGTTTCTACCACCATTCTGTATTTTACGGCCGCCATTTTGAATTTATAAAAACAAAACCTAGCCTATAACCATTGGGCCATTAAGCCGAATTGATAGAGACCTCATTTATTAAAATCCATCCAGCCTTTGAGATGTGTCGAGGGTATAAAGAAATCCACTTACACAGATACGTGTAAAACACATAACCCTTCTTTTCAGTCGGGTAAAAAATGAATGATAGAAATTCTTTCAGTGATTTAAGTGTCCCCGGTGTGCAATTTAAACTACAAACAAACGCAACAAAATCGTATAAATTAAAGATTTAACTTTATTGAATAAAATATTTGTTATTTTCTTAAATTCAGCTATGCTTTTATGCGTAATAAGCTGTGATATAGAACAGATTTCAAGCATTGATATACATTTGATGCAACATTTTTATTTTGAACTTAACAAAAATTTTTTAAAGTACAAACTGAGTAAAATATTTTTAAGATTTCATCTACCACTTGAAATGACAGGTATTTGTAAAAACATCTGTAGCTGGCACTTTAATATAAGAATAATTTTGATTTTTTTTCTTCTGATTTACTTCAAAGTATTGTACAGTGTTTTAGTATGAAAATCTTCAAATCGATATTTTTATAAAATTTCAAATGTTTTGCTTTGGGTTAATGTACAAATGCGTAATTTATTATAAGAATAACAAATAAACTTCATATTTAATGTGGATATGCATGTGTTCTTGTAAATATTATGGGATAAAACAAGCACTGTCAGAGTTAAATGCGCACTTATGAAAGTAAAAATATCATACTGTGTTCCATTATACCAAGTAGAAACATTTAAATATTTTTTATAGTACAACGTAGTTATGTCTACATATTGCGACCATTTTAAAGAAATTTACGCCTAACATACAGTGTCTTCAGTATAAAAGTTGTATTGTTGTATGCATGCTTTCAGAATGGCATTATTTCAATACGTGCATTTTTCAGAAAAATTTAGCGAATGTAGAAGAGTTAAGTGAAATAGGTATAATGCACTTGTAATCCCTTAATTTATAATTATAAACATATGCACGATTATTTTCTCAAATCAGTGTATTCTTCCGAAAAAAAAACCCCGGAAAAAATGCTTTATCATAGCCCAAAAAATCAATGAATAAATTCGAAACTTAGGAGAAAAATACTTTGCAGCTTTATCAAATTGCCATCTTTCGGCTAACACTGTGATTTCAATTGTTATTGGCAGTTAACTTAATATTATGCGCCTTATACACTACATAAACCTTATTCTTTTCCCCCAAAAAGAGAGATGTGCATTATACTTGAATGCGAACTAACTATACATGCTTAAATGAAGTAGACGGAATTTCTTTTTCTTGATTAAAAAAAAAAAAAAAAAAAAAAAAAAAAAAATGTCATTAAAGCTTACTTCCTTTCGTATAATGATTGTTAAAAGCATGAAAGAAATAGGTCGTTAATATTATTCAGTGCTGAAGTATTTAAGGAAATTACAAAATGTCATTAGGTCACTTTTATTGTTATATATTGAAACGTCTATTTTTTTCACATCATATGATATAGATTTAAAAATATAGCAATATAATATGCAAAACGAAATTTAATTAACACTTGAATGTTGGCGTCTCATCTGAGAGTCGCATATTAAATTAATATTGACGTTTTTCTCGAATACTTGCAAAAAAGGTAAATAAGGTTTCTCACCAAAATAGTATGATGATCTTAGTCAGGAGTAAATGATTGTAAAAATTTGACGGTGGATCTGTCAGATATAGCGATCTAATGTGTAAATATTTTTTCATGTATCCTATTTTAGACTTTTTTCTCTTATTACAATATCCGCGTATTCTCTTTGTGCAATAATTTTTATTGTCGTGATATTTATTTATAACATATAAAAATTGTATCTCAGGGATACAGTATGGTGCTTATGAGAAATCAAATATTTTATTACCAATAATAAAGCTACGATTTCTTTTTCATCTAAATGTATACAGATTTGTTAGTTTTTTTCATAAAAAGAACTCACAAATATGTGTTATATAACGTGTTTTATGCTTTTGTCGTTGAATGTTTAAGCAGCATTTTTTAAGTTACAATTAATACATGATTAATACATAATACATGATTGATACACTGTTAATACATGAATTTATTATTGAAATATTTAAATTTTACATCTGTTATTTAACATGCGATAACTAGCTAGAGAAAGTTTTTTTTTAAATTTATATTTCATTTTTTAATTATATTTCTCATTAACAGGTAAAGTTTCCCAAATACTTATCGTTTCACATATTGTCTAACTTACGTGGATTTTCTATTTGCGTTCGTCCAAATACCTTTTGCCTACGTTAGTAAAATATGAAATAAAGATTTGATAATTGTAATAACATTAACAGATACAAATAAATAGAAATAAATCGCAACCAGGGGGCGCACTCGGATCTAATGAAACTTCTATCAGAACGAAACTCCGTTTTACAGACTATCCGTATTAGTCGAAGGGATCGGGCCCATTGCACCCGAGATAGGTAGGCACCCCCTGGCGGTAAAAGTTGGAACTATAATATGTACGGCTATGGTGCATAATATGAAAGAGTTGTCTATGGAGTATCGATACAAGTTAGAAAATTGCAAACCTGGTGAAAAGGGTGGAGGTTAGAAAAATTGCTAAAAATACGGAAGTTAGAGTCCGGAAGGGCAAATATTATAAGACTTTGAAAATTTTATGATTTTTCGTGTGTTCACAAGTGTTCTGTTATAAGTATGCAAAATTTCACATCTCCAACTTAATTTGGTGCTGAGTTAGAAAGATTGCTTAAAATACACTAGTTAGAGCCCAGAGGATTAAATATAAGACTTTTTAAAAATTTATGATTTGTCGCTTGATGCGAGGTGTTAAGCTATAAGAAGCCAAAATTTCAAGCGTTCAACTTAATTAGGGGCTCTGTTAGAACAAGAAACTTAAAATGCACAAGTTAGAGCCCAGGGGTGTAAATATAAGACTTTTTCAAAATTTTAGGATTAGTCGATTGATGGGAGGTGTTCAGCTATAAGAACCCAAAATTTCAAGTCTCCAACATATATAGTTTCTGTGAACGGGTTCTGTGACAGACAGACAAACAGACAGACAGACAGACTGACAGAGGAGTGAGACGAATAGGGTTTAGTTAGATGAACGAAACCCTAAAAAATAGTTTAAAAACACAGGTGTCAAATCTTGAAATTTGTTTTCAATTTTGTTTTCGAAATTAATTTTTTTTGAATTAAACAAAAATTTAATCTCAAAGTTTGTGACATGCAGTGCACGTAACCATTTGAAAGTATCACAGGAAATAAACATCTTATTTTTAACATGATTGATTGTGAGAAAACACCCATTAGTTTATGGCTAAATTCATCTCATGATTCAATTTACCTTTCGTAATTAAATTTTCAACCAGTGTAAATATTAATAAAATTTCTCTTTTTTTTGTTTACGGTGTATTTTATCTTTGAATTTAAATTTTTGAATTACGAAAAAGGAAAAAAAGAAATTAACTTTTCAGGTACTTGCATATATATAGGATGCCCATACGTATATCTGTGCATACATTTATATTTTTCTGTTTCACATCCTGTATTTTAACGTTTCATTGTCACGAATTTTTTTTTCCTTACATTACAAGTACATTCGAATATTAGTCAAAAGATTCAAGAGAAATACTTCTTCTAGATTGGGGCCGTTCAAATATTACTTAAGTACCTACGGGGTGGGATGTGGTTAGCAATTTGCTTCTTTTTGCTGACAAGTGGGAGGGGGGTGCTGAATGATGCTTACGTAAGACATTTTCAAAATCTCTTAAATTGTAAAAAAAAAAAAAAAAAAACTATTCAAAATTTCAAATTGAATAAAAGAAATAGCAAAAGAATATTAAAATTGAAGTTCTAATGTCAGCTATTTTGACCGTACAAGGAAAACCTAAACAATCTCTTTTATCTAGAGGTGACTGTCATGTTTGATATATGAGGGCTTATTATCATTGAAAACTTACTACTATTTCCAATTGTGAGGATAGAATAGAATAGAATTGAATGAACCGATGCGATATGTTCTATTGTGACAGTACGAGTTTTCCAGGAAAGTTTTCAAAACGTAAGTAAATATTGAGTAAGTAAACGTAAGTAAAAAATTTCGGTTTAAAAATTCAAATTATCGGCACCACTTTAAAAAAAAAATATTCACGCTATTTAATGACAGGTAAAATTATACCATAATAAAGCCGATTACAGTATTTTATAAAACTGGCCGAAATCAAACAATCTGAATAAAAGACACAGCCCGTGAACATCACGGGAGCGAGAATTAGGGGTTAAATATGTGGTCGATTCTAATTCGTACTGTTTCCAGACTACTATAAATAAGAAGCCTGACATCGTGCGACATTTTTGTGCTTGGCATACATTTGAATATTACAACGAACATTCGAAAAGATTGAATGTGATTGACTAATTAATGAAATATACACTATATATATAAAATTCTAATGAAACGAATTTATGAAACGAATTTATGAAACGGACTGATTATGTTTACAGGTATTTCTCCTAAAGTATAGAACGTTTGACGCTGAATCCAATTATCCGTATTGATCCACATGTATCAAAAATGGTGTTCGAATTTTAAAAGTTGAATTAATTTTCGATATATTAATTTTTTTCTAATTTTAATGACATTTGTATAATGATGGAAACTAGAATACTCCATTTTTGTAAAAAGAAAAAAAAAAAGGAGAAACAAAGGGGAAAGCAGAGGGATTATTAAATTTATTTTTCTTCCTTTTCGAATTGAAATTGAAATTATCTTTTATTTCAATCGATAGTGAAGACAATATAGTGATTAAATTATGTTTTTCAGGAAAAAAATAAAAATACTTTTTCACATTTCGATTATCCAGAATCAGTTTATTTTAGAAACGAAAAATCGTCTGTCACTTTAAAATTCCATAGACGTTAAAAAAAAGGCTTTTCAAATTTAAAGAGACAATGACATCAATAATCTTAAAAACAGAAAGAAAATGTTAAAATGAGAATTAAATGATCCCTTGTTAAAAGCAGAAAATAAGGAAAGTTACCCATAAATATTAAAAAAGTACGAAAACTTTTAAATAAAATTATCACACGCGAAACGCATTTAAAGGTGATAATTACGTTATATGTAAAACGCCCAAACATTAAATATCGTCATATTTAAAGGGATATAAAGATAAGGTTTCTGAAGTTGTGCCTTTTAATTAAAAATATTTTGAATGCTGACCCATTATTTAACCAATATTGGTATTTAATTAGAAATTTTGCCGATAAATGCAAAACTGGTCTCCAATGCAATCTATACAAAAAATAATGATTTGCTACTTGCGATATGACAGTTTTGGTATTTATATATTATAACTGATATATAAGTACAATTTTTGTCAAATATAAACAGTTTTCATATAATTAACATTAACCTTTTGTCATTGATGATGTCAAACATAAAAAATATATTGAGAAGAAAATGAACTCCATAGAAATAATTCCAAAATTAATACGAAAGCATCACGAATCTTGAGAACTCAACAATTTGTCTTTTGTATTTGAACAAAAGTGAACGGAATTGAAGTCAATAGGAGAGGAATAAAAAATTAGGAAAAGCATTCATAGTGATTTTAAGATCAGTATGAAATACAGATAATATATGAACCAATAAAATATAAAAAAAAAAAAGAAAAGAAATAGGAAATATCTCTGAAAACATTTCAGCTTCCATTGTAATATAGTTTTCCAGACGGGTTGTTTTACAGATCGCTTTAATTGGTGATCCGATTCACAGTTTGAACCATCCTTTATTTTCGTCCTTTAAATGGTTTGTTATACTTTTTCTTTTACATTGTTAATTCAGTGATTTTTTCTCCGTTTTGCGAACTGTTGTCATGCGTTTAATTAGTAATTGAAGTGCTAAGTGGAAGAACATGTTGAATAACAAAAATTACATTTGAAGAAATTTGATGTGAAAGATTTTGTTGTCAATTTTAATGATTTAATTTCTGTTTGATACCATGTGTTTAAAATATTAAGAAATGTGGTACTAAACTCTATGAAAAAAAGTTATTCATATTTAATTTTTAAATATTAAAAAATATTAATATTATTTGCATTATTAAATATTAAAATATTAAATATTAATGAATAATGTCTTAAATATTCAAGGCTAAATAGAACTTTGGTATTTTAGCTTTACCATGTGATAGAACACCTGATAACACCTGCGTCCAAAACATAAAATAATTTTAAAGAAAATGGAGCATAACATATTCTTCCACTCAGCTCTTCAATTATGTTCCTCGTTAAATGAGAAATCGAAGCTGAAACGCAAACTTTTAAAACCTTAATCTGTTCAGCTTTACAAATAAAAGTACTAGGGGTGTTAAAATGAAAGGGATTCGAGGTGTGTATCCGTAAGATGCGTATGGACAGAAATGAGACAGATACATAGATGGAAACAACAAAATTTAATGAGTGACATGCATACAAAGTTTGTTTTAAAAAAATCATCCATGGCCGTTAGGCATGCGTCCCATTGCTTCGGAAGGTTACGAATTCGGTCCGCGAAGAAAGATGTCGGTTGAGAATATTGTGACAATATTGTACAGGTGGAAACGTTGAAGTCAATTGCGACGTCACGAATGTTTCGACGTCGATTCCCCTTTGTGATGTCTGGATAGCATTTATTTAGCCAGTGCTGGTGCCCCTTTGGTCACGTGACGTGCGAGCGTAGGAGAGAGGGAGGAGGTATATTCTGTTTTTCAGAAAAAAGGTAGAGGTATTGCTTATGCCGGCCTGTGTGCTCGGCTGGGTTTTTGTAAGAAACCAAAAGTCGTTTATAAAAAAACTTTCGGGGTGCTACGGGCAAGAAATGTGAAGAAATATAACAGTATAGTGAAGGTGTATTACGTATGTAATAATAATATGAAGGTGGTGTGCATCCATGTGAAACCCATAATTAATTGTATATAGTGTGCCGTCAATTGTGTTGTCATCTATAAAGTTTTATGTACTCTGTAAAATAAAATACGTTTTGTGTTAAAAAAAAAAGCTAGTGATATATTTTCCAGGCGTACACATTTCATACATCAAGCGGAAATCGAGTATTACACGCTCTCATGTAGAGAACCACAGCCGTTATATAAAGTAAGTGGAGTACCTTTTTAATGTTTCTGCATGAAATAAATAAAGAAGAGTATGAAAAATGAAATATTTGAAGATGATTTAAATAGATGAGGAAACAGAACGTAATCTATTATTGTCAGATTTATATAGATGATTTAAGCATATCAGAGAAAAGAATGCGATCTATATTATGACATTTATTGTCTGATTTATTTATTGAAGATGTGAGTTATTATCTGTTAAATATAGAAGTTAGTATAAAAGTGTTTAAATGTAAAAAGAAAAAGGTTTAGCATTAAAGGCCTGAGAAAGGAAGATTTGGTTATAGTCGCGGCTGATTTAGGCCTAATATTAGAGATGAGCACAGAATAATAGATTTAAAAGCACTCATTGAGGGAAGCGATCCATATACTAGGGACGTTGAATTTATAAGAGAATTTTTAACTACTACGGTTTCAGACAGAATTGAAAGAGAAAAACGTGAAGCCGAGACAGTTTGAATTGAAAAATACAATGTGAAAAACGAAGAAAACACTGCACTGGGGTTAGAGCGTACGGAATTAGAAGTCATAAAAGCCCAGTTAGAAATGGATAAGATTCAGTCTGATAATAAAAATTCCACCCCGGGGGGGGGGGATGGACAAAAGTTCCATACTAATTCTTCAGAATCCCTAATTAAGAGTGTTAAAACCCTGAGTATGGCAGTTCCTTCTAAGCCGGAAGCGTGGAATTTATTTTTTACTTCGCTCGAAAAGGCATTTGAAATGAAAAGTGTCTCGGAAGAAATACAAGTTGAAATTTTACAATGTTAGTAGGCGAACAGGCGGCGCATTTATTAGTTTATATAAACACGGGTGAAATGAAAAATTAACCAAAGGTTTTAATTTTAAAAGAATTTCAACCTACCCAAGAAGCTTGTCTGGAAAATTTCCTTAGGCAAAAAGAATGAAAAATGAAAATCATTTACAATTTGCAAGCAGAATCCGAGCGAATTGGGATTTTTATTGTGAGCTTAGGAAAGTAAATGACTTAAGCTCGCTATTAAGTTCATTAGATTCAGAAACGCGGAGTTATGTTAAATTAAAGCAAAAAGATGGCTGGCTAAAACCACGTTAAATCGCGGAGTTATGCGATAACTGGTTTACTTCAAAAGTTAGAACTTTTTCGGAATTATATGATAGACCTATAAAATCATTTCGCAACTATGAGGAACATAGAAGTATAAATCATGGAAAGTACCTTCCACCTCATGCCAGAAATAATGTTCTTTCTCGCGATTGAAAAACTGATGACATTTTTAAGTTGTGTAAACAAATAATTCATTTGCGGCTCTGTCCGAATAATAAAGAAAAAATAAAAGTGGAAATTCCCATTATCAAATGAAAAAAGATTCTAACATCGGCAAGAATATACAGGATGATAAATTAATTGCAAAGTGACAGTTTTATGTTCTGGGAATGAGGCAATAAATAACACGCAGTCTTTGCAATACTAGGATGTGTGGTTAGGGGGCCGAAAATGAGCACACTGATGCAGCCAAAATTCTAGTAATTAATTCAAATCAGATATCGAATTCATTTATTAATAATGAAATTTCAGAAATTTATTTGATATCTGCTTTTGGAGAAAAAATAACCGCAGACCTGGTAACTTTATCCATAGCTTTAGATTCCTGACAGTTAAATCGTGTAGTTAACAGTGCAGATGTTTTGTTCGCAGCAACAGATAAATTATATGGGTCATGTATTATCACGCCAACGATTTATGAGTTATTACAATCGGTACAGAGAGGCGGGGAAGAAAATAGATTATGTGATGTGTCGGCGCCTACGAATGAGATGCAGTCAGAAAGGGGGGAAGAAATTAAATATCAAAAAGCAGAGGGAATGGAACAAATAAGTATGAATGATGAGAATTTATGTTTATTAATCAAAATGAAACTGCAGAAAGAGAGTTAATGATTAGCTGTATTGGAAGGAAAAGTAATAGTGGAGATTTAAATGTGGGTCATCAATCAGATGCGAGTATTTACAGGGCGCAACAGAAAAGTTGGGAATCGCTACAGGGAGCTTTCAAACATGCAGAAAAAGAGAAAAACGGGTTTGTTATGGTAGACTATTTGCTTTATCACGGAGAAAGAGTTTCAGGAGATCACGTTATGCAAATAGTGGTACCAAAGGTGAGGAGAGATAATTTTAAAATTGCGCAGGAAATGATTTTCGCTAATCATCTCGGCATTAAAAAAACAAAAGAGGGAATTCGTTATTCATTTTTTAGCCAGGTATGTCGTAGAATGTGGAGGAATATTGTGCATCGTGTAAGGGTCGCCAACTACGGAGCAGGGATAGGGCTAGCGATCAGATACCCATCGTACTAACTGAAAGACCGGAACTTCCATTCGACGCTGTAAATATTGACATAATTGGAAAAATTGAACCTCTTTCAGCCCGTAGGCATCAATATGTACTTACTTTGGTAGACTAATACTCGAGATGGCCAGAGGTGGTTCCGTTACGGACAATTGCAGCTAAAGCTACGTGCGATGCATTGTTAGAGATATTTATGCAAACAGGAATACCCCGAGTAATAACGAGTGTTCAGGTCAGAAATTTTATTTGAGATTTAAAATTCAGGTAATATATTATCCAGGAGTATGCATTTGTCACATCAAGCGGGAATCGAGTATTACAACATTTATTGCAGTGTCAATGTCCGTAATCAGCTTCTCTCACAACTTTCTGCGCCTGTCGGTGTCGCGGCAAATCCGTTGTCTCCTGCCCACCGTCGCTAAACATTCTCGCCCATCTCGCCACCGCGAGCTTTGACATACACGTGTCACCGTACACAGCCAGAATTCTGCGATGAATATCCACCGACTTATACCCTTCCAGTGTTAAAAACTAAATTACAGCTCGCCCATCCGTTTTGAACGCAGTTGCACCCACACCAGCCATTTTTAAATGAATGCTACGTCCTTACGAATGCAGTAATCACAAATCTGCTTGCGCGTGCTCACATGTGGTACATACACCTTCACTATCGCGTTCGTTTCACAAAAATACATTGAAAACTCTTCGCATGCGACGTTCCGAATCACTTTCATTTGAATACGCTCTATAGAAACAATATTAAACACGTGAATAATCACATTGCTAACAAGTCGTAAATCAACTTAGTGAAAAATGTCCAAGCCGGGAATCGAACCCGGCCCTCTGGAATAGATATTTAGTGCTCTACCACTAAGCCACAAGGACGATGCGTAGCTTGGAATCTCTCACTTATATATGTCGGTAAGGCTGCCACCGCAGCACAAGATGGAAAACCCTTCATGAGCGCACAATCCAGTGGCGAAACATGAGACGCAAATGAACCCATCATCGGTGAATATACAATTTTAATTAATTTTTTTCAAGTACTTTTCAGCAGTGAAATTACGCTTGAAATTATTGAATATTAAAGACGTGAATAATCACATTGCTAACAGGTCGTAAACCAACTTAGTGAAAAATGTCCAAGTCGGGAATCGAACCCGGCCCCCTGGAATAGATCTCCAGTGCTCTACCACTAAGCCACAAGAACGATGCCCAGCTTGGCATATCTCACTTATATAAGTTGATAAGGCTGCAACCGCAGCACTAGATGGAAAGGTCTTCATGAGCACACAATCTAGTGGCGAAATATGAGACGCAAGTGAACCCAGCATTGGTGAATATACAATTTTAATTAATTTTTCAACTACTTTTCAGCAGTGAAATTACGCTTGAAATTATTGAATATTAAAGACGTGAATAATCACATTGCTAACAAGTCGTAAACCAACTTAGTGAAAAATGTCCAAGCCGGGAATCGAACCCGGGCCCCTGGAATAGATCCCCAGTGCTCTACCACTAAGCCACAAGTGGCCCGGGTTCGATTCCCGGCTTGGACATTTTTCACTAAGTTGGTTTACGACTTGTTAGCAATGTGATTATTCACGTCTTTAATATTAAATAATTTCAAGTGTAATTTCACTGCTGAAAAGTAGTTGAAATATTAATTAAATTCCAGGGCCCCGGGTTCGATACCCGGCTTGGACATTTTTCACTAAGTTGGTTTACGACTTGTTAGCAATGTGATTATTCACGTCTTTAATATTCAATAATTTCAAGCGTAATTTCACTGCTGAAAAGTAGTTAAAAATTTAATTAAAATTGTATATTCACCGATGCTGGGTTCATTTGCGTCTCATGTTTCGCCACTAGAGTGTGTGCTCATGAAGCCCTTTCCATCTAGTGCTACGGTTGCTGCCTTATCAACTTATATAAGTGAGAGATGCCAAGCTGGGCATCGTCCTTGTGGCTTAGTAATAGAGCACTGGAGATCTATTCTAGGGGCCCGGGTTCGATTCCCGGGTTGGACATTTTTCACTAAGTAGGTTTACGACTTGTTAGCAATGTGATTATTCACGTCTTTAATATTCAATAATTTCAAGCGTAATTTCACTGCTGAAAAGTAGTTGAAAAATTAATTAAAATTATAGAAACAAATTGTTTAAGTACAAACGAGATTGTGTTTTCATGAAATATCTGTTATGAAGAGTATATTAAAAACTCTTTAAAAACAGTTTTTAACAAATAATGGTTATTAAAATTTATTCTAATTTCATATTTACGTCAAAAAACTAGTAACGAAATTTTTATAAAATATGCTTCCTTGCAATACATATTACATTTAGTTTTATTCATGTGTTTCAGAATAAAAAAAAAAAATGGAAAAGAAAGTAAAATATATATGTGATGATTTGGTAGGTTCTACTTAGATAGGCGTATGACTGAATGAATAATCCGCCGTTGAGATGCCGTCATATATAGAAAATAACACAATCGAAGTCTATATGCAGACGATGATCATGTTAGAGTGACCGTCAATTATCACTACTGAGAAGTCACGCAGTCGAAACAGTGGCAGGCAAAGATCACCATTGCTATTTTCTCCAAAGGAATAAGATATCATTAAGCGTGAACAGTTATTTGTGGAGCAAACATTCAAACCGTGTTTTCTCACAAAAAAAAAAAAAAAATAAAAAATGAGTTATTTTTATTTTTATGAACTCTGTTTTAAACTGCTCAGAAATAAATGGTATTTTTTACTAAAAAAATTTTTTCTCCGATTATAAATCTATCTTAAAACTTGACGTTTCAATCAAAGAGTGTTTCCTCCAAAGCCTGCATTCAATCAAGCAGTGATTTCTCCAGTCTGCCAATCACAGTTGTCACTTAATGTGTACTTTCGAAACATACCATACATATCACAATTGAAACGTATTGTTTTAGAAAAAAATAAGAGAACTGTTAAAGTTAAAGTCTTCCAGAATTATAGATTTCAAGATCTAAATGAAGAATATGATGTAAATCTTCTTAAAAAGGGAGTTACTGTTGCCTTGTTCAAAGGGTTGTTTTAGAATATCTTCCTCTTAGCCACGCCATACTAGTTGAAAAGAACAAAGATGTTAAAAAACTTTTGAATATAATGTATAGTGAACAGTGGCAAAATCAACCTGATGATATATTCAAATGATACAACCACATTACCCATGATTGATAAGCCTGCAATAAAGAAGAGGGGGAAGTGTATAACTGTCTAGATGAAGATATTGGTTTTAAAATTTGAAGTGGATTTCTGGCAAACGAGTATTTATTTAGTAAATATTTAATGAATACTACTAGGTACCATAATCTGTTATTTTATTTTAACAATAATCAACTGAAATTCGGTATTTATTCAAATAAAATAATGCTATTGTATTATTTGTGAGTTAGAACTTATTTCATTCAAAAAGGGTTTTATCCACTTGTCAAACAATCAAAACATGTTTCCTCCTCTGAATTCGGTCAAAACGTGATTTCTCCAAATATGAAGTCAGGAGCACCAGATAGCTATTATTTAACACTTGAAAACAGGTGAAAAACCTCTCTTTCGAGCTTGCGTAACTGGGTTTTATCAAGCCGGCGCAAGGAGACAGTGATTACGAGCACGCGAAAAGAGCGTATTAGAGAAAGGCTACCGCTCTCAGACGATCGTGTAGACCAATCGAGAGAAGGTCCGCGGCTTGAAAAGAAAAGAGTTCCAATTTAAGGTCATAAGCCTTTTAAGGTGAAAGTCAAGCGCGAGAATAAATGTTTCGTACAATGAAATTTGGGAAAGAAAAAAAATGGCTTTTGAAAACATTCGAAAATAATATTTAACTTCATTTAGAATGTGATAGATAAGGTAGCTTTTAAAGTTTATGAAGGAATCTAAACCTTTAAATTAGAGTTTTGGAACACTATATTCTTGATATATGCATTTTACATTAAGGGGAATTTAAATAGGAATAAATGATAGGTATTCTTAAAGAAGGGAAATATTGAATATGCCGAAAAATAAAATAATTTAAGGACTATCACTAATATAAATTTTTATATAACATATATAAATAACTTCCGAGGAGTTGTATGTAAGTATCGCAAAATATTAAACAATTTGTCTTTAATAATTGATTAGAAGTAAACGGAATAATTGCCCATACGACAGGTATCGAAGAACTACAAAAAGAACACATAACAAGTCAAAGATCATGATGAACTACAAGGGATACAGGATGCAATAAATTATAAAAAACCGAGGAAAAGAAAGAAGAAATCGCTTTTTAAACTTTTCAGCTTTCATTGTATTCTTGTTTTCCAGACGAGTTGCTTCCGATATCATTTTTATTGGTGTTCTGGTGCACTTTTCGGAACGCCTTTCATTTTCGATCTTTAAATGATTTGAGACAGTTTTTCTTTTATCCTCTTAATTCAGTGATTTTTTTTCCTTTTCTTTTTACGAACTAGTTTAATATTTTTATTTAATAATCCTGTTCCTCATTAAATTAGAACTTGGAGCGAAAAGCAGAGTTTTAAAACTTTAAGCTACTTAGCTTTGCAAATAAAATTAAAAAGAAATTCTTTAACTACAAACAAGATTGTATTTTTCATGGCATTCCTGCTACGAAGAGTATATTAAAGATTCTATAAAACACTTTATAAAAAACAGTGTTTTTACAACTAATGATTATTAAAGTTTATCGTAATTTTATATGTAGGTCAAAAAACTAATAACGGACATGTAAAATTCGTTATATTACAATACATATCAGATTTAGTTTTATTCTTCTGTTTCTGAATAAAAAAAGTAGAAATAAAGTAAAATATGTATAAGTAAATGTTGGGGAGTTATAAGTAAGCATCGCAAAATAGTTCAACAATTTGTCTTTTATAACTAAATAGAAGTACATGGAAGAGAGACCCATAGGGTGCTAGGAGCAACAAAAAGCACGTATAACAAGTCAATTATTATTATGAACTATAAAGATTACAGGATGCAATAAATTATAAAAAAGTTACGAAAAGACAGAGAAATCCACACTGGAAACTTTTCAGTATTCATTGTTTTGTTGTTTTCCAGATCGCTTTTATTTATGTTCTGATATACTATTCGTAACGTCCTCGATTTTCGAAATTTAAGGAGGAAAGTCCCTTTAGAAATTTCATAAAATCGATTTTCTTTTTCATATTTTGAAAATATAATATATCGAGAATATATTGGCAAGAGGAAAAATCAAAATTTTCAATATTAACAGAGTTATCCCACTTTTAGTCGAGCGCGCCAGAGCCCGCATGTTGTGCTAGCGAAGATTAAACGAGGATCTTCCTCCCTTACTTCATCAAGAACTTCAACAGCATCTTCTACCAATCTACCAAGACTTATCTAGAGATGACTTACTCCAAAGGTGCTTGGGTCGCCATACCCAAAACGCTAATGAAAGTTTTAACGCAACAGTTTGGCGGTTCTCTCCAAACCACATGCATTCTGGACTACAAATTGTTGAAATTTCAGCATACATCGCTGATGGGATATTTAATGAAGACTACGCTTCCGTTCTTAGAGTTATGAATAATTTAAATATTGTTCTTGGCACCTATGCCAAAATGTTTGCCGAATACGCCAATGAGCCGCGAGTAACGAGACAGAACCGGAGGAGTGTTTTTCAGACAAAAGCATCTCGCACAGCCCGAAAACAGCAGCAACTCGAAGAAAACCAGCATTTCGTGGAATCCAAGGGTCAGTTATATGCACCTGGGATCGCTGGTTGATTTGTAACTCACTACAATTGTTTTCGTACTGAAACTTTAAACACGATTATATCGAAACTATGTTTTCAAGAACGGCTCGTGCTGTAACCCAAAACGTTATCGGTCGATTTGGCTAATTTTTGGTGAGGCTTTTCTTTATATCATTATAACCTATCATTATAACCTATAACATATCATTATGCACCTAATGATTAAAAGATTTCGTGTAAATAAAAAATTTTAACCCTTTAACCGTCTGGCCCGGATTTTTCCGTTTCTAGAAATCATGTTAAAGTGTTTGTAGACAAAAATATTTTAAACATAATTTTATTTTGAACCATATATAGAGAGAAGTGATATTAAAGATATTATAGCTTCAAACTGCGATTGATAAATATATATATCCTCGAATTTAAAAGCATTTTTATAAAAATACAGGAAAACCCTCGGACGGTGAAAGGGTTAAGGATGAAAAATTTCTAAAAAAATGCACAAAATCCGAACATTTTATTAAAAACCGTACTTTATTTTTTACTTTATACTTTTTTATAATACAACTTTTTCTCCTCTATTTCTTTATTACCTTTCTTTACTAAAATATGTTTCTTATCGATATCTCCTTAACCTTAGAAAAAGGTTACTTATTTATTTCATTAAGAAATACTTCAGATGCAAAAACACTGCTAAGACACACTCTTAAAAATAAGAACTGGTGGCTTGACGAACACTTGTTTATTAACATGACAAATACACACACACACAACGAATATTATAACATTAACTTCTGGTTATTTTACACTATTTCACAAAGACATTAAGATGCCGATGTTATCAAAAACAATCAGGGCGACACACCACTGATTTTCACTCCAACATCTCACAACACGATCTCCGCCGCGACTGCTCTCTGTTCCAGTTCGAATAGTTCTGCCTTGGCGAGAGTTCACTGTTTGGCGACCGCCAATATCCGTGATTCGCAAATATTAAAGTTAATGCGAGCCTTACATATAGGTTTATCCTTTCCGTGCATGTTTTAGAAAAAGAATAAAATGTATTTTTTTTTTTTTTTCAAATCAATAGAAAAAGGGTGACGAGTGCAGCACTTTTGGGCCTATCGCCTGAAGCGCTGAAGAAAAATTTTGCTAAGCCGCTAAAAAATGTACTCTACAAAGATGTAATAAAGTTTTACCGTTTCAAAATGATCCGATTATTTTATCACCTTTAAAAAAGTAATGAAAAATGACTGATTTTGAGGCTACTGATTTTGATCTAAAAGAGACTGAGATTTTGAGACTGATTTTGATCTAAAGGGACTTCCCCCCCCCTTAATCCTTTATGCCCCGACGCTACTTTAAAGTACAATTAAAATAACTCGTTCTAAAATTCATTTAATACATCGATTAGCAGTAATGCAGTTTAGAATGAGTTATAGATAGTTTATTTTATCTTGTTGCAGAAGCATTATTGCTTGCACAAAACAAAAATATTTTTAAAAGGATGACTTCTTTTGAGTTAGTGTCTTTTTGTAGCTTTCATTACAAAAAGCTACCTATTGCAACCGTTCGGAGGAAAGCAATTTCAAAAAAGTATGGTATATATTCATCGAGCATGAACTCCAGATCCCGAAACCACCCTCCGTTCAAATGTTGATATATATATTTTATATATATATATATCTGATCTTTGTCACACTGTAACTCTCGTATTTATGAACCGATTTGGATGAAAAACGGTGTGTACATAGTAAATACCAATGTCTCGACCGAGTTCGTTGGCCAGCTTCATCCGCCCTTTTGTTTCAAAATGGCGGCCATTTAAAAAAAATTTAAAATTGAAATGTGGTACAAAAAAACTGAAAATTGAAAAATATTTTTTCTCATGTGTTTGACCTTGATACAAAGATTCCGGAGCAGTTTTTCTTTCGTCTATATCTTAAAAAATGGCTGAGTTATAGCACTTTGAATTCTACCGTGGCTGACATTTTGAAACGTCCTGATTTTTGTCACGCGATAACAGGCGTATTCATGAATAGATATGGATGTACCTTAGTGTGTATAAAGTACATACCAATGTCTCGAGCGAGTCCGTTGGGCAGCTTAATCCGCCATCTTGCTTCAAAATGGCGGCCATATAAAACAATTTTAAAAAATTAAAATTTAAAATGAGGTATAAAAAAATGGAAAATGAAAAAGATTTTTTTCTTATGTGTTTGACCTTAATATAAAGATTCTGGAGCAGTTTTTGTTTCTTCTATATCTTAAGACCGAGTTATATCACTTTGAATTTTTACCATGGCTGACATTTTGAAGCATCCTGATTTTTGTCACGCGATAACAGGCGTATTCATGAACAGATATGGATGTACCTTAGTGTGTACAAAGTATATACCAATGTCTCGACCGAATTCGTTGGCCAGCTTCATCCGCCATCTTGTTGCAAAATGGCGGCCATATAAAACAATTTAAAAAAAATTAAAATCTAAATGAGGTATCAAAAAATTGAAAAATGAAAAAGATTTTCTTGTTACGTGTTTGACCTTAATACAAAGATTCCGAAACACTTTTTATTTCGTCTATATCTAAAAAATTGTCTGAGTTATAGCACTTTGAATTTCTAGCATGGCTGACATTTTGAAACGATCTGATATTTGTCACGAGATAACACACGTATTTATTAACCTATTTGTATGTAAGAAGGTATGTGGGTAGTATATTCCAATGTCTCGACCAAGTTCACTAGCCAGCTTCATCCGCCCTCTTGTTTCAAAATGGCGGCCATTAAATAAAAAAAAAATATAGTTAAAGTGAGATGCAAAAAAATTAGAAATTGCAAAAGATTTCTTTCTTAAGTATTTGACTTTGATATAAGGATTCCAGAGCATTTTTTGTTTTGTCTTTATCTTAAAAAATGGCCCAGATATAGCAGTTTTTTTTTTTTATGTGGGTGACATTTTGAAAAATCTGATTTTTTGCCTGCGACAGCACTCGTATATATCAACCGATTCCGATGTGATTGGGCATGTGCATAGGAATTACTAAGGTCTCGACCAAGTTCAGTGGTTAGCCTCATCCACCATGTTGTCTTAAAACGGCAGGCACTTCAAGATATCGCCGAATTTGGAAACCAAATATTAGTTACTTTAATAAAATCAGCTTCGATAAAGCTGACTAATTTCGCGAAATTCTCGTTCATAATGATTTAGTATTGATAAAAAATAGTATTGAATCTTCTATAATCGGTTTCCACTAAATTGAGCTTCGAGTGTTTGAATAATATAAGCTAGCTTAAGGAATATGAAAGCTACGTCTTCCTCCCGGCACTGGCCGGAAGGACTTTTTAGCTTTGTTGACGTTGAAAGATTGTGGTGGAAAAGTTGCAATTGGGAAATATTTCTACATTTCAATTGTAAAAACATTATATTTGCACATATTCTAATTCTATAAAATACCCAAAGAAATATTTTAAATAAAATATTTGAGTGCAGCTTATTTACATAATTTATATTTATTTAAGAGTGAGACCTGTTTTACATCTGTGTGTAAACTTTCTGATTTTGGGAGCATATTAAAGATTCTATAATGACATTGAATACAGTAAAAATTGATTTTATCAATGCAATATTATTAAAACTTCTTTTCATTTCATTAACATGTTAGAAAAATAATGATGGAAATGAAACAAAATATGTTTTATTAACACAGATATCATATTTAATTTTATTCTTGTGTTTCAAAACAAAAAAGAATAGGAAGAAAACAAAATATCCATTGCATGAAAAAATTCAATAGCTTGTGTTGTTTCATTGAATGATCGTCAGTGAAAGATCGTCATTAAATACAGATATTTCTGGATACACTAAAGTATTGAAAAAAAAGAAGAAACGATCGAGGGAATCTTCCTGGAATCATCTCTCATTCCATCTTTGTTTTTTAGGAAAATGAGTTTTGTATGTATTATAGGCTATTATTTTTGTTCTGATGCACTTTTCAATTTTTGTCAGGTTTCTTTTTATATTTAAATACTTTAAGACTTTGTTTAGATTGTTAATTCAGTTTTTTTTTCTTTTTTAAGAAAAATGGTTAATACGTTTATTTAAAAATTCTTTTCTTTGCTAAATAAGAATTTGGAGCGTGAAAGTATACCGTTAAAACCTCAAGTTTTTCAACTTTCTAATGAAATTAGAAAGTACTTGTTTAAGTGAAAATGGCATTGTCTTTTTCGTTTGCATATGAAATTTCTCTTTACACGGTATAAAAAAAGGTCTCTAGAGAAACAATTAAAACAAACCCAGTCATAATAAATAAAAGATCATTAAACTTTCTTTAAAGTGCTTTAAAATGCAATAAAATTAGTAATGTAATGAAAAGTTTTAAAAACATTTTCCTACAATACATATCAGATATAATCTTATTCTTGTTCTTCAGTCCAATATATACTAAAGGAAAGAATTAAATATATATAACTAAATTCCGAGGAATTATATGAAAATATCATGGAATTGAAGAATCCTACAATTTGTCTTTTGTAATTGAATAGAAGTAAACGGAAGAAAGGTCAATAAGACAGGGAGCCAGAAATTAGGAAAGCACCCATAACGGGTGAAAGATAACGATGAACCACAGATAAAAATGGATACAATAAAATATAAAAAGGAAAGGAAATGAAAAAGCAAATCTTTCTGGAAAGTTTTCAGCTTTATTTCTATTCTTGTTTTCGACAAGAGTGGTTTTACAGGTCACTTTTATTTGTGTCCTTATGCACTTTCGATTCGGCTTTTATTTTAATTCTTTAAAAGGTTTAAATACATTTTTTTCTTTGATATTGATTTTTTATTTTTTTTATTTATTCAGTAATAATACGATCATTGTATAATCATGTTTATGGGGTTAAATAGCAAATTATAGCGATAATATAAACTTTGAAGTAAAGCATAAATTAAATTTACGTATCATAAATTTGTAATGTAATTCAAATTTCTAATAAAATGTATTTTTTTTTAATGCAATTACTGTTTAATTCAGTACAACTGAAATTCAATTTGTATATTGCGTTAAGAATGCACTTTATAAAAATAGCATGATTGATACTTGCTATGTATACACATATGTATATATATATACATATATACTCAATGTTTTTACTTTCCTAAGATCTGTATACTAATAAAATAAATTAAGTTTCAGCATATTTCGTCGTTTATTGAAGCATTATCTGTTTGACGATTTTTTTTTTTATGGATCACTTTTATTAGCATTCTTGTGCCCTTTTCTGATCTGCTTTAAAAAAAATCCTTTAGTATTTTATACACATTGTTTACCTTGTTCATTAGCCTTTTTTCCCTTTATTTCAAATAGTATTAATGTGTTTATTGAATAATTATATTCATGGTTAAATAATCTTTGAAGTGTAAAAATTACTTCGAAAATCTTAACTGCAACTAATGTTGTAGTAGATAGCGTAAAATTGAAATTCAATTGAAATTTAAATGAAATTTGAAAGTATTTAAATCAATAGTTTTAGAATTGACATTTTGTACTGTATTTATATGCACATTTTTTTGAAAGTAACTTTTCTAAAATTTCCCAATGTTTGTGCTAGAGTTTTTTCTACAACACAGAAAAAGTTTATCAATTGTTATCCTGACACAAATGTAAAGTGCCTTTAAAAACGATTGCATTAAAAACGATGGAGGCTGAAGAAAATAATAATAAATTGCATCACATTGTAGCTTTTGTTGGAACAATGGAACAACGTATAGTTACATTTTTCTAAACATTTATATTTAATAAAAAGAAAGGGTTTGAGATTATAGATATTAAGTAAATAGCAAATCTATTGCACATGAAAATTGCGTTTGTACTGTTAAGTTATTGGAAAATAATCAAATAGCAAGTATCCCCAAAATTAGCACAAATATTCCCAATATCTGAAATTACGTATACAGAGTCTCAAATAATCGTACTTCGAAAATCTTAACTGCAACTAAAGTTGTAGTAGATAGCGTAAAATGGAAATTCAATTGAAATTTAAATGAGATTTTAAAGTATTTAAATCAATAGTTTTAGAATTGACATTTTGTACTGCATTTATATGCACATTTTGTCGAAGTAACTTTTCTAAAATTTCCCAATGTTTGTGGTAGAGTTAATTCTACAACACAGAAAAAGTAATTATCAATTGTTATCCTGACACAAATATAAACCTTTAGTACCTTTAAAAATGATTGCATAATAAGTGCGTAAGGGTGAAACAAATAAAATTAAAAAATATTTTCTATAATGTTTAAATATATATGTGCATGTGCTGTATGCTGTTTGTATAGTCAGGTATAGAAGCAGAAAAAAATAATAAATTGCATCACATTATAGCTTTTGTTGAACAATGGAACAACGTATAGTTAAATTTTTTAAACATTTATATTTAATAAAAAGAAGGGGTTTAACATTAATAGATATTAAGTAAATAGCAAATCTATTGCACATGAAATTGCGGTTGTACTGTTAAGTTATTGGAAAATAGTCAAATAGCAAATATCCCCAAAATTAGCACAAATATTCCCAATATCTGAAATTACGTATACAGAGTCTTAAATAATCATAAGAAGGATGCTTTTGTGTGTGGGGATGTTTGAATAATGTTCGATAAAACAATCGTTATTTTCATACTCCAAAACTCTCAAAAAACATACTTTTCTTTGTTTTATGAAATCTGTATTTAAAAAAATATATTAATTGTTTGTTAAACAAATGTGTTTAGGAAAGTATTTAACATTCCACCATCTGTCCCACACAGAACAACAATCATATAGTTTTTTTTTTTTTTTTTTTTTTTTTTTTTTTTTTTGTACGAATAAGTCGAATATGAGCATGAATAATTCTTTGAGGAGTATCTCAGAGATGTATAGCCCCATTCAGTGTTGTGCTAAGGATAACGTTCTCATAATGTTAAAGAAAATATTTAGAAACACATTCGTTTAAATTGTATCATGTATTTTTCTGCCCGCATCTCATAATAATTCATGAATGAAATGATTTCATGTTAAATTTATATATAATATATAAAATAAACAAAACACAAATAGTTTATAAACAAAGATGTCAAATCTTGAAATATGTTTTCAGTTTTCTTTTGTAACTTAAATTAATTTATTTTGAATTAAACAAAAATTTATTCTGAAAGTGTTTGACATGCATTGCACGTAATGTTTTGAAATTATCCCTGGAAATAAACATCTTATTTTTAAGATGATTGATCGTGAGAAAGCAACCACGTGTTTATGCCTAAATTCATCTCATGATTCAATTTACCTTTCGTAATTAAATTTTTAACCACTGTAAATATTGATAAAATGTTTCTTCTGTTCTTTACGGTCTATTTTAACTTTCAGTTTGTTTTGTTGGATTATGAAACAGTAAAAAGATGTGAAACTTGCACGTATTTGCATATATATATAGGACGTCCGTATATAATAGACACACACACACACATATATATATATATATTTACAATTTTCTGTTTTTTTGTTGTCAATATCTAGTATATTAGCATATCAATGTCACAAATTGTATTTTCCTTTCATTCTTAGTACATTCGAATATTAATCAAGAATTTTCTACTTAATTTATAGCATAACAAAAATGTAAATCAGTACGTATATAAATAAAAATGTAACACATGTCTTAAATCTTTGGTGATAACTATTTGCACTATTCCCCGACTTCTTTCAAAAAGAAAACTTATATTGTGCGACAACTTTATGTGCGACGTACATTTGTGTACGGCAAAAACCACTTGGAAAGATCGAATGTGATTGATTCATTAATGCAATAAAATATCAAAATAGTATTCTGGAAATCTGCACCTTTAAAACCATGGTTAGATTTCCGAATTTTTAAAATGATATTGCCTTTGTACTTTCTGATTATGTCATTAGCATCATTGCTTGTTACATTATCAAGGAGCATTTCCGCCTGAACATTTTTTAAAAAGAAAATTCACTTTTAATAGGCGTATTTTAACTACAAAAATTTTCATTATAATATAAATTGTGTAAGAAATCTCTTAATCTTATGATAAATCACTCTAATAATTTAGCGCAAATAGAGAGAATTGTATTGAAAAAAGAATGTTCTATAAAGATTGAATTAACTTTAAAAAATTTAAGTAGAAAATTTTAGTTTTATTCATAATTTGTATTTACGTCCACATATATTGATGGTTTTCACCTATACTGAAACACTTTCGTGCTAATTAAATTAATTAATTTTCTAATGAACACATAAAACTGACATGTGTGTTTGACATTAGGTGTCCACTTTTACACTTTTATGTCATCCTCCTTATTATACAACACTGTAGAAAATATAATTCTACAGATGTAAAGCTACAGAAATCACTATGCTTACTATAATTTCAGCAGTACACTGTAAAAAGGAGATGTAAAACAACAACAGTAGTCTTTATAAAGCTACCGAAATATGTTGCTTACTAAAATTTTATATGTAAACCGAAGATAATTCCATAATTTTTTTTTTTTTTTTTTGGTTACAAAAAAGTGCATGGTGTCCTTGTTTTCTAAAATATTCTTAGTAACCTTACAGATTTTTTGATTTGCAGTGCATGCGATTATCTGTTACATGATTTTTGTTGTTGTTGTTGTTGCCGTTACATAAAAAATTCTAGGCATCCAAATTTTCTGGAAAATTCTTAGTAACTTTGTAGATTTTTTTACAATGAAGGACGAGGTAGCCACAAGAAACTTACAACACCAGAGAATTGCAAGGGAACTCAGAAACAATGCGGAACAGTACGGTGAGTTGGACACGCAACCCTCTCAAGCGATTAGTGGTGTGTCTTAACAATTCAGCCACAGTGGGCCCTGCTAATCACATACAAAAAAAGTAACGATATATCATACTTAATTGTAAAACAATATTGAGCCAAAATTGCTTATATCGTTTATATACTCACAAATAGTGCCTGTAATGTCATTCATTATTGCACTAACATTGGGATGTTTACATTTTGTAAATATGGTAAATAATAGCATGTAAAACTGTATTAACATTTAGGATGTTTACATTTAGACAATATTATCAGCAATAACATGCGATATTGTCCTAAATTTGGGATGTTTATATGAAATACTACTTAAACATTTGGGGTTATTTTTTGTTGCTGCCGCCAGTGATAACATGCAATTTTGGCATTAGTTCGGGGTGGTTCAATTATGTTAATATTGCTAGTAATGGAGTGCTACACCATTTAAATAAAAGATTCTCAATTTCTTCAATATTGTCTGTAACGGCATATTCTATTGTCTTTATACTGGAGTGTTTACCTTTTGTTGAAATTGCAATAAAATGTTAGGAACTATTTCGCTATTCCATTGCCAATATACCATCCAGTTTTTAACTAATAGTTACATTTCATTGCTAATAATTTCCTTTATGTAAAGATAATGTTTTGGAATAGGGCCTTTTGATTCCAAATATTTTGAATGCAAAGCCTTTATTTAACCGAAACAGTAAACTTGCGATTTAACGACCTTGACGGGACCTCAAAAAATATGACGTTAAATGGAATGCTCTTTAAAATCAAAAGTTGCTAATATTGGTCGAATTTAATGCAGTTCAAAAATACCTAACATTCTAATGTAATAAAAACTACTGATTTATACAAAAGGGAAGTATCATTCGAGGAAAAAGTAATAGTCTTCACTGCTTCTAAAATTTTTATTTCTCATGCATGTGCCGCGTAATTATCAAGGATTAGTACACTGTAAAAAAATCTGTAAAGTTACTAAAGTTTTTCTAGGAAACTAGGATTACTAGAAAGATTTATATAACGGCAACAACAAAAATTCTTGTAACAGCGTCTGTTACAGGAATTTTTCTTGCTGCCGTTACATAAAAAGTTCTAGGAATCCCAGTTTCCTAGAAAAACTTTAGTAACTTTGCAGTTTTTTTTTTTTTTTTTTTTTTTTTTTTTTAACAGTGTAGGATTTTTCTTTATTTTTCATTTTTTTTTTTTTTTTTTTTTTTTTTTTTTTTATCCGGGTTCTTGACCCACTCTTCAAAAATGTCTGAACTCATACATGCTTTATTTTTGCTTTGTAAACTACATCAACGTTTTGATTCCCTTGAAACAACGCTGTTTTTCCCAATTGACAAGGAAAGGAAGTTTTTCGGCTCCAGACATGTTAACCGCCAGTAGAACAATTAATATTAGCTTTGCCCGCTTCGCACACTTTCATCTATAAAAACTAAAGATCTCTCTAGTATCAACTTGTAAAAAAGAGCAGTTTCCTCAGCATTAACCATGGTATCTTCATGGTATTAATTTGAAAGTTCGTTCAGTGTGGTATCTCTCTACTGAGTTGAAGATTCGAGATGTGTAGAAGAGCATTCTCCTCACAGAATTTGAAAGATTAATCCATTCTGTGTCTTGGAAATTTTCAGCCATCCATCTCAGGCTTTGAAATTTTCATTTTATATTCAACTTTTCAGCAAATACTTGAGCTTTAACATTTGACATTTACCATCGATTGGCATGTTCTGTCATCTCATATTCTTCATCTACTTAACAAGAGCCTAATGGAGGATATTTGTCTTCTGTATTACGCAGTAGTCGGTTTGGCGGTATAGATTTTTATGCCATTCCGATTTTTTTTTTTTATGATGGCGAAAAGAATGTTTTTGGGGATGTTAAATATTTTAGCAATTTTGCATCTTGCTATATGATGTTTCTCCACAGTTTCAAGAATTTTCATCTTCATGTCAATGGATATAGATGAACTTTTAAATACAACAGGAACCAATGAAAAATAAGAATGCTCAGCATAAAATGAGTACAGGCAACACAAATGATTTAGTATCGACGAACGGGCTCTGAAATGATTACACTTGTGAGATTATCCCGTCACATGACGTGTGAATGTGCCTCATATGGCTATTTTTGTGACAATCAGCCAGCTAAGCACAGATTGGAGAGCACAGCGAGCGTTTGCGGCAATGCCACAAGGGAAAGGGGAGAGAAATTGCCAAGAAATTTAAATGAACTTTTAGGTGCATTGCCATTCTTATAGCGTAAATGAAAAGGAGGCTTGAGTGGGGTGGAGCTGAACAACATCTGAAACATTCAGAAGAAGAAAATGCTTGATTAGATTATTTTCTTTAGACTTCACAGAAAAATTGAATAGAATGCGCAATATCGCGAAAATCGTAAAATCACGAGTCTACTGTATTTGTATTTGATTGAAAATTTTGATTATAATTGCAAAATTGGTCCCCAATGTCTTCGGTATAAGGAATATTGATTTACTATTTGTTATTTGACAAATTACTATTTACATATTATAGCGGCTATATAAGTACATTTTTAGTCAAATATACACAGTTTTCATATAATATATTATAATATAATTATTCTTTTGTCATTAATGATGTCAAATATTAAAAATATATTAAGAAGAAAATTAAATACAAAGAAATAAATCCGAGAACTGACACACTTTTGTATTTGAACAAAGGTGAGCGGAAGAAAATTCCATAGGAGAGGAAGGCAAAAATTAGAGAAAAAGCATCCATAACGATTCAAAGTTGAGAATGAAATACAGATGATATATGATCCAATAAAATATTAAAAAAAGAAAGGAGAGGAAATAGAAAATATCTCTGAAAACATTTCAGTTTTCATTGTAATATAGTTTTCCAGACGGGTTTTCTTACAGATCGCTGTTATTGGTGTTCGGATGTAATTTTCGATATTTAAATGGTTTGGGACACTTTTCCTTTTACATTGTTAATACAGAGATTGTTTTTTTCTTTATTAACTGGTGCTAAACCTTTAAGTAATAATTATGTTCCTCGTTAAATAAGAAATGTAGGAATAAATGTAGACTTTAAGACGGTAAAAGAAATGTAAACTTTTAAAACCGTAAGCTACTCAGCTTTGGAAATAAAAATAGAAATAACTTTTTTTAAAGTACAAATGAGATTGTGTTTTTCATGAAATTTATGTTATGAAGAGTTTATTAAAGATTCTAGAAAAGCACTTTATTAAGATTTTAGTTTTAATTTCATATTTAGGTCAAGATATTATAACGTAAATGTTACAAAATATGTTTCATTACAAAACATCAGATTTAGTTTAATTCTTCTGTTTCAGAATGAAAAAAAAAATAGAAAGAAAGTAAAATATATATGTAACTTTCAAGGAGTTATATGAAAGTATCACAAAATAATTACTCAATTTACCTTTTATTGAATAAATTTATTGCATAGATGTAAACGGAAGAAAGGAAAAGCAACCATGGCATGTCAAAGATCATCATGAACTGCAAATAATACAGGATGCAATAAATTATAAAAAGGGAGGGAGGAAAAAAATATGAACATCACCCTAGAAACTTTTTAGTTTTAATTGTTTTCTTGTTTTCCAGAAGAGTTGTTTTCCACATCGCTTTTATCGGTGTTTTAATGCATAGTAGAAAGAACTTATTACAACTTGTCGTTCAAATGAGATTGTGTTTTTCATGAACTTTCTGTTATGAGGAGTATATTAAAGATTCTATAAAAACACTTGATAAAAACAGTTTTTTATAAATAATGATTATTAAAATATATTATAATTTCTATATCAAAAAGTTAATAACGGGAATTTTGTAAAATATCTTATACTACACTAGAACCTCGATCCATCGTTTTTCAAGGGGTACGTGAAAAAAAAAAATGAATGCGGGAAAACGATGAATACCGGTTAACGTCAGAACACGAAAAAAAAAAAAAAACGTTTATGCATTTCTAATACATGTATTGTATACAGTATACTAATAAATACTAATTTGTTACTTGCCAAACTGTAAAAGTAATAAATCGAAGTCGTAGAAAATTGATATTTATTTTTAAAAAGCAGTAATTTTATGTTGGGTTTTTCGTTCATTTTGTAAATTAAACAACAAATTTTTAAGATGTACAACATTTTTCTGGATTCCATTTCATGTGAATACATAAAAGTTCGTGCAGTTTCAAATGCCGTAATTGCATGAGACAGACTTGGTACTGGTGTACACTCAGCTTCATCAGTATGAACATTATCCTCTGCTTCTTCGCCATTATTTTCCTTTTTTGCATCATCGCACATTTCTTCGCACATTAGGACACCGCATGTCGCAACATTTTGATCTATGGAAATATAATTCCTAAATTTCACTAATCCCTGCCCCCCCACCCCCCCCCCCTAAAACAGTTCAAACGAGTTACTTTAGGATAAAATAAGTAATTCCAGTTTGTATGTCATATAGATCCTCTTGACCTTCAATTTCATTTCGGTGAGGAGAAAAATTTACAACGATGAATGCGGGAAAACTCTTTTTGAAGAGCGGTGTACGCGGGTTTTGTTAACATTATTTAAATATAATTTGTGCAGGGACCATAGAAAAACAACGATCAATGCGGGAAAACGATGGTTGCGGGAACGATGCATCGGGGTTTCACTGTATAATGCGATCAAAAATTGTGTGTGTGTGTGTAAATTTTATCTTGAGAACGGCTCTAACGATTTTAATTAAATTTTGCACCCTACCGTTTTCGGGCACGTAAAGACCATTGGGATGGGTCTCGTGTTCGAGAAAATTCGATTAGTGGGTGATTTTGGGTCATAATGGGTCAGGGTCTAGCTAATTATATCTAAAGAACGGCCCAATCGATTTTGACCAAATTTTGTATCCAACCATTTTCGGGCACGAGAAGACAATTGGGCTAGGTCACGTGTTCTAGAAATTTGGATTTGTGGGTCATTTTTGGGTCAGTGTGGGTCTAGCTATTTTTATCTAAAAAACGGCTCTAACGATTTTCACTAAACTCTATATTCGACAGTTTTGGATTACGAGAAGACCATTGGGATAAGTCACATGTTCGAGAAAATTCGATTAGTGGGTCATTTTGGGTCATAATGTGTCAGGGTCAAGCTAATTATATCTAGAGAACGGTTCAATCGATTTTGACTGAATTCTGTATCTAATCATTTTCGAGCACGAAAAGACCATTGGAGTGGGTCTCATGTTTGAGAAAATTCTATTAGTGGGTCATTTTGGGTCATAATGGGTTGGAGTCAAGCAAATTATATCTAGAGAACGGCTCAATCGTTTTTGACTAAATTTTGTATCTAACCATTTTCAGGCAAGAAACAGACCATTGGGATGGCTCTCGTGTTCGAGAAAATTCGATTAGTGGGTCATTTTGGGTCATAATGAGTCAGGGTCAAGCTAATTATATCTAAAGAACGGCTCAATCGATTTTGAGTAAATTTTGTATCTCACGAAAGGACCATTGGGATGGGTCACGTGTTCGAGAAAATTCGATTAGTGGGTCATTTTTGGGTCACTGTGGGTCTAGTTTTTTTATCTAAAAAATGGCTCTAACGAGTTTTACTAAACTCTGTATTCTACAGTTTTGGATTACGAGAAGACCATTAGGCTAAGTCAGATGTTCAAGAAAATTCGATTAGTGGGTCATTTTTGGGTCACTGTGGCTCAATCTATCTAGATAACGGCTCTAACGATTTTGACGAAATTTTGCACCCTACTGTTTTCGGGCACGAAAAGACCATTGGGATGGGTCTCGTGTTCAAGAAAATATCTATTAGTGGGTCATTTGGGGTCATAATGGGTCAGAGTCAAGCTAATTATATCTAGAGAACGGCTCAATCGATTTTGACTAAATTTTGTATCTAACAATTTTCGGGCACGAAAAGACCATTGAAATGGATAACGTGTTCAAGAAAATTCGATTAGTGGGTCATTTTTGGGTCACCGTGGGTCCAGATAAGTTTAACTAGATAACGGCTCTATTATTTTGACGAAATTCTGTAAGCTATTGTTTTCGGGCACAAAAAGACCATTGGGATGGGTCACGTGTTTGAGAAAATTCGATTAGTGGGTCATTATGAGTCAGGGTCAAGCTAATTACATCTAAAAACGGCTCAAGACATTTTCACATTTTTTTTAATATACGGCCGTTTCTGGTCATGAGATGACGTTTGGGCTAAGTCACATGTTCGAGAAAATACAATTAAAGGGTCATTTTGGGTCACAATGGGCCAGAGTCAAGCTAATTGAATCTAAAAACATGCTCAAAACATTTTGACCAAATTTTATATTTTACCATTTCTGTGCATGAGAAGAGAATTGGGGTAAGTCACATGTTCGAGAAAATTCGATTAGTGGGTCATTTTGGGTCACAATGGTACAGGGTCCAGCTAATTTTATCTAAAAAACGGCTTAAACGATTTTGACTAAATTTTGTATTCTATCATTTTCGGGCTTGAGAAGACCACTGGTCTAGGTTGCATGTTCAAGGAAATTCGATTAGTGGGTCATTTTGGCTCACAATGGTTCAGGGTCAAGCTAATTGTATTTAAAAAGCGCTTCAAAACATTTTGAAAACATTTTGTATAATACCGTTTCCGAGCATGATAAGACTATTGGGCAGGGTCGCATGTACGAGAAAATTCAATGAATGGGTCATTTTGGGTCCTAATGGATCAGGATCAAACTAACTTTATCTAAAAAACGGCTCAAAAGATTTTGAAAAACTGTGTACTACACAGTTTCTGGACAATATAAAACCAGTGGGCTGGGTCGCATGCTCAAGAAAATTCTATTAGTGGGTCATTTTGGTGATAATGTGTCGGGGTCAAGCTAACGGCATCCATCTCAAAAATGTTCAAACAATTTTGACAATTTTTTTTGTTATACCATTTCACAGAACAAAAATACCATTGAAATAGCTCACACTTTCGATAAATTTCGGTTAGTGGTTTTTTGAATCAACGTGGGTCAAGCATATTTTATCTAGAATATGACTAACGATTTTCACTAAATTTTGTATTCCATCGTTTTCAGGCTCGAGAAGAGCATTGTATTAGGTCGCATGTTCAAAAAAATTCGATTACTGCGTCATTTTGGGTCACTATGTCTCAGGGTCAAGCTAATTGTATCTAAAACAGCAAGAATGATTTAGTGGGAATAATATATCGAGGCAAAGCTCATTTTGGCCGGTCATTCCTGCTAGTGTTTCATTAAAATACCTATTAGATTTATATTTATTTTCGTGCTTTAGAATAAAAAAATAGAAAGAAAGTAAAATAGCTATAAGTAACTTTCGAGGATTTACATGAATGTATTAGAAAATAAATCAGCAATTTGTCTTTTGTAATTAAATAGAAGTAAACGGAAGAAATGACTGTATGAAAGGGAGCCAGCAACTGCGAATAGTACCCATAGCAAGTCAAAGATGATCATGAACAAAAAAGAACACAGGATGCAATAAATTATAAAAAAAGAGAGGAAAAGAAAGAGGAAATCGCAATGGAAACTTTTTAGCTTTCATTGTATTCTTGTTTCAGTATTTCTTCTTGAGTTGTTTTGCAGATCACTTTTATCGGTGTTCTGATGCACTTTTTGGAAAACCATTTATTTTCGATCTTTAAATGTTTTAAGAAAGTTTTTTTTACACTGTTGAATTACTGTTTTTTTTTCCTTTTACGAACTAGTCTAAAGAGTTTATTTAATAATCATGTTCTTCGTTATATAAGAAATCGAACTAAAAATACAAACTTTTAAAACAAACATTAAGCTTCTCAAATTTGCAAATAAAAATAGAAATAACTTGTTTAAATACAAACGAGATTATGCTTTTTATGAAATTAATGTTATGAAGAGCATATTAAAGATTCTACAAAGACACTTTATAAGCACTGTTTTTAACAAGTAATATGATTATTAAAATTTATTTTAATTGAATATTTATATCAAAAAACTCATTATAGAAATTTTGTAAAATATGTTTTATTAGATGTAAATTTCCAACTGGGCGAAAAATGTCCGGACCAGGATTCGAACCCGGGGCCCCCTGGCTGAAGCCGCCAGTGCTCTGCCATCTGAGCTATCCCGGACGATTCTGGTCGAACTTTTTCACCCAGCTAACCTTGATGATTACAGCAACTGGTCTGAAACCTGGTTCAGCTCAACAGAATAAATCTCAGGTAATGGAACTCCAGAAATCTCTGGATACGAAATTACACTAGATTAATATTAACACAATTATCCCAATTGGTAAACAAATCATATTAGATGTAAATTTCCAACTGGGTGAAAAATGTCCGGACCAGGATTCGAACCCGGGGCACCCTGGCTGAAGCCGCCAGTGCTCTGCCATCTGAGCTATCCCGGACGATTCTGGTCGAACTTTTTCACCCAGCTAACCTTGATGATTACAGCATCTGGTCTGAAACCTGGTTCAGCTCAACAGAATAAATCTCAGGTAATGGAACTCCAGAAATCGCTGGATACGAAATTACACTAGATTAATATTAACGCAATTATTCCAATTGGTAAACAAATCATATTAGATGTAAATTTCCAACTGGGCGAAAAATGTCCGGACCAGGATTCGAACCCGGGGCCCCCTGGCTGTAGCCGCCAGTGCTCTGCCATCTGAGCTATCCGGAGAGCACTGGCGGCTTCAGCCAAAGGGCCCCGGGTTCGAATCCTGGTCCAGACATTTTTCGGTAAATTTGAGGTAAAAAAGGGGTTTGTGATGGTCCACACGATTGCAACCTTTGTGGTGATCTGAAACAAAATTTAAAAAAAAAATATTTTAATAAGAATGTCGTTATAGCTTCTTCGAAAGAGAAAACGAAAAAAAAAAAAAAACTTTTGTAGCAAAATGACGGTTGTCTGAAAAAAGTGCATTTTCTACCCGTGTTTTTTTTTTTTTTTTTTTTTTTTTTTTTTTTTTTTTCTGATAGAAATATAATTTTGATACAAAAAAAAAAAAAATAGAGGAGATCTTTGGCGTGATGGGCTTAGTTACTGCGTCAATAGAATAGATGCAAATCTGTAAGTTAATGGAATTTTAGAATTTTCTCTCGCGGATATACTTTAAAAGTCTAAACTTTAACGCGTCCGGGACAATAACCGAGACTAACCGTCAAGGCGTCCGGGATTTTAACATAATTTTTATTTATTACACAAAAAATTTGATTTTTTTTTCCTAATGGTTAACCATATCATTTGTAAACATAATCACAGGATAAAACTTCTCATACATTTTATCTCATACTCGAAATGTTATTTGTAAAATTTAATTTTTTTCAGTTAATTAAACAAAAATATATAAGTTTTAATTCAGCATTATTAAAATATTAATTAATAAAAAATAATAATATTTAAAGTAAAAATTTAAAAAATAATGATGTCACTTTTTTTTAAATCATATTTTCAAAAGTAAATATTTTTTTTTTTTAATTGGCTGAATCAAAATTAGAGTAAAAGAATTGAAAAGGGAATGTTCCAAGTTTGAGCATTTATATTTAACGGTCCTTGGCATAAATATGATTAACAGTTTAAATGCGAGAAATGGGGAAACACCCTATCATGAAGCAAAACAGATTTTCATAAGAAGTCATTCCCATGACAATAATTTCTTGAAAGGTAAATTTTGAAAAGAAACCAAAACGAAAATAAAACAATATTTCCTATTCTAATTAAGATCTAAACATGATTTAAACTTCATTTTAAGCAGAGAAAACCCCCAAAATGAATAATGTAATAAAAGTTTTTTAAAAATAATGTAAGACTTTTGTGTCCCGGATCCCAATTAAAAGTAGATAACAATATGCAAAATAATAATAATAATAATAATAATAATAATAATAATAATAATAATTAATTTTCAAAATTCTAAACAAGAATACCCACTTAAGTGCTTTTAAATGCTAAAAAAGTAACAAATAATGATGTGTTCTAAAATATTTTTTCTTACAATATATATAAGATTTAATTCTTGCATTGCAGACCAAGATATATTGAGGTCCGAATTAAATATCTAAATCTGAATTACGAGGAATTATATGAAAGTATCATGAAATTGAAAAACTCTACAATTTGTCTTTTGTAATTGAATAGAAGAAAACGGAATAAAGGTCAATAAGAGAGGGAGCCAGAAATTAGGAAAGCACCATGATCGCCATGAACTACAGATAATATAGGTTAATAATAAAATATAAAAACAAAAAGGAAATCTCTCTGAAAGTTTTCAACTCTCATTCTATTCTTGTTTTCCACACGAGTGGTTTTATAGGTCATTTTTATTTGTGTTCTTATACACTTTTCGAATCAGCTCTTATTTCCATTCTTTAAATGGTTTAAATATATATATTTTTTTCTTTTACATTGATTTTTCGTTTTTTTTTCCCGTTTTTCACGAACGTAGTAATATGACCATTCAATAATCATGTTGCCGGTTAAATCAACAATTATAGCGATAATATAAAATAAAAAAATAATAATATAGCAACTAAATTTATTTATTTTAAATTTGTAACGTAATTCAATTTCTAATAAAAGTTTATTTTTTTATTTTATTTTTTTATTTTAAATGTAACTACAGTTTAATTGAATACAACTGGAATTCAATTTGCATATTGCGTTAAGCATGCACTTTTAAAAAATAGCATATTGATATTTGCTATGTACATACATACACATACATATTATATATATATATATATATATATATATAATATGTAATATATATATATATATATATATAACCAATAATTAAACATAACCTACCACCATCAAAAACCGTAATATTATGAATTAAAGCTGTAACATTAAATATAGCTATGCAATGATAGGAATGAAAAAATTAATGGAATCCTAAAAAAGGTATCAGATAACTACATAGTAGAAATCATATTGATAATACACATAGACAGTGCGCTATTGCAGCAATTATCTAAGCGTATAATATTTAAAAGATTGCTAAATCATTTAGCGACCTGGGAATATATATGAATATATATAAGATACCAAAAGGAAAAAATACTTCAAAATGAATTATTGACATTCAAAATGAAAAGATATTTAAAAACATCGTAAAAAGCTTACATTCATAATTACTTGCGCAAATGCATCATAGTAATTTGAATGCTAATATATAACCAATAATTAAACATAACCTACCACCATCAAAAACCGTAATATTATGAATTAAAGCTGTAACATTAAATATAGCTATGCAATGATAGGAATGAAAAAATTAATGGAATCCTAAAAAAGGTATCAGATAACTACATAGTAGAAATCATATTGATAATACACATAGACAGTGCGCTATTGCAGCAATTATCTAAGCGTATAATATTTAAAAGATTGCTAAATCATTTAGCGACCTAGGAATATATATGAATATATATAAGATACCAAAAGGAAAAAATACTTCAAAATGAATTATTGACATTCAAAATGAAAAGATATTTAAAAACATCGTAAAAAGCTTACATTCATAATTACTTGCGCAAATGCATCATAGTATTTTGAATGCTAATATATAACCAATAATTAAACATAACCTACCACCATCAAAAACCGTAATATTATGAATTAAAGCTGTAACATTAAATATAGCTATGCAATGATAGGAATGAAAAAATTAATGGAATCCTAAAAAAGGTATCAGATAACTACATAGTAGAAATCATATTGATAATACACATAGACAGTGCGCTATTGCAGCAATTATCTAAGCGTATAATATTTAAAAGATTGCTAAATCATTTAGCGACCTGGGAATATATATGAATATATATAAGATACCAAAAGGAAAAAATACTTCAAAATGAATTATTGACATATATATATATATATATATATGTTACATTATTAGATCTAATTCCGCGATTTCCTTATCTTATTCTAAATTACTACTTTATATTCACTAAATCCTTATCCTTAAATAATCTCTATCGTTAACTCTGTTAAATTACTCTCTTAAATATTACGCTTTTAGTATTCTTAAATTAAATGTTCCATTCCCGCGCTTTTTTCTTTCGATATTATTCTTTTAGCTTCCATTTTATTTCCCGCACATTTCTGATGTTCTCCTTTTTTTCTCCAAATTCATCCGCTAGTTCTGTTCACACTCTTTATATGACTTGACATTCTTAATTATTCATTGGTTGAGAGCGCGACATATTTGTATGTACTACGTCATATTTGTATACATACATTGAAGGAACAAAAAGTTGATACTCGCTGTGTTTCAGCAGATTTGAGTCGTATATCCAGTTTTCATCCATCCCCTGGTCACCGTCCTGTTATTCGATTATCTGGAACTTTGTTTAAACCTAATTACTACTACAGAGAGCTGTCTAATTATCTTGGTGGAAACAGCACTTTTTATAAGATGTTCTAATATAGTCCTTAGCTGATATTATGAATTGTTTCAATTTCTTTTGGGGAAACTTCACGGAACGATGCATTCCATTGTTTTCACTCGACAACTGCATTTCAGCAATTGGTTCTACTAACATAACAGATTCGAAGTATCTGTTCTGACCACTTCTTTTACGCCATTATCGCTGCATGTGATCCACAGCTACTATCGTGACAGCCAGTACGGCATTTTCAACGATAAAGCCAATCCAGTGTTGCTAGAATGCAACATATATATATATATATATATATATATATATATATATATACTATATATAATATATATATACATTATATATATATATATATATATTATATATAGTATATATATATATATATATATATATGTATATATATATATATATATATATATATATATATATATATATATATATATATATATATATATATATGTTCTATATATATATAGTTGATTTTCCATTCCCCAATTATGGAAGTTTTAATTTTTCAATATTTCATATATTGGTGATTAGGATATTGGTTTATTAAAGTAGAAACAATTCATTAATGATTCGTGAAATTAATAATAGTTGTTCCAGTTGTATTAAGTATAATGTCAGCGAAATGTATTGACAGAACTAAGGACGTCCGGTATTTTTTTTCTTTGAAAATGATATCAGATTGATTTTGCACTTTAAAAAAAATTCTGTATTAAGAATTTTTTGGCAAAAAACATTATCAAATAACTACAATATATAAGCCAAAATTAATTTTCTACAATCAATGTTCGACAATTCAAAAAATGCCGAAAGATTTATTAAAACTGAAATATAACAGTATTTCCAGTTCTGTCATTATAAATCAATTATTTTCATATGTTATCAGAATCATAAAATAAAATAAAATGTAGGTTCCGGAATTCTTTTATGCTTCCAAAAAAATTAAATACAATTGATCTGAACGGAAGAGATATATTGAATTGAAAAAACTTTGATGAAAAGTAAATACGGAAATTCACTTAGGGTATGTCAATGATATTTGGAGTGTTATATAATTGTTGAAGGAAGTTATAGTGCATTATGGTAGAAAAAATTGAATTGATTGTAAAGAGAAAAAAATCGGAGATAGCGTAAGACTATTAAACATTTATGTAGTCCTTTATTAAATTTAGTATTTAATTACGTGTATAATTTTTTTTTCAAATTTAGAAAGAGATAGAATATGTTTTCGTTTAAATTTTTTTTAACCATTATCGTCTTTGCACTTTGAAAAAAATTAATGATTTAAAAAAATGAATAAAATGTAATTAATTTTTTTTATATATAATGACAGAATATCTAATTTTAAAATGGTCTGTAATTAATATTTATTCCCGTACAATATAGCCGCAGAAATTCAATCCCTTTCTTATAACATGTAAGGGTTAAATAATAGTAATTCGCCTCAATACTTCATTCGTACTACATTAAATGCAGGCTATGATTTGTTCCGCTATTATCAAAGCAAGTTTTTTATTCATAAATATTTTGCCCAAAGTATTATATAGCTCTTTTTCTTAATTAAAAATTACAGAAGCAGAGAATGCCCATTTTTATGTAATAAAATTTACTGTTTTGTAGATAAGTATCGCATTCTGTTCTATGACTTTTAATGGAACCAAAGTTTGAATATTTAAGTTTTTTGAGGGTTTTTTTCTTTTTTCTTTTGTTTTTTTGTTTATATATATATATATATATATATATACATTAATGTCCGTTCTCGATACAGTATAAATGATATTATAAACAAATTTAATAATTGTTATTTAAGATCCCTAATACGCTGTGCCTTTAAGTATCGCGTAAATTCGTCGTCATATCCGCAGTCTATTAGTAAACAATTCATACATGATGTAATTTTTTTTTATTCAAAATATATGCATTAATTATATATTATATATATATATATATATATATATATATATATATATATTGATTTTTTTTTCAGGTTTGAAGCAAATTGTTATTGTTTAATAAAAAAATTTACAGAAATTTTATTTTCCAAAACATTCAGAGTCTTTTTCCATCCTTAAATAGATTATTCTCAAAACTTGAAAATGATTTCATTATTACATATTATGATACGGGTGTTAATAAATCAGCAAATATAAAAAATAATGATAGTCATTACCTTTCAATAAATAAATACAATAACCAAATAATGTTTTCACACTTCATAATGTCTCATTAAATAAAAAACAATCGACATATCGTAAGTTGCACATTACTCGGGTTAAGAAGCAAAAAAAAAAAAAAAAAAAAAAAAAAAAAAATATATTATTACTATCTATACATTTTTATTATTCCCAAGTTTCAGAAAAATCCTTTAAACTTTCATTTTATGATACAATACGATAACCAAATAATGTTATCACACTTCATAATGTCTCAAATTTTTATTTTTAAAATTTCACTCACACATTTACGATTTAACTATTAAAAAAGACATTATTACATCAATTATATTAAGCAATATTATTACATCATACTTCAATAATATTAATTTAGAATATTTACATGATATTTTTAATGTGTTATTTATAAAATAATAATCATATTTACATCTACCTGATAACATTGCTACTGAAAATTTAAAATCTTCAACCACTTTTTAATCTATCTTAACTCTATATTGTCGAAAACAATGTTACTTTTGTTCAGCATGATAGTCGTACCACAAAGTGCAGCAGCGTCTGGCAAGTTAACTAATTTATTTCCTTATTTCTATGGAAGAATTTTTATTAATAACAATATTTTACTTTTTAAATACACGTATATAGATGATATAATTTATCTATCTATCTATCTATCTATCTATATATATATATATATATATATATATTACGCTAACGTACGTGGCACAGAAATCGCAATTATTTGTATTGTTTAATGGCAACGTCCTAGAAACACATCTCATTGGTTATTGTGTAAAAGTCCTTTGGCATGTTTTAGGGCGATCGGGTTTATTTATGTTTCACTCTTCATGGAGTTTCAAAATACGTTTAGCTCCTTCGCTGCAATTATACGGCTTCAAAATATCATTTGAAATGCCCGTAAAAGATCTCGGCGAATGCTTGAAAGTGAAGAAGAAGCTGAATTAAGAAGAGAAAATCGAAATATGGATCAAGGACCCAAAATATGCTTAATAGCCATAGCATGCACGCATTTGCGTTGCTTCTGAATTCCAAATTACTGATTTAAACGTTCTGGGACATAAATGTGGGACTTTGAGTGAAACGTGCAATTTCTGCAAAGCACTGTATTGGAAATGCGAATTAAACAGCAACAAGACGTTTACAAAATGTTGTAATGACGTTAAAGCAATCTTGTTTTCCTTATCAGAAACTTTCGATTTGATAAAAGATTTGTTGTATCAAAATTCGTCCCTGGTAATTTCCACCGTCTCTACCCCCCTCTGTACAGACCTGCGATACAAATTCAGGTCCATTTAAGAATATTATTACGGACCCGCCAGAAGTAAGATACAATAAATCCAACTTAGACGGAAACGAAAACGACCAGTGATAAAATCCGTTTTATGCAGTTTATTTAAATTGAACAAAGTATAATAGCATTTTTGAGGGGGGGAGGGGGGAGGAAAGCTGGAACTTTTTTTTTTGTTTATTGCAGGATTCCGTTATAAACAGGCTTTACTCTATTAGAAAATTAATTTGCTGGGTGGTACTTTAAAAAAAAAATCTATATAGTAATATTTGCCTTCAATTGTATTATTTCTTTTCTAGTATTACACTTTATGTTGTAATTGTAATTGCTTTTTCATATAAAGATTTTAAATAAAGAAATTAAATTATGGAAAATATATTTAAATTTTAATTGAATTCATCAATTAATTTGAAATAAAAAAGTTTAAAGTATGAGACATAAAAAAATAAAAAAAAACTTAACCTGTGACTTTACACAACTTTGGAACTGAACAAGAGTCATGCCCTGGTAATTTGCACCGTCTCCCCCCCCCCCCCCCATCTGTATGTACCAGCGATAAAAATTTCAGATTCATTTAAGCATATTATTACGGGCCCGAGCAATGCTGGGCGTGTCACCTAGTTATGAAATAATCACATTTTATCTGAAAATGGTTATCCTCCTGTGTCTTCTTGTAAATTAATCAAGACCTTCGTACTACCAATTTAATTAATTGTTTTATTAATTGTATTGATGTTAATATTACTATTCAACATATTAAAACTTTAGTATTCAATATTTATAATGAGGAAAGTATTTTTTTATTTAATGTAATTCGTTTTAAGAAATTTAATTCCGGTCTACATATTTCAGTTAAGCGAAATATTTTTTGTTAGATCCCTGTTATCCTATTAAACGTTGTTTTTTCTAGAATATATAAACAAATATAATGAATATAAAACAAGCAGCAAAGTTAGATAAATATCCCCTTTCTCTTACTTAATCAGGGATGAAATAGTAAATATTAATTTTCGTTTACTTGATTAAGCATTTATTGTATATAATAATTATAAAACATCGGATAATATATTAAAGAAGCTAGGCGCGAATTTCTGGGAAAATCCTAAAAAAAAAATAAAATAAAAAAAACACTCTAGGGGAAATATACATAAAAGGCTAAATAAAGCAAAATAAGACAGACTTAAACACAGTTAAAAAATAAAATTTACAAAGAATTATTAAAAATACTGAAAGCAATTTAAAATACAAGTAGTATACGCTTCGGCAAACTACCCGCAACACACCATCAGTAGAACATGTCCATTACACAACAAACAACGGAACAAATCAAGAACAGTTAAAGCACTTTTTTTAGAAACAGACAATATTACTAGGGATAGTACAAGCTTTGTCTTGGTGTTTCTTTTAAACCAATTAATAAAGAGAGTTCCTTTTTTAATAAGCATAAATTCCAATATGATAAGTGTAAATTACCCGATGTCGTTTTAGTTATTCCCTGTAAAGATTGCGATAGTGTTTAAATTGGCGAAACGGTTAGACTGCTGGAAATTCACCTGAAGGAACATACTGTTGCTTTAAAAAGTGGTAATTTAAATTAAAAAATTGTCCAGCATTCTCTTCAAACGAGTCATATTCCGCTATTTGTGAACGCCTGTATTTTGAATTTGGGTTGTAACAGTTATCATGGCAAATATATCCTCGAGGGCTGTTTCACTCAATTGCGATCGCCGACTTTGAATGAAGCTCGTTCTATCCCTAATGAATATTATCTGTTAAAAAAAAAAAAAAAAAAAAAAAAAAAAAAAAAAAAAAAAAAGAAAGGTAACTTTAACTGTTCTTTATTTGATCCGTTGTTTGTTGTGCAATGGGTATTTTGTACGGATGATGAATTGCGGTTACCTCGGCGAAACGTTTACTAATTGTATTTTAAATTGCTTTTAGAAATAACATTTCCTTTTTAACTGTGTTTATGTCTGTCTTTATTTAGTCTTTTTAAAGTTTTTAATTCAGACGTTAAATGCATATATACTGCAAAATATACATATATTAATAAAATTTATTTGTTATTTATATTTAATAAAATTCTCCTAAAATAATAAAAAAATTGAAATACCACTGCTGAATGTTTAGGTCGGTATAGCTAAAATTTGTTTTTTCATTTATCTATACTAATATTATAAAGAGGTAAAAATTGTTTACTTGTAGGAGGTAAGCTCTGGAACTACTGAACCGATTCCAAAAATAATGGTATCAAAATGATGGTGTTAGTCCAACTTAGAACATAGGCTATATCTTATGTCCGTGCCACTGGTCAAAAGGGGGTGCAGTAGCAAAAAACGTTCTAAAAATGCGATTTTTGTGTTACGGAAGGGCTTAGAAACATGAAATTTGGAATGGTAGTTACTTATAAGATAATAATGACCTCTAAGTACATTTCTTTAAAAAATCGAAATTAAAAAGGGGTGAAAATGCGCGAAAAGCGTTCTAAAAAACGTTCCAAATGGCGATTTTCATGCAATTTCAGGAAGCACCAAACTGATTTAAAAAATAATGGTGTCAAAATGATGGTAAAAACCCTTGCTTCAGCCTAGGCTACAATTTATGTCGGTGCCACTACTCCTAAAGGGATGCAGGAGCAAAATTACGTTCGAAATTGTGATTTTTGGTGTTACTGAAGGGTCCAGATATATGGAATTTGGCATGGTAGTTACTTATTAGATATAAATGATCTCTAAAAACATTTCTTTAAAAATTCGAAATTTAAAAGGAGTGAAAATGCGCAAAAAGCGTTCTAAAAAACGTTCTAAATGGCGATTTTTACGCAATTTCAAGAAGTACCAAACCCATTTGAAAAATAATGGTGTCAAAATGATGGTGACAACCCTTGTCCAACATAGGCTACATTTACGTAGGTGCCATTACCCCCCAAAGGGCGTGCAGGAGCAAAAAAAGTGAGAAAATGCGATTTTTGTGTTACTGCAAGGCCTAGAAACATGAAATTTGGAATGGTAATTACTTATAAGATATAAATGATCTCTAAGAACATTTCTTAAAAAATTCAAATTTTAAAAGGGGAGAAAATGCGCGAAAAGAGTTCTAAAAAACGTTCTAAATGGCGATTTCTACCCAATCTCAGAAAGTACCCAACCGATTTCAAAAGTAATGGTTGGAAATTGATGATGACAGTCCTTGCTCCAATATAGGACTACTTCATGTCAGAGTCGCTACCACCTTGCGTTTGCATTTTAAAAAACGTTCTAAATTGTGATTTTTGTGATACTGAAGAGGCTAGCAACTTGAAATTTGGCATGGTAATTACTTATGAGATGTAAATGCTCTCTGATAAGAGTTCCTTAAAAATTTGAAATTTAAATGGGGTGAAAATAAACGAAAAGTGTTCTAAAAACGTTCTAAATAGCGATTTCTACGCATACTCAGGAAATATAAACCGATTTCAGAAGTAATGTTTTCATATTGATGGTGACAGTCCCCGCTCCAACATAGCCTATATTTTACGTTGTTGTCAATGCCACCTGGGGGTTACAGGAGCAAAACATTTTCTAAATTGCGTTTTTTGTGTTAAAGAGGGGTCTAACATTTTTATTTTGGAATGGTAATTACTTCAAAGATGCAAATGCTTTCTAAGAATTGTCGAAAGAATATCCCGAATTTAAAAGGATGAAGTGGATAAGCGTTCTAAACTACGATTTTTATGCAATCGTATGAAATACGAAACCGATTTCAAACATAATGGTTGCAAATTGATGGTGATAGAACCTGCTCAAACATAAGCTATATTTTATGTTGGCGCTACAACGCCTAAAAGGATTGCAGGCGCAAAAACTTTCTACATTGCGATTTCTGCGGTACTGAAGAGGCTGGAAACTTTAAATATATCACGGAAGTTACTTATAAAATATAAATGTCCGCTAAGAACAGTCTAAAATGAATTCGAAATTAAAAAGGGGTGAAGCGAAGGGAAGGAACGAAAAGCATTCTAAAAGAGTCCTAAATTACGATTTCTATGGAATCTCAGGAAATAATAAACGAATTACAAATTATTCGAAAGTTATTGATTGCGAATCAAGACTGATAGTCCCTGATCCTATACGGGCTATATTCTATGCCAGTGTCACTACCATCTGGTTGGCAGGAACAACAAGAAAGCCTTTAAAAACATCTAAATTCCGTTTTCCATAGAATATTAGGAAATACCAACCGCTTTCAAGGTTAATGTTGTTGTCAAATTACTGGTGACGGTCTCTGTTTCAACATTTTTCGAGACATTCTATTTCAACTCTGTTTCGGCATTTTATGTTGGTGCCACTAACACCAGAGAGGTGGTAGACTGTTAGACAAGAAGCTTTGAATCTGACATGATGGTTAATTTTAAGATGTAAATGTGTTAAGATGGTTTCTAAAAAATTCAAAACTTCAAATGAATACTGAAATAAGCATATGAAATGAGCATAAAAGTTTCAAAATACTTTCTAAATTATCATTTAATTGGAATTATTCTTAGTTCTATTTAATTAAAATCACATTTCTGTCCATTGCACTTTTATAATGAAGTTTAGTCAAACTGTGGCTTAATTTGCAATTTTTGAATTATTCCAATAAGTGTTCTTCTAATAAAAAATAGTCATGCAAGTATCACTTGGCATATCTGAACTATTACGCGAGCAAAGCCGCGGGTTTTGCTAGTATTAAATAAAAAAGAAGAGGGAAGCACTTGCACAATCATTTATGATAGATTATTTTATGCAATGGAAGCTTATTTTAGGTAATTATTACTTCTTTTCGCAAACTTTTTTTTTCCAGGTGTACCATCATTTTTTTCAAACATGTACTCTTTCAATTTATCTGTACGAGGATCGACTATAATCTAAAATAAAACTATTAATTATATTATATTAGAAGTATTTAATATATGGCACTAAAATAAATTTTCTTTACTCTTTTTTTATCGCTTATATGGATAAAAACAATTTTATAATAAATAAAATTTTCATATTTGGGAAATGCCGAAATTTGTGTGTGCGCTACTTTTAAACAGCATAGATTAAAAAATGTTAAAATAAAAAATTGATTTTATTTTAAAGCATCTACAGTAGAGTGGAGCGAAAAAAAATTATTTTTTAAAAATCAAAAACGGGTAGGTGCCAAAAGTTGCCTTTGTATTAATACATCATCTGCGTGCAGTATTACCGCTGAAAAAAAAAATGGCTTGAGTCTGTGCTTTTGGTCCAAATGTCGAAATTTTGGGTAAAATTTGACATTTTTTCAAAAAAAAAAAAAAAAAAAAAATTCTATAGAAATGGTTATTACTTAAAAGCGTTATTTAAACCTTTATTATTAATGACTTAACATATTTAAACGATAAAACGATATCTTTGTTCTGTATAACTGGAACAAAGCTGACAACTTTTGGTGAAAAAAGGCGTTGCCACTCTTCTGTGTCATACAACTAATTGTTGTTAAGAATACAGTTCTTACGTAGTTGCTTTCAAATCTACCCAGGAGGTATCACGTGGAGGTGGTTGCATTTCATGACACAACAGTACATAGTCCGACCACCCTTCCATCTGAGCATAATGTTTTATTTATATATTGAATTGTGATTTTTTATCAAAGACTGGCATAAGTTTTCTATGTATCAACCTAGTCCATCTCTTCTTTATATCTACAGACGTTGGGTGATACTGCTGTGACACTCCTTCACGTATATTTATACTGCTTGTGTATGATAAGGTAAGCAGATTAATGCAGTGGAATTAATGGAATCTATTCAGCCTTGTAGTATCTTCACCAAAATTGCATCCAGTTACTACATATTGACCGGTAGTTCTGTTCCTACAACATTTTACAACATTTAGGTATTTCATTTTTGAGTATGCCATCCTTTACTCTACCTCTTGCATTTTTTATTTGCGGATAAGCTTGTTGTTTAATGTGATGGCGATCGTCATCAAAGTTGCAATAAGAATTTGCTCTCGATGGGAAAAGCTACCATTGTCCTAAATATTTTTTTTTAGTATTTGTTTTTTGCCGTTTTCTGTGATGTTTAGTAGCCGAGTAATTTCCCATAAGTTTTTATATCAGTTTTTTAGATGTGGATTATATTTGGTGTAAACCATCCTGCTGCGTAAACTTGGATTACATACTTTGTGAGTGAACCAGACTCTGATGGTCAATCAGTACTTATATAAAGGCGAATAATTTTATGTCCTTTGTAAGCCATCTTGCGTAGAACAAGTGTCTTGGGTTCCTATTCGCTAGTTCTTCTGAGCAGTATCTTGATGAAATAACTTTGCAAATGTCTAGCAGGTATTTCTGGTATGTGCTGAGTACCCTTTTCTCGATTTCAGGAAATAATGTTTGAAAATTACTCTCTATGGCTTAAAAAATTGAAATAAGAAGGGATAAGAACGTGGACAAAGATTTTCCTATTGGTCCGGTGAATCCCTGTGGGTTAGAATCTAATTATTGCCAACAATCTTGTCTAACAAATGATGCAGAGAAAATTCACTGGACTTGGAGGTGGCATATGATCAATTGTAAGGGTTCATTCTAAACATGTCCCTCGCAGAATGGATGACAACGACTAACGAAATTATCCGCCTTCAAATAAGCACTCACTGCCCATCAGAGTCTCCAGCACTTTCACTCAAAAAGTACTATGTTATCCACGTTTGCCCCAGGATAGTTTACAATCAAATATAATCCACAACTAAAGAAGGGATCTAAAAACTCATGGGTAATTATTCGGCTACTAAACAACATACAAAACGGAATAAAAGAACTACTAAAAAAAGATTATTTAGGACAATGGTTGTTTTGCATACGCAGAGGAAATTTTAATTCAATGCTCTCTGACGATTTCCATCATATTAAACAGCTAGCTGCTCAGCACACAATAGTTGAAAGATGAGAGTAAATGATGGCATACGCAAATCTGAAATATCGACAATCAGCTTTGAAGCGGGTAATTATATAATTCTAATTCATTGGAAAAGTGTTGTGGTAACAGAACCTCTAATCAATATGCATTTATCGGGTGCAATCTTGGTGAAGATAATAGACGGCTGAATAGATTACATTAATATAATCCGCACTGCATTACACTGTTTGTCTTCTCTTGCACAAACAGTAGAAAAATATGTAAAGGAGATCACAGCAGCAGCATCCAAAGTCTGGTGGATCCAAAGAAAAGATGTACTAGGTTGATACATACAAAACTTATGCCGGTCTTTGATTTAAAAAAAAAAATCAATGTATAAATAAAACATTCAGTTCAGATTCTAGGGTGGCCAAGCTATGCACTGTTGTGACATGGAATGCAGCCACCATCACTTCGTGCCTCTTATGTAGTTTTGAAAGCAACTAGGTAAGAGCTGTATTGTAAACAACAATTATTTGTGTGACACAACAGAGTGGCAACGCCTTTCTTTCACCAAAAGTTGTCAGTTTTGTTTCAATTATACAGAACAAAGATATCAGTTTATCGTTTAAATATGTTGAGTCATTAATAATAAAGGTTAAAATAACACCTTTAAATAATAACCATCTCTGTAGAATTTTTTTGTATTTTTTTGAAAAAATGTCAAATTTTACCCAAAATTTCGACTTTTGGACCAAAAGCGCAGACTCAAGACATTTGTTTTCAGCGGTAATATTGCACGCATATGATGTAGTAGTATAAAGGCAACTTTTGGCACCTACCCATTTTTGATTGAAAAAAATTATTTTTTTTCGCTCCTTCCTAATCTACAGTCATTTTTTTATAAAGAGTTAGTGCTTGCGATAGATAAGTAATACTTTAGTTTAAACTAATAATAACAAATGGAACTGTAATATTTTCTTTTCAACTTCAACAGACTTAGAAAGATATAACGTGTTTTTTCAAAAAAAAATAAAAAATAAAAACACATTAGCTGGTTATTTAAGAAAAATAATTATTTCTACGTATTGTTCAAATGTATACAATATAGATGACCTCATATACGTTATCGGCTTTCTTGTACTGAATAAAAATCAATAAATCTCATATAAAAAATATATTAATGTCCGTCCTGGATACATTATACCTGGTAATATAAACATAGATAATCATTCTCATTAAAGATCCTTAATATGCTCTGCAATTAAGTATTGCATAAAATCTTAGTTATATCCAAAGTCTGTCATTCAACGACTCATACATTATCTGGAATTTTTTAGTTAAAAAATATTTATTATTTATAACAGATTCATTGATTTTTATTCAGAATGAAACATGTTATTAATATTGCTTTAGAAAAATATTTACTGAATTTTTATGTACAAAAAAAATAGTCTATTTAATCTTAAATAGTATATTTTCGAAACTTCAAAACTATTTCATTTTAATATATATTGTTACGGCTGCTAATAAATCTCCAAATATCACTATCATTACCTTGGAATAAGTATAATAACCAAATAATGTTATCACACTTCATAAGGTCTCATTTGATATGATAACAATCGACATACGTTAAGTTATATATTACTTAAAATTGGCTTAAAATGTAAAAAAAAAAAAAAAAAAAAAAAAAAAAAAAAAAAAAAAATATATATATATATATATATATATATATATATATATATATATATATATATATATATGATGCAATACTTATAATACACGTGCTTATACGCTATTTTTAAATATTCTCACACATATATGCGATTTAACTATTAAAAAAAGACAAAGTTTTGAAAAAAACAGATAAAATATAGAAATTAAAAAATGTAAAAAAAAAGTATTACATTTAACTTCACGGACTTATTTAATAATATTATTTTCGAAGATTTGCTTGTTACTTTTAATGTATTATTTAGATAATAATAATCATAATCACATTTAATTTATAAAATTCCTATTCAGAATTTCACATCTGTAACTTTTTTTTCTTTTACTCAATAATTTATTTTCGTAAACTATGCAATTTTTATTCAGCATCAAGACATGGCACAAAGTACAGCCACTTCTAGCATGTTTTAACTTTTTTCTTTATTTCTATGGAAGCATTTTTATTAATAATAATATTTTACTCTTTAAATATGCAGATGATATATTTATGATATAAATACATTTTATCTCAAAATGGTCGTCTGTTTCTTCTTGAATCTTATCCTCTTATCCTCTAGACCTTAGTGCTATCAATTTAACTAAATTAAAACTTTAACCTAATAAAATGTTAGAATTCAATATTTATGATAAAGAAAATATTTTTTTCATTTAGTGTAATTTATGTTATAAGCTTTAATTCCGGTTTACATATTTCATCTTACCAAAATATTTTTTTTTAGTCATCGGTGACTGACACTGAACTTTCCGTTTAGGCCGCGTCATTCATCTTTCACTGACACCTATAGATTGTGTAATGGGAATCTTATTTCGTGGCCCAAACGGAAAGATAGACAAAATAGACCTTGCATTCAACGTGTTAACAGATAATAAATAAATAGCAAATCCTTTGTACATGAAAATTGTGGCAGTACTGTTAAATAATTAGAAAACAGTCAAATAGCACGGATCTCCAAATTTAGCACTAATATTTACAATATCTGAAATCACAAAAAATTTAAAAACAATAGGGAAATTATAAATTTAAGAAAAGATACATACATAAATAAAGCTTACTTTTACATAAATTTAATACAATTCTCTCAAAAGAATAAATAAAATCGAAACACCACTATTTTTTTAAACCATTTATATTTAATAAAAGGGAGGAGGAGGTTGATAACATTAGTATAAATAGCTAATTGATTCTACGTGAAAATTGTGGCAGTACTGCTAAGTAATTAGAAAATAGTCAAATAGCACGTATCCCCAAAATTAGCACAAATATTCCCAATATCTAAAAATCACAAAAATTAAAAAAACGATAAGAAAATTATAAATTTAAGTAAATATACATATAAAAAAAAACTTATTTTTTAGATAAATTTAGTAATAAATTCCCTCAAAAGAATAAATAAAATCGATACGTCACTAAATTTTTTAACCATTTATATTTAATTAAAAGGGGTAGTGTTAACATTAATATATATAATAAATAGAAAATCCTCTTTACATGAAAATTGAGGCAGTATTGTTAAGTAATTAGAATATAGTCCAATTTTCTCCATAGTTCATAGTATCCCCAAGATTAGCATAAATTTTTCCGGTGTCTGAAAGTACGTATACAGGGTCTCAAATAATCGTACTAATCGTTTTCTAGGATGCTTTTGTGTGTGGGAGTATTTGAATGACGTTCGATGAAAATATTCCCAATATCTGAAAATCCCAAAATAAATAAATAAAACGATAGGAAAATTATAAATTTAAGAAAATATACATATAAAAATAAAACTTTTTTTTTTTATTTTAAATAAATTTAATGATTTTTTTTCAAAAGAATAAATAAAATCGAAATGCGACTAAACTTTTAAACTATTTATATTTAATAGAAAGTGGGCGGAGTTAACATTAATAGGTATTAAATAAATAGGAAATCTTTTGTATAAATGATAATAAATTAATCTCAAATACTCGTAGAAACGTTTTCTAGGATGATTTTGTGTGTATGAGTGTTTTATTGTCTTTCGATGAAAGAATCGTTATTTTCTTAGTCCAAAACTCTCAAAAACATACTTTATCTATGTTTTATGAAATCTGTATTCTTAAAACAAAATCTTATGTGTTTTTTAACAAATGTTTTTAAAAAAGCATTTATCACTTTTTCTTCATTCAACAACGATCATATCAATTTTTTGTATGAATAAATTGATTATGAGAATGAATAAATCATTCAAATGCATCTCACAGATGCTTAGCGACCTTCCGTGTTATTTTAAGGGTATTATTCTCCTAAAAATGACAGAAAATAGTTAGAAATTCAATCGTATTGTAGTTTACTGCACGCATGTCATAATAGTTCATAAATGAATTTATTTCAGGTTAAAAAACAATAAAAAAAATGTATGTAAAACAAACAAATCAAAAATGTCAAATGTTGAAATTTGTTTTCAATTTTGTTTTGTAACATAAATTAATTTCATTTGAATTTAAAAAAAAATTAATCTTAATGTATCTGACATGCATAGCACGTAGTGTTTTGAAAGCATTCTTGGAAATAAATATCTTATTTTTAAGATGATTGATTGTGAGAAAACAACCATGTGTTTATGGCTAAATTCATCTCATGATTCAATTTACCTTTCGTAATTAAATTTTCAACCAGTGTAAATATTGATAAAATGTTTCTTTTGTTGTTTACGCTCTCTTGCAAGTTTGAATTTAAATTGTTGGATTATAAATAAAAATATATATAAACGGTCAAGTGCGAGTGTTACTCCCGTACAGAGGGTTCCGTACAATAAATATATTAATTAGCAACTGTATTAGTACAAAACAAATCGTCCTAAGAGAATAAGACTGTAAAAAACTATACAACGTAGGGATGTGTATAGCTGTATAAAATAGAAAAGTACTTTTGAATATACCATGAAAGTTCAGAGAGATAGGAAGCCTAAATATTACCAAATATTTCTATTCTGTATAACTCTTTTTTATCATTTCATAATCTGCTTATGATAAATTTAATTTGGTGCTGACAATCAAAGTAGTGCATATTTAAATTTATTTTGGCATTTCATGAACCCAAATTCAGCGTAGTAATATTCTTTTCTTTTTACCGTGTACTAAAAACAAAACGCCTGTTTATAGTTTAAACTTGGTGTCCTGCTATGTGCGATCCAAAAGGAGGTCGCAAAGCTGCAACGACGCGACGCCTTACTCCGTGCCGCGTTTTCCCCGAGTGGTTTTTAATTAATCTTTAAAGTCTCTGGTGGCACTTCGAGAGAGCCACTAAATACAAACTAGTCATGAATACAATAGTAATCATGGGATTAATTCTATTTAAATTATTCTGTTTTTACCAGTTTCATTGCCATTGCTTTTATACTACTACTAATCATTGCATTACGCAAATATATCATTAAGGGGACCAGCTAAGTGAAATTCAACCAAAAAATTTATTTTTACTTTTTTATATCATTAAAGATTTTAAACTTTTACCTTTTCAAAGATGTATTACACATGTTTATATATATGAAAATGTGTTTGTTTTTTTCATTCTTTCTAAGAGCACTTTCCAGCTGTGGGCTACTTTTTTAAAATTCAGATTTCTAGATTGGCACCACTTTTCTAAAGTGGTAAAATTCCCATTGTTTTTTGCCTTAATTAATATGTTATTAAATATGGAAATTTTTACGATTTCAAAAAGTGATGCCAATCAAGAAATGAGAATTTAAAAAAAGTGGTCCACTGGCAAGACTGCTTAAAAGCTTTAATTGACTTTTTCTCAAAACTTCGATTTTACAGGTTTTTGTTACTTTTTTTTCAATATCTATTAAACGGAAGAACTCAGATTTTTCTAAATACATATATTATGTTATGGTGCATACTTTAACATAGGGATTTAATGATTTGTTGAAAATTATTTATTTTAGGCAGTGAAATCTTACCAAAAATGATAATTTAAAAATGTATTTCATTAAATAATTAATAATTCATTTTCAGTTTCACTTAGAAAGAAAATGGTCTGTTAAAATACGCAAAGCATGTTATTCAAAGTACTCTAAAAAATCTAGACGTCTACTTTTCACCATTCCTGAGAAAAAGGTACATAAAGTTGGTATATTTTAACATGGCCGAGATAGAGCTTACCCGGTCCACTTAAAAATTGTAAACTAGGCTTTAAAAGTCGATGGCGCATGGAGCACGCCGCCCGTGTCTTTATGTATGTCCGAACCGTCCGTCTCTTTAAGGTCTAATATCTCGGATAATTGCAGACAATTTTTTTTCGAAAATCATTATCAACAATCTTTTTATACTTTTGCGACGGTAGGTACCTCTCATTTGCTGAACGTCTGCAAATCGAAATTTGTGTATAACGGAATAATGAGATTTTCTGAAAACGTATGTGACCTAGGGTAATCGCTATAGTTTTCATGCAAGGTTCAAACTAAATTTTACTACACCCAGTTTTTTCATAATGTTAGTTTCACTAGATTCATAAATAGAGGGAGGGGGGGGGGACATATTTTGCATTGCATTTTCGCCAATATCTCTGAAAATATAAGTAAAATTAAAAGAAATGTATTTTTGAGTTCGGCGCAACGAAAGCTTTCAGACGATACCCCATACTATGTAGAGAGAAAAGTTTTTTTTTTCATGTAACTTAGCCCCTCTACGTTTTACCTAAATATACTTGTAAATAGTTAATAATCTATAAATATGTGGGTCAATAGTCTTTATTAGTTTAGTCAGTTTGATTTTTTCATGTTCCATAATTTACGTGTAAAAGTGCTGTGACAGACGAACAGACTGATTCAGGAGTGATCTTATAATGGTTCACCTCTTATTTTTTAAGTACGAAACCCTACAGATGAAATATATAGAAATAATTCCGGTAAAATACATGAGCGCATCATGAATGTGTAGTGTTTGTTCCACACTTTGGCTTTTGTATTTAAACAAAAATGAATGTAAGAACAATCCATAAAAGAGGAAGACAAAAATTAGAAAAAAGCATCCATTCCGAATAAAAGATCAATATGAAATACAGATAATATATGATCCAATAAAATATAAAAGGAAAGAAGAAGAAGTAGGGAATATCTTTGAAAACATTTCAGCTTTCATTGTAATCTAGTTTTCCAGACGGGATGTTTTACAGATCGCTTTTTTTGGTATTCTGCTGCACTTTTCGTATTATCCTTTATTTTCGAGCTTTAAATGACCCTAGCAGCGGCCGAGAGGTTCTGCTCTCTAAGCTGGTAGACGGGAGGTGATGGGTTCGATCCCAATCGCGCCCGTCGGCCTAATCGTTCGGAGTTTTCGTGGTTTTCTTCGAACCTTGGTTTTCAAATCGTAAATACGGGTTAAGTTCCCTTAGAAACCCCCCCCCCCCCACGGAGGGCACTCCCCCCTTTAGGGAATACGCCTCTAGTGCTGATAATTGGTCGTAATAACACAACCAACTAACAAATGATTTTTAAGTGGTTTGAGATACTTTTTCTTTTACATTGTTAATTCAATTATTTTTTTCTTTTCCGTTTTACGAAATGGTGTTAAGCGTTTAATTAATAATTCTGCCCTCTTTAAACATGAAATCGAATCGAAAATATAAACTTTTAAAACCTTAAGCTACTCAGCAAATAAAAATAGAAGGAACTTGTAAGTACAAACGAGGTTGTGTTTTTCATAAAATTTCTGTAATGAAGATTCTATAAAACACTTTGTAAAAAAAACAGTTTTTAACAAAAAATGATTATTAAAATTTATTTTAGTTTCATATTTTGTCAAAAAATTTATAACAGAAATCTTTTAGAATATGTTTCATTGCAGTGCATATCAGATTTAGTTTTATTGTTGTGTTTCAGAATAAAAAATAAATAAAAAGTAATATAAAGGACATTCCATAAAAACTGAGAGTTATCTTTTTATGTAACGTAACTAAAAAATAAAACTACAGACGGTTTTTCAAACTGTTAACTGTACGTTTAAAAATATTCTAAACGAAGGAGGCGGTTTTATTTTCCTAGTTTCGTGCTTGTTTAAAGAACTGTTTTTATTTACCCTATAGAAATGGAGGTGAGTGATTCAGAGATATAAAAAAAAAAAAAAAAAAAAGAAATGCGTTGTGCCATAAAAAGTTGCTATCGTTTGGGCAAAACAGCTCCAAAAACAGTTAAGTTAATGAAAGAAGCTTATAAAGACAAGTATTTTTAGTGTGTCTACGACTCGACTTTTAGATGGCATGGTGATTTCGAAAAAGGACGTTTGTCTGCAGAACTGTCTCTTAAGTCTCTCCGTCAAGAAAGCATTGTGAATGATAGAAATATCAACACTGTGTGGGCAGTGTTGCAAGAAAATCTGTGAATAGTATGTGGGGTGATAGCGGCATCCACTAACAGTTCGAAAACGTCGATATTTCGCATTCTGCGCAACAATTTACAGCTTCGCCATGTTTTTTTCCAGATGGTTCCCTCATCACCTTACTAAAGAACGAATGCAAACAAGAATTCACCAATGTTATGAGTGGAAACAGATGTCTCAAGATGATCCGAATTTCTTGAAACTCAATAGCAGGTGATGAAACGTGGATGCACCATTTTGATCCCTTTACAAAATTTGCAACAAGTCTATGGAAACACACTGATTCTTAGCCTCCGAAAAAATTCCGACAAATCTATCTGCTTTAAAATTCATGATGATTATATTCTTTGATCATAAAGGTGTAATGTATCCGCATACTATGCCTCCAAATTCTAATGCGAGTGGTGAATATTATGTTTCAGTTTTGAAAATTTTGCAACAACCGCTTATCAAAAAAGCCTGATAATTTGGTAAGGAATTGAACATTAAATTACTATAATGCCCATCCGCACGTCACGACTTCCCTTCAGCAATATGTTTGCAATATTAAATTCATACCACATCCTCCTTACAGTCCAGATCTCGCACTGTGCGATTTCTGGCTGTATACGACATTGAAGGAGAAGCTCAGTGGCAGACAATTTTTATACAGATTCTGAAGTCAATTCTGCAATGCAGGGAACTTTGAAGTAGCTTCCACAAAATGGCTCCTCTACTTGCTTTGAAAAGTACGTTGAACGATGGGACCATTGCATATAATCTGACGGAAGGTATTTTGAAAAATAATGATGTATTTTTTCTGTAAATTTACTTCTTGATATTTCATGTTTTCACTCTCAGTTTATACGGAACCCCCTTTGTATATATAAGTAATTTTCGAGGAGAATATGAAAATGTCACAAAATAAGTCAACAATATTTGTATTTTATAACTGAATAGAAATAAACGGAAGAATTGCTCATAATGCAAGGAGCGAGTAACTACAAAAGAGTGCCCATAACAAGTCAACGATCAGCATGAAGTACAAAGAATACTGAATGCAATAAATTAAAAAAAAAAGAGGAAAATAAACAGAAAATCGCTCTGGAAACATTTCAGCTTCCATATGAGTTTTTTATAAATCACTTTAATTGCTGGTCTCAGACACTTTTCCAATCATATTTTATTTTCGATCTTTAAGTGGTTTGAGACTTTTTCCATTTACATTGTTAATTAAGTGTTTATTTCTATCTTTTTTTTAACGAACTGTAGTAATTTGTTCATTCAATAATCTCCGAAAACTCAATGATCCTCGTTAAATTAAAAAGTTTTAAAAGCTTTAGATATTCAACTTTGCAATAAAAAAATGTACTTGTTTTAAATACTTTATACTTATTTAAGTAGGCAGACGTGTTTGTCATTCTCTTATAACATTTCTGCATTTCAGAGCATATTAAAGATTGTATAAAGCACTCAATAAAATAAAAACAGTTTTTAAGAACGAAAAATTATTAAACTTCTTTTAATTTCTTTAACATGTCAAAAAATTAATGATAGAAATATAACAAAATATGCGTTGTTACAATACGTATTACATTTAATTTTATTATTGTGTTTCAAAACAAAAAAATAATAGGAAGAAAATAAAATATCTATATTTTAAAAAAGTTCGACAAATTGTATTTTTTTGTTGAATACAAGTAAAGGGAATAAAGATTTATAAGACAATGAGCCAGGTACAGCAAAAAGACACCCACAAAAATTGGAAGATCGTCATATATTTATATAATACGCTAAGACGTCGATTCTGGCACTTACTCCTCATTCGAGAAAAGCAGTTTTATAGTTGAAGCTTTTAAAGATATATCTTCAATTAAATCAAAGCATTCTTCGAATTTTCTATTTTTCAAAAAATTACAATTTTAGCAAAACGTTCCTCTGTTCATATTTATTGACGATAAATGCCTCCAAAACCATATTTGAAAAAGAAACGTAAAGCTCCATAGATGAGTAAAACCTCTTGATCTTGCAGAGTTCTGAAGCAATTTCTCTACCTCTTAACCCCGTTCCTTGATCCGCCCCTAATGCAAAGAGGTTTATTAAGATTCACTCGTTTTTAGAAAAATAATGTATTTAAAAAAAATTGACTCATTGAATATTTAATTTTAATGTTTTGTGTAATATTGTTTTACTTTGCTAATTATAATTATTGTTGCAATAAATATTGCTGTTTGTTTTGTCCAATTGTTGAAAGATTTTAGAAATTTCATATTGAATAAAAAAACATCCATTACATTTGTATTAGAAGAAATCATTTGTCATTTTTAAAATGTACTTTAACAAAAGTTAAATAATAACATTTTCATTCACTTTGTTTGCGTGAAGTCTAAAGAAAATCAAATGCATATCAACAATCCGTCATTTTTGATGGGGTTATATACTAGTTAACATGTAATACTGCATGGAAATAAATTAACTTTTTTTAAAAAAAGAAAGAAGAAATCTCCTAAAACTGTTTCAGCGTTCATTGCATTCTTGTTTTTCAGATAATCTGTGTTATAGGTCCCTTTTATTGGTGTTCTAGTGCAGCTTTTGATTTTTGTTTCAATATTTAAATGATTTTAGACTATTTTACATTGTTAATTCAGAGTTTGTCTTTTTTCTTTCTTACGAATTGTAATAATACTTTTATTCAAAAATACTTTTCCTTTTTAAATGAAAATTTAGAGTGGAAAAGTAAATTGTTAAAACATAAACTTTTACATCTTTCAAATAAAATTAGAAAGCATTTGTTTAAATGCAAATGGCATTGTGTTTTTCATTCGCATATGAGATTTCTGTTTTTATAGTACAATAAAATATCTATGGAAACAATTTAAAATAACTAATTATAAAAAAGAAAGACTATTAAAATTTCTCTTTAGTGCTTATAAACGTTGAAAAATTAATAATGAAATGTTGTAAAATATGTTTTCTTACAATACATATAAGATTTAATCTTATTCTTGTGTTGCAGACCAATATATATTGTGGAATAAATTAGATATCTATAAGAAAATTCCGAGGAATTATACGAAAATATCATGAAATTGAAGAACTATACAATTTGTCTTTTGTAATTGAATAGAAGTAAACGGAAGAAAGGTCAATAAGAGAGGGAGCCAGAAATTAGGAAAGCACCCATAACGGGTGAAAGACCGCCATGAACCACATATAAAAAAGGATACAATAAAATATAAAAAGGAAAGGAAAAGAAAAAGGAAATCTCTCTGGAAAGTTTTCAGATCTCATTCTATACTTGATTTCCGCACGAGTGGTTTTATAGGTCACTTTTATTTGTGTTCTTATGCACTTTACGAATCATCTTTTATTTTCATTCTTTAAATGGTTTAAATACATTTTTTGCTTTTACATTGATTTTTGTTTTTCCCCTTTAATCCGTAGTAATACGATCATTAAATAATCATGTTTATGGGATTAAATAACAAATTATAGAGATAATATAAACTTCAAAAAATAATATAACAACGAAACTTAGGTATCTTAAATTTGTAACTTAACTCAAATTTCTAATAAAATGTATTTTTTATGTAATTATAGTTTAATTCAATACTACTGGAACTGAATTAGCATATTGCGTTAAGAATGCACTTTATAAAAGTAGCATTGTCGATATTTGTTATGTGTATATATATATATATATATATACCGGGTGTCCGAAAAATGACTGATATTTTTTTTAAAATTCAATAACTTGCAAAGAAATTCTCTCAAATAAAAAATTCTTGCAAGAGTGTTATGTAAGATGTCAGGAGTTTTTATGCTGCGATTCTCAGCTTTAGTTACAAATAACATCAATAGATGGCGCTGCAAGCAATAACCGCTAAATCCAGGCTCGATTTTTCCGCCTCTATGTTCTTCCATGCGAAAAAAGGTGATTAAAATGTATTGAATGGATCCCGAAGTACAAAAAATCGGGTCTGGACTGAGCGCCTGTTGCTCTCAGTGCCATCTATAGTTTGAAATTCGAACTAAAATTGAGAATCACAGCACAAAAACTCCTGACATCATACATATCCCTCCTTCAAGAATTTTTTTTAATATCTGTCACCGTTTGGAAATTATTGAATTTTAAAATCCATCAGACATTTTTGGGACACCCGGTATATATCGTGGATTCAAAAGTTTGGTGAGAAAGTAAAACGCGATAAAAAAAATATATATGGCTCCAGAGACACATGCGGTTTGCAGAAAAATATTTGGTGTGGTATTGGATTTTGTGTGACACCAACAACAAATTAGTTCAATAATTCGGCAATAGAGAGCGCTATTGCAGATAATTCCATATAGCTCACGCAACGCAAGATTTGGATACAAAAGCATTAGAGAATTTTGCATGAACACTCTTTTGTATAGAAATCTTGCGTTGTGCGAGCAATATGTAATTATTCCCTGGAATTATCCGGAATAGTCCCCTTTATTGTTAAGTTTTTAACTAATTTTTTGTTGGTTTCTTACAAAATCCCGAACCACGCTGAATAATTATCTGAAAACAGCCTGTGTGTCCGACCATAGATATATTTTCTTTATCGCGTTTTAATTTTGCATCGAACTTTTGAAACATCCGGTATATAGTCTATGTTTTTACTTTCCTAAAAACTGTATACTAATAAAATAAATTAACTTTCAGCACATTTAATCTAATTAACTTTCAGCGCATTTAATCGTTTATTGAAGCGTTATCTGTTTGACGAGTTGATTTTAAGATCTCTTTTATTAGCATTCTTGCATGCATTTCTGAACAGCTTTTTAAAGCTTCTTTTACAGCTTTTTAGTATTTTAGCCACATTATTTACGCTGTTTATTAGCCTTTCCCCTTTTATTTATGAATAGTATTAATGAGTTTATAAAATAATTATATTCCTGGTTAAATAACATTTTGAAGTGTAAATGTAACTTTTTAAATATTAACAGCATCTAAAATTGTAGTGCAAAGCGTAAAATGGCAATGCAATTGAAGTTCAAATGGAATTTTAAAGTACATTAGAAGTGACATTCTGTACTGCAATTGTATGCACTTTTTGTCGAAAATAACATTACTGAATTTTCTCAATTTGTGTGGTAGCATTTTTTTTTTTTTTTATTAGCGTTGGGAAAGCAATTCTTAATTGTTATCCCGACATAAATGTAAAGTGTCTTTAAAAAGATTTCATAATAAGTGCATAAGAGTGAAGATAATACAAATGTAAAATTATTTTTCGTAATGTTTATATGTATACACTCTATGGCCATTGATGATCGGATACTTTCAATTTTAGACATTTTGTCGAATATTTAAAGATATATTTGTCGGATTTATCTGGAACTTCAGGATTATAAAGAATATATTCGACTTCATATTTAACAAAGGTTGTTTGATCAAAAGGGCAATTAGGGGGTCAGCAAAAAATCAAAGAAAAAGAATAATTTTTGGGATCACCCTATATAATAAAATGCACGAAATGATATATCGCTATAGCTTACGAATATATGGATATTATACAATGTATGTATTCATTTATGGAAGAATAGAACGTATATTCATGGAGATATGTCGATTTTTTTAAAAGTTCAAAATGTTTTGCATGCATTTTGTTTATATCATGCAAGGTTTTTTTTTTAAATCAAATTGAACGCCAATTTCAGAAAATTTGACAAAATGTAGTAGAAATAATATGGTGCAACTGGAATATAAATATATTAAATATTTGATGAAATGTGAGCAGTTGAATGAAATACTTTTAACTGCGCATGCGCGCACGATAATTTTTTTTTTCACGATTTGATAGTCAACTCTATGGAGCAAATCATAAAAAAAAGCCAGTTAAATATCATGAAAATTCAGAAAGATATCGGCAATACAGTGAGCGAATGCTTAGTTCCTTTTTAAAAGCTGCTCAATGATAAGGGATTTTCCACAAATTGCCATTTTTTATTATACTGCTATCACTTTTTACTTAATGAATATCAAGATTTAATAGTATATTTAGAGTAGTAGAATAGTAGATTTTAATAGTAGATTTAGGTAAAATGCTTAGATTTTGATACTTCTTTTTTATTCTTGGAATCGGCTCATTCTGGTGATTTTCCAAGAAGAACTAAAGCATCAATAAAAGATGAAAATTAAAAAAAATTAAATTTAAAAAGTCAATTTATGGAAAACCCCTTATCATTTAGCTCTTTTTAAGAGAACAACTAAAAATCAGCTCAGTCTATTGCCGATATCTTCCTGAATTTTCACGATATTTGACTGGCTTTTTTTATGAGTTGCTGCATAGAGTTAAATATAACTATCAAACAATGAAAAAAATATGTCGTGCGCACATGCGCAGATAAAAAATGTGTCATTCAACTGCTCATATTTAATCAAATATTTAATATATTACCAATTACACCATATCATTTCTACTACATTTTGTCAAATTTTCTGAAACAGGCGTTAAATTTGAAAAAAAAAAAAAAAACCCTGCATGATACAAACAAAAAGATGTAAAATATTTTTGAACTAAAACAAAACAAAAAAAAATCGATGTATCTCTACGAATATGCGTTCTATTCTTACACAAATGAATACATATATTGTACAATATCCAGATATTTGTAAGCTATGGTATTAGACCATTTCGTGGATTTTATTTTACAGGATGATTCCAAACATTATTCTTTTCTTTGATTTTTTTGCTGGCCCCCTAATTATCCTTCTGATCAAACCGATAAACATGAAGTCGAACATATTCTTCATAATCCTGAAGTTCTAGAAAAATCCGAAAAATATATCTTTAAATGTTCGACGAAATGTCTAAAATTGAAAGTGTCCGATCGTCAATGGCCATATAGTGTATATACCTGAATTGAATGCTATTTCTATCGCCAGGTATAAAAGCTAAAAAATACAAACATTTAATACATTACATCAGATTGATGCTTTTCTTGTATTTCTGTTTTCAAGACAAAAATGTTACATTTATGGTGTTTTCGTGAATTTGCCGTTGATTATGGTATTATCATCTTTCGTTACATGATTTAGATACTTTTTTTTTACTCTTTTATTAATTATTATTTTTTGTTCTTTACGAATACTAGTAATTCGTTTATTGAATAATCGTTTTCCATTTGAAGTGAAAATTCGAAAAGGAAAAGTAATATTTAAATAACTTATGTTGTTCAACTAAAATGATTGCAATTAAAATAATTCAAATGTACTTAATTCAGGAAATATTGTATTAAATTTGTTTTCTTTTTCCATTTGAATATGATTTTTGCATTAGAGTGCATTAGTGATTCATTTTATTAATGATGAATTAGTGGCGTTTATTTGTTATTTAATATATAGTGTTGTGCTTACTACGGAGGATGTAAGGGGTTTTAGAATTTAGAATTTGCACTTTCTTTTTCACACAAATTAATGATTTTTCTTGTTCTTATGGCTTTTATGGATAAACTCTTCACATTTAAAATTTTTATTTTTATTTTGGTTTCGAAACATACATATAAATTTTTAAAATTTTAATTATGTTTTATAAATACCGATGCTATATTATGCCGATATATAGACCTCTAGCAGCCAGTTCGTTCACCGATCGACATAGGATTTCAGACATAGTTATTCAGAGGTATGAGCTCTGGACTCTGTGAACGGCAACAAAATGGGTACGGTTATGGGTACAGAAACTACAAATTTTCGAATGGCAATGCCCTTTTTTTCCCTTCGCCAAATACTAAACGCATGTGAAAACGCTAAAGAGCGTGAGAACGGTACGTGTATCTCCAAAAAGGGACGCGTTGTGAACGCACAGAAATCAGCCCTACAAACAACAAAAAACAATCGGGGCACACGGAGGAAATTTACGTATGACAGATCCAAGACACCAATCACAGAACGCCGTTCGCTAGATATTTAGTGTCGAAAACGGATGAAAAGAGGGGTGGGAATTTTTTGCTCTTTCGTCGGTAGCTCGCATATGCCGACGAAATGACTCTGCCAGCGAATGTTCGTGGTGAATTTGTAACATTCTATTATCAAAATGCCACGGAAAACTTATAGCCAGTGTACATCGCAATATTTAGTGCAGACATTCGAAAAAACTGGCTGCGCCTGTGATAGACCGCGATCCAGACGAATAACCTTTCCTGAGGACACTGTTATGGAAGTCCATTAAATGGTGATTTTAGGACATATGCAAACAGCAAGAGGTACAGCTTGTGCATTGAATATGCCGATAGCAACGGTCCTAAAGCTACTGCGCTCTGTAATCCGCATGTTTCCATAGCCGTACGAGCGCGTCGAGATATTAAATGCGAGGAACCATCAACAGCGTATGGACTTTGCAAACGAATTCCTTATCAGCTGTAATGGCGATAATGGCTGGCCTCTTCGCATGTATGGACGGACGAGGCACAGTTAACCTTTAATGACTAGGTCAACTCCAAAAATTGTGTGCTCTAGGCAGACACGAATCCGCACACTGTGGCACCAGTACCCTTATACGATATAAGAAAATAACAAATGTACACATCTTTCAACATTTCGGTGAGAAAATTAATTGCTCCATTATAAATTATCTTAATATATATAAGGGTGATCTTAATGATTTGATCTTAATAGGAAGAAAAGCGTTAAATAATGTAGCTTAAGTTTAAAACTTGTACTAACAGTTACTAAATGTGTTAAGCATAATACAAGAAGAAAAAAAAAAAACAAGTGGGTAAGTGTGATCACAGATCGCACAGAGGGTTTCGTTTAATATTCCTTTCAAAACACTTTATCCTTTTGAAAAATCTGTTAGTTCCACATTTCGCAACCAGGGGCGCACTCTATTCTAAACAAACCTCTATCCAAACGAAACTCCGTTTTACATTCTATCCGTAGCTATATTAGTCGTGGGGATTGGGCCCATAGCAACCAAGATAAGTAGGGCCCCTGGCGGTAAAAAGTGGAACTAAAATATGTAAGGCTATGGTGCATAATATGAAAGTATGGTCAAAGGGGAGTCGGCAAATGTTGGAAAAGTGCTACCCAGGTGAAAAGGGAGGAGGTTAGAAAAATTGCTTAAAATACACAAGTTAGAACCCGGAGGAGTAAATAAAGACTTTTTGAAAATTTTATGATTTGTCGCCTGGCCTCAGGTGTTCTGCTATAAATATGCAAAATTTCAAATCTACAATTTAATAAGGGGCTCAGTTAGAAAGAATTGCTTAAAATACGCATGTGGGAACCCAAAGGGTTAAATGTCCGACTTTTTCAAAATTTTATGGTTTGTCATTTGATGTGAAGTGTTCAGCTATAAGTATGCAAAATTTCATGCCTCCAATCTAATTAGGGGCTCACTGAGAAAGAATTGTTTAAAATACACATGTGGAAGACAGAAGGGTTAAATGTACGACTTTTTCAAAATTTTATGGATTGTCATTTGATGTGAAGTGTTCAGCTATAAGTATGGAAAATTTCACGCCTCCAACCTAAATATCGGCTCACTTAGAAAGAATTGTTTAAATTACACATGTGGGGGCCCAAAGGGTTAAATGTACGACTTTTTGAAAATTTTATGATTTATCGTTTGATGTGAGGTTTGAGGTGTTCAGCTATAAGTACGCAAAATTTCACGCCTCTAACCTAATTAGGGGTTCACTTTGAAAGAATTGTTTAAAATACACATCGGGGACCCCAAAGTGTTAAATGTACGACTTTTTCAAAATTTTATGATTTGTCGTTTGATGTGAGGTGTTCAGCTATAAGTAATTAAGTATGCAAATTTCACTCCTCGAACTTAATTAGGGCTCACTTAGAAAGAATTGTTTAAAATACACATGTGAGTTCCCAAAGGGTTAAATTATCAACTTTTTCAAAATTTTATGATTTGTCGTTTGATGTGAGGTGTTCAGCTATAAGTATGCAAAATTTCACGCCTTCAACCTAATTAGAGGCTCACATAGAAAGAATTGTTTAAAACACACATGTGGGAGCCCAAAGGGTTAAATGTACGACTTTTTCAAAATTTTATGATTTGTCGTATGATGTGTGCTGTTCAGGTATAAGTATGCAAAATTTCAAGTCTCCAACATGTATAGTTTCTGAGAACGGGCTCTGTGACGGACAGAGAGACGGACGGACAGACAAAACAGAGGAGCGAGACGAATAGGGTTTCGTCAGATGAACAAAAGCCTAAAAATAGCGCCTTAGTACACTCCTCACACAGCCCCTGTATATAGATACATATATATATATATATATATATATATATATATATATATATATGTATGTATATATATATATTCTATTTTATTAAATTCGTAAAAATTGTAGGCTAATAAAAAATAGAACTGAAACTTTTAATTAATTGCTGCACGTTCCAGGCTTTTTGTTATCTTCTTTTTCAGAAAAGCTGTTTTATAGGTAGCTTTTAGTTGTGTTCTTATGCTCTTTTCAATCCAGCTTTTATTTTTATTCTTTAAATTGTCTAAGATTTTTTTTTTAAATCCTTCCTTGTTATTTGAATTTTTTTTCTTTTTTTTCTAACGGCAGTAATGCGTTTATTGAATAATCATGTTCTTGGTTAAATGAGGAATTGAAGCGGAAAAGTAAACTTTTAAACCTTAAGCTATTCAACTTTGCAAATAAAATTAAAAAGTACTTATTTAAATACAAGTGAGATTGTGTTTTTGATTTGCATATAAACTTTCCGTTTTTTTCTTTAGAATATGTTAAAAATTCTATGGAAACTGTGATTTCTTTTTTTAATTTTGTTAGGAAATATAAATTTAATTAATTTTTTTAGGTATCGCAAATACATACACGTGATGAAAAACCTAAAACAAAAGGGTTTTAAAATATGTTTTATTGCAATACATATCAGATATATTTTAATCTTGTGACGCAGACACACGTTTTATAAATCAATTTTATTGATGCTCGAATTAACATTCTAAATCAGATATTATTTTCTATCTTTAAATGATTTAGATTTCATTTTATTTTAACTTTGCTCTTTTTATTCAAGATTTAGACGGACGTTAATAAATGCATTTGTTGAATAATAAGATTTCCATCTATGTAAAATATTCATGCCACATAATAAATTTCAAAATACCTGTGCCGATGTAGCTTGTACATATATAAATTTTATGTTTAACAACCTCGAGTTATATTTTTATACAAGTTTTCCACTAACATTTTCATACAAATATTTTTATACTAACATCTCGTAAAATGTTTTACAAACTAAGAATGCCATCAATACACATTAGTATGAACAATTTTTGTACAAATATTTTTATACTAATGTTTCCTAAAATATTTTACAATCTAAGAAAGCCAATAGTCCCCATCAGAATGAACAATTTTTGTAGAGATAATCATTATAGTAATATCGTTATTTAGTCAACAATATTTGAGTCTCTTACTCTAAGAAGAATCTTTATTATTTTCGTACGTAAATTTAAAATGAAGAAATTTTTGAGAAATTTTCAAAACTTTACTATAATAAACTTCAAAATGCTTGTGTTGGTATAGTTTGTAGATAAATCCAAAAAGTATATTTTTCGAATAGCCGTGTGCTATTATCTACTATTTCCATTAATATTTTTATTCAATTTCATTCATATTAGAAATTTATAAAATACTTTTACAGTGTAAGAAAGTCAATAGTTTCTATAAGTACGAAAAATTTTTCTACAAGGGATCAATGCTGCAATCCAAGTATTCAAGTCTTAATCCTAGAATAATCTTGATTTTTACATATACATTTAATTAAAATAAACATATATTTTAGCCACATTCTTTAAAGAGTGAATTTCGTTCATGTAAAATGAAATGAAATTAAAAGAAGTTGTGAATGTGCACTGCAATTTGGTATGTTACATGGTTAGAATTGTTAACTACTTTTTCAAATATGAAGTATCTAGTTCAGTGTCATTTGCACGTGGACGTTGGTCATTTACGATACTGCAGGTGGTGTAACTAGGTTTCAAAGAAAGCAAATTTAGTCTTTTGAAACTTTCCTAAAACAAGATATTTTTTGTTAAGGGTTTGTCCGGATTCAGCTTGGTGAAAGCCACCTCTATTTACGACTGAGTAAACGGATTGTATCTCCAGTTGTTACGACATGTATTGCAGATATAAAAATAACTTAATATTTATAAAATAACTTAATAATAACTATATTTTTCGCTGAAAAAAAAAAATCCGTTCTGGCTCGGTCTCGGTAGGTAGATTTCGAAGTTAAGTACCAATTTGGCCAAAAAAAAAAAAAAAAAAAAAAAAAAAAAAAACTAAATCAAGATTAGAGATAAACCCAGTTAAACAATTTAATCTGCCGCTTTTGACGACTTTTAAATTTCCTTTTTCAATTTAAACTGGCCGCTTTTGACAACTTTTTAATTTCCTTTTTCTGTAATATCTGGATTTATCAGAATCATGTTCACGCGGTATTAAAAAAATATTTTTCCACGCCCAACAACTCGAAATTTTCTGACACATTTTAAGACTCATTTTTAAAAGTAAGAACATGAAACTTGCTGACGTAATTTTTTGAAGAGATTTATGTATGACCTGTGTTTTTATTTTCCGTTCAATCAATTAGAACTTGATTTACAAAAAAATATTTTCACAGTGCTACCATTTTTTTCGTTTCCAGCACTATATCTTCGGGAAATTATGTTCAAAATGTCCACTTTGACAGTATTTTTTCAACTATGTACTGCTTTTATAAAAAAAAAAAAAAAAATCGACCAATACGGCACATTATACAGTTTCTGAATAAGAGAACCTGCCAATTGGATGTGTTTGAGTAAAAAAAATGAATTTAAAAATGAGTCAGAAATAAGCAGTTTGGAATTGAGTACACCCTGAATACGATTTACTTTTCTCCAACTCCTATTTTTGTTTAATTTGTTTTCGCTGTATGAATTGATCCTACCAAAAACTTGTCAATATAAAAGTTGTGAATAATATTAAGAATATGTATAGTAAATTTAAACGCATTAGATATATTGTGAATTGACGAAGTTATGATTCTTTTTCTCCCTCAATTCCCCCCCCCCTCCTTTTTTCAGTATGAGTTGGTCCAATCAAAAATTTGTCAATACAAATGTTGTTGATAGTAATAAGAAGATTTATAATGAGTTTAATTGAATTTGATACATTGAGAATTGACGAGGTTATGAATTTTGTTCCCTAATATACTATTTTTCTCGCCCCTTGAGCCCATATTAAATTTTATCAAAAATCTGTGATACATAATTTTTTTGCCCGTTTCCTAGAAATAAAAATAACTTTAAACTGATTTCAAATGTATTATAATTAAGAATTTATGGGTTTTTTCGGTTTTCACAAAACCCCTTCCTATTTGGACTCCCTTAGTCCAATTTTGTCCATGAACGAGCTTGACGAGATTTTCTGCCCCTTGATTTTATGTGTCAGTTTGGAAGATATTTGTGCAGAATTATGGAAGTTATCGTGTCCATAAAAAAGTGATATACATATAGAGAGATAGATATATAAATAGATAGATTGATATAGTTATAGATAGATAGAATTTTTGAGCTGGGTGTGGTTTTGGTTTCTAGGGCTCATGATCGGCGTAGATCTGCAAATTGTTATCAGAAATTCTTGCATAGGATAGAATGTAATAGGTAGTAATAAGTACAGAACTTGTGTGAAAATATACATTATTTGAAAACAACGTTTAAACAAGCAGATTTGATCATACGTATACGTATGATCAAATCTGCTTGTTTTATTGTGTGTTTAAACGTTGTTTTCAAATAATTTAATAGGTAGTATTTCTTAGAAAATCTACTTAAACGAATCAATACGTATAAACCGAAGAGCCAAAACATTATGACCACCCCCACATTTTGTAATGAACTCGGTTTATTGACGTGGTGGGCACGTAATAAGGTGGGAATAGTATTTAACTAGGGAGTATGAAAAATCCTTTTTGAGCTTAAATCCGCCTGTGATGGGAAAGGTTGCTGATATAAGCGACATTGACAGAGGGCAGAATCCAATGGCACAATGGCTCAGAACGCGTATCTCCGAAACTGTTCGACTCGTCGGTTGTTTGCGACATACCGTCGTTAGTAACTTATGCAAAGTTCATGAATGACGATGAAACCATCAGAAGACGCGATGGCGTTGGACGTCGATGCATTTTCAAAGAAAAAGTACGACGGAGGCTCCCCCACTTGGTAAAAAAAAAAAATCGGTAACAGACATTGGCTCAGATGATAGCCCAATACAATACAGGTCTAGGTAGAGTTATTTCAGAGCACACAGTTCGGCTTGCACTGTTGGACATAAGGCAATGCTGAAACACCCCACACATGTGCCTCTGTTCATCAAGCATTATCGGCAACTACTACTACACTAGGCCCAGGAACATCGTGACTGAACCATGGATTATTGGAAGAGAACTTGCCTTGTCAGATGAATCACGATTCATCCTTCAGCTCATCGATGGTCATTTCAAATTACACCTTCTTCCATGAGAACTGTTGCCCCCCTTATGCAGCAGGTCATACAAAGGCCGGTTGTAGCGATATTAAGTTTTGGAAAACGTTCTAATAGGCATTTCTGGGACCTGGGGTTATGGTAGAACAGATCACGAAGGTCACAGACTATCGGAACATCATTGGGGACTTCTTGCACCCTTGCAATATTATCTCTACTCCCAACTGGAAATGAAGTCTTCTAGCAAGACAACACTCCATGACATAGGACTGGTATTGTGCTAGAGTGGTTCTAGGAACATAATACTGAATTACAGTTAAGGTCCTGGCAGCCTAACTAAACGGATCTTAATATGATGGAGCAGATTAGGGGTGTCATGGAACGGCAGCTCAGAGCTAAAAAACAACCGTGCTGTAATATTCCGGGTTTACGGGACTGCAATAGGAACATCTGGTACAATCTGCCTTCGGCTATGTACCAAGGATGTGTGGCATATATGCCAAGGCCGGTGCAGATTTTTTGCAGACAGAAACTGAAACAATGCATTATTAGGTAGGTGTTTATAATGTTTTGGCTCTTCAGTGTATAGTGCTTATTTTATAAAACAAATTAAGCGGACAAAGACAAAAAAATGACATTCCTTATTTAAAAAACTCATCAAAATATTAGAAATTTTATTTTCGTCCTAAAGTTTTTAAATTATTAACAATAAATTTGACGAATGATTAAAATAATTTGATATATATATATATTTCAATGGAATGGGAAATGGCAGTTATTCATTACGTAAAATTAAATTAATTAATTGCCAAAAAACTAAATGTGACAGTTATTCTTAATGTCTCATTTATTTTTGCGGTCTTTACTCACTTAAATAAGGTTGAACATTTATCAAACCTTTCACGAGATAAATCATAGATTTTATTCGCATATACAAAGTATAAGTTAAAGCCAAACACATCTAACGTAAAGGTCTGCTTACTTTTTTTAAGCGAGACTATTTGCTTCAGTGCATTTCATTTGATAGATTATATTAAATATAGCCATGTTTCTGAGACTGTTTATACGCAATTCATTTTTTCTTTGTTAAAAGTTCCAATGTAGTTTGTTTAAAATGGAATTAAACCCAACCCAAATTATGTATTAAGGAGCACAAAATTGGCAAAAAAATCTTTTCATACATAAAATCAAAATGTTCATACAAATATTATAGGTACCACATTGATTTAACCATTGAAGCATACTACATAAACAAACTTATTGACGTCGTACAGTGATATTTTTTGTAAAGATAGGAGATTTGTTATAAATATATACCTAATTGCATTTTAAATAATCTTTTCATATAAAAACATCTAAATTTCCACATAAATATTATAGGTACTACTTTGATTTAACCATTGAAACATACTACATAAGCAAACTTATTGACATCGTACAGTAATATTTTTTGTAAAGATAGGAGATTTGCTATAAATATATAATTAATTGCATTTTGAATAGTCTGCATGCTTTTCATCTGCATATGTTTCATCTGGGATAGCAAATGTAAACATAATGCTTTAGTCTTTTGTTGAACCATTGATAATTTTGAACTATGCGGATTGCTTTAAATAAGTCTGCCAAAATAAACCAATCAGTGTTTCGGGTAAACAAATTTCTTGTGGATTATGGAATTCTTCAATTTATCTTTTCTTAAATTTCCCAGTCTTAACTCCTAGAAAATTTTAGCTCTCTATCATTAAAATTTGTTTTTGTTTTTTTGATAAAGTATTCAACGAATTATATGCAATGGCAACATGTTGTTGTGGGTGTATAGAACAATATGTTATATTATCTTTTATAAAGATTTTTTTCAGTGGTGTAAATAGAAAATTACAAAAGTGTTTCCCCCTACATATTGAGTAGATTAATGAATAAAAGTATATATATGCTGTAAAAAAAGAGTTTCTCAAATAGAATAATGTAGACTGTTGTAGTAAGCATTCTTTTGAGCAAAGTCATATTTTGTTATATGCTTACCAGATTTTCTGCTCCATATTATACGTTTTACGACGTATACATTGATTTTCTGAGTTATTTTTTAGTAAGTATAGACATAATCAGAATTTCGTTAAACATTAATTTGTTTTGTTTGTGCAAATAAAAGAAATATACATAACAACATATTCGAAATCACAAATATTTTTTTTTTTATTATTCTGTTTAGTTACATTTGTTACAGTTGGCAAAATTTCACGGACAACTGCGGCCAGGTTATTATTAAATATAATATTCAGCATAGTTTTTCAAAAGAATCTTTCATGTTTAAAAATAAGATTTGTTTAAATTTCATTTTATTATTCTAAAGAAACAGCACCCGAATGGCATGTAGCTCTGGTATTAAATGGATTTATGGCATCAGTGGTACTCACTATATTTTGGCAAAAGTATTTTCACATCCCCTTTACCAAAAAGTAAAACTTGTTTTATTTACTGACAGAATTTATGAAGTTTTAAAAGACTACCATCGCTGCAGTCTATGAGCTTGATAGTATGTACTACTGATTTACATGAACGTATGTAAGGTATGTAAATTACAAACGAATTTGTATTTATTAATTTTAAAATCAATTTAAAGTTGGGATATTTTGAATAACACATATTTATGCAAAAAATAGGCATATAAATGTATACATGTATGTGAAAAAAAAGAGATTTATAATTCCTATATTAAATACATTATAATTTCTTGATAATTTTTATTAAAATATAAAAAAAAAATTACATGCCGATACAGTTTGTAGCATGAATTGTTATTGAAGTTATATTTTGTAAAACTCAAAAATAAAATTAAAAAATACAAAAATACCAAAATAAACTTCACTATTTTTTTTAAAATTAGTATATACATTTTGATTAAACATAAATTAAAAAAAAATATTTTTTTTTTTTTAAATAATTTTATTTAAGATAACGAAATAAAACAAAAAAAAATGCGTAACATTTCTGAAAACAGAAGAAGTCATCTCTACTACGAAATAAAAGATAATCATTTTTATTTGATATTAAATGAGACAGTGCTAGACAGAGCAACATGTCATCAGTGCTTTTAACATTTTACATAGCAAATTGAAAGTTTGTGTTTAATTCTTTATTAAATAACTTTATCAAAACATTTTTAAATAAATCCGTAAAATAAAATACATTTTTATACATTTACAATATTGAATATTATATATGACATTATTAACTGAATTTATACTCATTTTACTGAATTTGGATTGATTACTGACCTCAAGTTTCACATTTTACAAAGAATTTATAATATGATAATTATGTATTAAATGTAATTTTATGTACAGTGTATTCCACATAGACCATATGTATTCTGCAGAACGGTAATCCACTATAATAGCACAGGATGGTGATAAAATAGCATAAGATGTTCTGATAGCTCTAGCAGGTAATCTGGTCTAGCAGGTAAATAATATGCAGGACGAAATATGACACCATTTGATGATTTGTGCTCTGTGAAGCATGCGGTTCTAATTTTAAATAAAATTAATAATAATAATACGAAAATTCACCAGAAGGAATACTTTGCCCCTGTTCTGGAAAAAGATTTACGCATACAAAAACACATTACTTATTTAATATGGAAAACTTCACAAACTTAAAGAACTTGAATTAAATTTTATTTAAGTGCTGACCAGTTTCCTTTAAACAAATCCTGAAAATTGCAACAGATTCTGTATTTAAACTGTATTTTAAGTATTATTACTTAATTTATAATTCTATATTTTAAAAAATATTTGTACGTATTTTTGTGTAGTTATTTAGCAGTTTACGGTATGAATATAAGGATTTTCAATGTTATATGGCTTGGACAATGTCATTTATTGCATATAGCTATCAGAATATAAGACCTGTGGCCATACTGAAACATATTTGTTATTAACATTAAGCTTCGTCTTTTATTATGAAGAATGTTTCTGTTTAAAACTTTTTTGACTATTATGCACAATTTTATCACAAATATTACTCTTTCAGAGCCATCACACACGCACGCACTAGAGAGACTTTTTGCAACAATGTTTTTCTTTGAAATACGAAACCGCAGCAACCATTATGCAAATAAACCAAATCATGCTGTATTTCTTCCAATAGACAGAGTCACTAGAAGGCTGAGAACACCTCACATTATTTCACTGTCAACCTGTACAGGAAAGTGTTTCAAATATCACATTTCTACAATCAAAGAATTTGGAGATAAATATTATCAAAACTGTTCAAAATGTCGTCTGAAAAATGCTATTTACTGCACAGCAAGTTAAAGTTTACCATTGATGTAAATGCAATAAACGTACACACACATGTTTCATATTTTTTTTTTAGAATGTTGTTGTTTTGGGAGATTTTTTTCAGTATCTAAACATGTACTTGTTTGATTTTATTTGGCATTCAGTTTTCTAGATACTTTTCTGTTTTAGAATATTTTTGATAAGTTCTTTGATGTGTCGCAGAAGCACATATACGAAGTTGTTGTTAAACATATGGTAGCCTGATATCAATTACAAAAAAAATTAGAAATATATACATTATGTTTAATTTTACATATCGTACATAACTTACTTTTACTCTTTTGTCACATCTAAATCACATACGGAATTTAAAAAAAAGGTGAAGAAATATAAATGTAAATATCAGAAATTTTCAGTTGAAAATGTTTAGTTCGAAAATCTGGCTTTGGTAAATTTGTTTTCGTGCTCTGTAACAGAAATTTTTCACAAAGGAAATCTATTTTTGGACATAAACAAGATTATTACCAAACCTGTATGTTTACTTTATAATTTATGATAATTTATCTAAAATTTAAACTGTCACAAAAGCAATATCATAACAATAAATACATTTTTGATTGCTTCTAAACATAAACGAGGTTCGTTTTATAATTTTGTAAAACAGTTGTTAGATTCGTAAAAGATCAGTGATATTTAGCCTTTACAATACCTTTTAAATCTTAATTGAATGCAAATTAATTTTTCATTTATTTATAAATAATCAAAGACAAGTTTAATCATTATTTCCACGTGTTCAGAAGTCATTTAAGCATTTATGTAATCTTAATACACATATATAATATGCATGTGTATTTGCATTGCAAATTGTGTATATGCATTGTATATACACAATTTCATTTTTCCTGTATAAATTACTTTTTGTGACATGGATGTTTTATACACAGGGTGTTGCGGAATTCGTCCCACAAATTCGTATGTGTGATAATAGATATAAAGAGGATGACAAATTACTATAGAACTTGGGGTAGCCACGTACTTAAAAAAAGAAAAACAAACAGTTGAAAAAACAGCGTGTTCTACCATAACTCAGTTTGGTTTGACAGTGATATCTTTTAGAAAACCGAAATATTTTATAATAAAACACTTAATAGACATTCTGACTTTTACTGTAAATGTGATAATATTAAACAAAAGTGGTAGAAGTTTCCATCATACATTCCAGCAGGACGGACGTTCCACATTTTGGATTGCAATTATCACTTCCTACAGTATCATCGATTGCTTGCGTATCATGTTTTTTCATAACATTCCGTGATGTTTTAATATTTCACACAAAAGAAGGTGCATAGGTTGCATTTTCAGTGCAATGTGTTTTATTTTTCTCGAAATAATTTCCGTCAACCCAAGTTCAGTTAGGATGAAACGCCTAGATGATGAAATATAATGATGAGTATAATGAATGATGAAAATATATGTATTTCTGACGAAATAATAGGTTTGCGACCCCTTGTGTTCTATAGCAATTTTTAATTCTATTGATACTTACTATCAACTCTCTGAATCTGTCGGCCAGATTCGGCAATATCCTCTATATATGTTTTAATACATGTTGCACAATTATTATTTCTGGAAGAAAGGATATTTTTATGCCTCTGGAACAAACTTATTCATTCTGCAGAATTCATACGGTTAAATGCGAGCACTCCGTGTATATCATGCTGGTATACACATTTAAATATTATAGTAATAAAAAATATTACTGAGAAACGGTATTTATTTACTGCATTTGTTCGACGATTTACACAAGAGCGCATCTGAGCGAGCACCAAACGCTTAAATGAAATAGAATGTATTATAATTATAAAATTGGTGGCATAATTCATAGCAATTTCACAATTAGAAAAACTATTTGGAAAATAAAAATATCTCTTAAAAGTATCAAGTTTCGAAAACTGTATGCTGAGTTAGTTTCACCATCCTTCAGTGTTCTTCGGCTCTCCTTTCTCTGCGAACCTAAATAAAATAAAATAGTCTTGTAGTTATGAAATAAATATACTTATTTTTATTATTCAGACATTTTTTTCTTTTAAATACAGGGTGGCCATAATTAAACGACTCTACTTTAAATTTGTCTACAGACAAAATATTGTTCATAAAGTTGTGAAATTTTATGAAAGACATAATAAAGAGATTAAAATTTGTATAAGCAAAAAAAGTTCAAAATTTCGCCACCAGAGGGCGATTATTAAAAAGTATACGTTTAGCATTATGCAAGTTTAGAAATTTTGCTTAATAACTTAACCTGATTCTAAAGACAGCATTTCGCGACACGTTCCTAGCATTTCCCAGAACAGACTGTGGCCAACTGTGGAACATGCTATCTGACTGTTCCAGTAGGAGTCTGCATATGATTACCGTCATACGGAACATGTTTGGTTATAAAAAAATTTCTTAAACTATCGTAAATATATGCTAAATGTATGCTAAATGTATGTTCAGTCGTGGAAAAAAAAGTAAACACCCCCTACTAACTCCTCAACAAATTATCGTAGAAGAAAGTCACTGGTACCGAACGATTGGAAATAAAGTCTATTTTTAAATGATGTATATAAAATTTGCTTAGGGGGCCATCTACATATTAAAACGAACCATAACTTTGTTTTTGTCAATAGCAGTACCCAATTCTGATAGCATAAATGAACTCTACACCCTTCAATTAGCCTAAAAACGAATTGTTATGCAATTCGTACCATAAGTTTCCGAGAAATTAATTATTTTAAAACGAGCGTATTTTAAGGGCTGTATCCAAATTGAAGTTCCGTACTGGATTGTTAACCGAGAGAGCCCCTTCCTTGAGCAAGGCACCTTAAGCGTCACTCAAGGAGTCAATGAAGCGTGTTAGATTTCAGTACGGCAGAATAAATTTCAAAATGTCTACTCACTTCCATCATAGACGGCCCCTTAAACCATCATTTTGCCGTTTTTTAAGCATAATTTGAAAACTACTTGGAAGAAAAATGTGAAATTTTTGAATTTCCATAAAGCAGGACTTAATAAATCTAAATCCATCAAAAAAATTGTAGGTTGCAATTCATAATTTTTTCGAATATTAATTTCATAATTCATAATTCATCTCATAAAATTATAAAAATTGCAAATTCAGCCTATTTATATTTGGGTATATTAGTAAAATTACTACAAAAAAAAATTAGCACATTAGGGGCATAATTTCGGGAGATATAAATAAAAATATGAAAATGTAATTTAACATTAGAAGCACTGAATTTTGAATGTTTATAATTCAAAAACTTATCATTCAAATGACTTGAAATTTGGTGTCTAGGCATAGTTTGAACCGAAGATTTGAAATATCTCGTTAAAATTGGGTATTGCCATTGAAAAAAATGAAGTTTGGATTCGTTTTAATATGTAGATGGCCCCTTAAACAAATTTTATATACGCCATTTAAAAGTAGACTCTATTTCCAATCGTTCGGTACCAGTAACTTTCGTCTACGATAATTTGTTGAGGAGTTAGTAGGGGGTGTTTACTTTTTTTTCCCACGACTGTACGTAAATATATGCTAAATGCATGCTATGCTATATGTAAATATATGCAATTCGTTAAAAAACGACCTCATATTTTTTTTTTCTCAAATTCCCATACCGTTATTATGTCCTCTACAAAATTTTAAACATTCTGAAAAATAATTTCGTTTGTAGACAACTTAAAATTAGGGTCGTTTAATAAAGGACACCCTGTAAATAAAATTTCTATCTATATAAAATTCATCTGGAATCGCAAGATAGCATGTTCCACAGTTCACCGCAGTGTGTTTTGGGAAATGCTAGGAACATGTCCTGAAATTCTGTGTTTAGAATCAGGTTAAGTTAAGAAATAAAATTTCTAAACTATCGTAATGCTAAATGTGTAATATATTAAAAATCACCCTCTGGTGCGAAATTTTGAACTTTTTTTATTATTATTGCTTAAACGAATTCCCATTCCTTTATTGTGTCTTTTTCAAAATTTGACAACTTTATGAACAATAGTTTTGTCTGTAGATAAATTTAAAGTAGGGTCGTTTAATTATGGACACACTGTATTTTAAGATTGTTATCCTTTTGTATCACAATGTTAAATATATGGTTACATATACAACCTGTCTCTTAATTTAAAAATGAAACTGTATAAAGCATTTTTTTTGCATAATACATTTTATTTATTTGTGCAATTCTACAACTAATGCAGATTTTTCAATTTACTTCTTTTATTTTTTAATTTATTCATTTCATTAGTATTATTATTCTAATTTATTTATTTATTTTTATTTAATTTACTCTTTTCTTCATTGTTAATTTTTTCTGTCAGTTTGGCTACACTTTCGTCTTCTGCATGTTCTCCTCTGTTATTGGTGTTTACCTTTCAGCTAGCACCGTCTGTTACATTCTTTGTAAGTTCTCCTTTTTGCCCTTTTGTGTTCCTTTGTGACCTTGTTTCCTTACGGACCCGTGTTTATATTGGCTGATGACGGGATCTTAAAATTTGGAGCCCAAAAGATATCCTGTGTGTTGTTTTGTTTTATGACGAGTCACAAAGTTTTATTATTTATTTATTTATTTATTAAAGAAGATTATAATTTGTCAAAGGCGCATGCTACGATACAGTTTTAAAAATTAATTTTTTTTTATGTATTCTGCAGTTGCACAGCTAATTACTAAAATTACTTTGTGTTTAGTCTAATAAAATAAACTGATGTATTACACAGTCAAGTTTAATTTCTACATTCTCATATTTCTCTCTGTGCCAGAAAATGTGACTTCTTGTATAATTTAAGTTTGTAAAGCCAATGCTTTAAAATTATGCAAGAGTATTATTTATTATTATTATACTAAAATTATAACGTGCGGAAAGTGAAAAACAAATTCTGCATTTTCACTTTAAGCATATTATAACTTTATTTTAAAGAATATGTTTTCCATATTTGGTCATGAATTCTTTGGCTTACTTAGATTATTACATATTTTCTATATACATAAATGACTTTTTTATCTATTTAACGTCCGTATATCCCGGCATATAACTTTATCCCTTGCATAACGCCCTAATATGACTTGAGACCATATTCTTATATGTTTAAGTATATCGTACGTATTACTCGTGACCCCATTTTTTTTTGCAAATATAACTTTATATCATATGTAGCAGTAAAAAGTATTACTCTTTATCAAACATTTAATACAATTATAATTACCCCAAAATTCTGAAAATTATGTGTCAAATTAAATAGCTATTTTAAAGCTCTTTTTATTTTTCTATCTTGTCCTTTTTCTCTGCTTTCAAATATTGAAAAATCGAGCATTAATTCAATAAAGATTGTATTAGTAAAGCATTGATAATATGAATGAGTTTGTCTGCTAAAACTCCAACAATTGATAACTGACTGTGATAAGTACGTGAAGAAGAATATTCTTCTTTGTTTTATGGTTGATAAAAAGAAAAATGAAAACAGCAAGCTCTAGAATAAGGAAATTCACAATGTTTGTAAAGTTACAGGGTTTAATTTGTAACCTATTATCCATAATACGGATTCTTTTGTCGCGAAGCAGGAAGGCGCCAAATGTATTACACGATAGTATCCAGAGCTAAGGGAAGCGAATATGGCAATGTTGATATATTTTGATGTGTAGCATACAAAATAACCAAATTCGCCAACATTTAACAAAATAATGAAAATTTGACACAATTTTGGCGAACAAAGGACCAATCAATAGCCATATTATTAACGACACCAGTTAACATCAATTTTGACCAAGAGAACAGATGAAATTAATATAAAAGCCTTTCATTACATATATCATCATTTATTATAAGACATTTTGATTCAGTGATAAAATGACAGCTTAAATTATCTTATTGATTAATGATCTGTTTGCCAAAGGATCACAACTTCTTGATACAACAGACATTGAAGATTTTATTTATATGATATATTTTTATTAAGAAAATATGAATTATCAAGTTATTTATCACGATGAGGGAAAAAGATAACAACATAATTATTTCTTACACTCCGCGTCGAAATTTTGAATTGCACAAGGAAGTGAAAAATTGATTTATCATGATATAATGTTTTTTGAGCATAGATGAAAAATAATTAAAAATTATAATAACTAGAACAAGCATAAACAAAGTAAGCAAATGCAAAGTGCACAGTGTTGAATTCAGGGGGGTGACCCGGGCGGGAAATCACCCCCCGGGGAGCAATGCGATGTCCCCCCGGGAGATTTGAGATTCTGTGTATTCAATGGTTAAAAAATGGAATCCCCCCCGGAACTCTATAATCCCCCCCCCCCCCCGCAGCCAGTAATAAAACTGAGTTTACGCAATAACGTCGTTACACGTGTTTACATACACCCATTTAACGTGGAGATTTGTCACGCCACACAAATTAAATATTAACTATAATTTGCCAAAAAATAATACTAAATAAATAACTGTTCTTTTTTTCAAATATTTATTTCTGCATTCTAATCTTAATCTTCGAAGCTCAATATAAAAAATAAAAGAAAAAATAACTGTGTCAAAACATATAAGTCTTTAAAATGACCTAGTAACACCCATCTAACAAATCAGAATTTTTATTTAAACTATATTGGAAAACTAAATATAAAAAGTTAAATAGAATTTTTTTAGAACATGCATAAAAAGGAAAATATGACAATTGATAGGTAAGATACAAATGCGCGCGAAAATTCAGTAAAAGTATTTTTTTTTTCAATTCAAATGGGGTAACAAATTTCTCTTATAGAAAATTTTATATGTTTGAATATACATTTTCCTTGAGATAACTGAATACATTATAGATTCTAATAACCGCACGATTCTATCTAAAGTAATAATTAGTTATGTCATTCATATATCATGTGATAATTCATTATTTGAATACTACTTGGAGTTAAAAAGAATTCACAAAAATAAATAAATAAATTAATAAATAATCTTTACATATTGCATACATATTTATGCTTTACTATTCAAACCAATAAATTAACAATTTGTAACTACCCTGTTCTCTGTATTCATTTCCCGAAGCTGCTGCAGCTGCAACACCTCCTATTGTACTCTGTTTATCCAGAAGCTCGGTTGAAAGTTCTGCTTTTCTTGCAGCTTTAAAGAAAAAAACATGTACACATATTATTGCGCTTATCCACTTTACAATATACTGCATTTGTTATGAAATATTGTCATGTGATATATATATATATATATATATACATTTTATTTATGAATCAGCATATATATTCTATTACATACATATATATATATGTGTGTATATATATATTTGTTGGTGGTCAGTAATGTTTAATTAATGGATTTATATGTATACACGAGTGTGCGTATTAAATATGTTTAGTAATTTGTTTAAAAACATACTTTGCACATTGTTTATTGAAATGCATTTTACCAATTCATTCCATTCAGGTGATTAAAATTTATACGTGTGTAAATTTTCTTACATTATTAATTTTGTAGTAATTTCTGTTTTAATATTTATTATTAATACATTGTTGGCACCTGAATAGTATTTATAGCATACTTTAAAAATCTTATGCAATTTATAAATTTAAATTTCTATCAAATATTAATTAGAAGTAAAAATATTTATACAAATTGAATTAAACATTAGTTTTCAAGGAACTATATAAAATACCGTTATTATATATATTTTAGAAAAAGCAATGTAAGCAATGAAAGACTCAGATTGAGCGTTTTTTACAAGAAATCTTGCTATTAAATAACACTTTAGACATTTCTGCTGTTACAATTTGTTACAAGATAGGCATGAAATCCATTGACATTGACGATTATTAATAAAAAAAACTATATCCTTCTAAAAATGTATATTTTAAATTAAAACATGTTCTGCAACATAAATTGAATTTATAGATTTTGGATTTTAATTATGAATGAAGAAAATTTAAAAAAAGATGAAGCAAAAATCCACTTACATTCTGTGTCATCCTTGGCAAATGAGTTTTGCCAAGTGCTTATGAGAATTTTTTCACTTGTTGTATGTATACCTAAAAAAATTAAATATTAAAGAATAAATGAATAAAATAGAAAATACATTTGTTTTCCTTAAAACATTTCTTTTAAAAACTTTTGTTCAGTAATAGTTTTTAATAAATAAAATACATTTAAACAATTTTGAAATGCCGGATATTTATTTTCTCTAAAGAGGACCGTGTAGACGTACTTCTGCGTAATTTTGTATGTATCTATTTTAGTCCAAGATCAATAGATAAATTATAAAAATGTCTATATAAATGTCTTATGAGTAAAATTATATGTTTTTAGGTTTTTTTTTTTTTTTTTTTTTTTTTTTTTTCAAATGTTAATTTGATGAAAAATGCATACAGTGATATATTTTCAGATAGCATTTTTCAGTACATATAATTTGAAAAAATTAGGTAGTTGCACCAAATAAAGCCACCAGCTTATGTGTTGTAGAGCTTATATGTTGCAGTTTCGGGCCAACACATGGCAATACATATCCTACAGTTTATGTGCCCATGACACGTACATATATTTTCAACCACAACTGATACCACCTTTGTCCTAATTTTCAAATATTTCGACACGTCCTTGTTTAAACAGTAAAGAAGCTTTCATAGGAAATCAAAGTTTATTTTTTATTGAATTTTTCATACACGATACAATTTAACAATCTTTTGGAATGTATATTAAAACATTCTATATTTATAAAATTGTTTGGGTTTGAAAGTGAAATATTTTAGAAACAGAAGCTCCATAAATAAGGTATTCATTTATTTGCAAAAAGGATCGTGTCTTAGATATGCGTTCAAAGTGACAGATATATGTCCATTAAGAACGTATAGGACTGGCTAGAAATGTCACAAGTACAATTTTCTGCCCTAAATGGGAATAGTTTCCATTGGATTTCAACATAAAATAATAATGCATTTATTTTTACTTTTTATGCATGCGTAATTAATTTTTAACAGTTAAAATGTGCAGTTTAAAAACACTTTCTTTATTTTGCTCTATTTTGGTGTAATACCTGGAACTTATCTGCCGATTAAATTTAAATCCTGTACTTAGCAATTTATGGCTTTTGTTAGAACCCCCATAACAACGCCACTTTATAGTGTCATTTGTTTTGAACTGCCCCTGCCAAAATTCAACAGGAACCAAATTATGCATTATTTAATATTTCAAAAATACATATAAATATTACATTAAACAACATTTAAAATGTTAAAGCTTCTATAAGGATCATTAACGTGACCATATTTGGTACAGGTACCTTATATATATTTTCGCAAAAATATATCGAAGAATCGCAAAAATACTCTATTTTCTTTTGCATATATTATAGCTGTATGTTTAATTTAAAAAGAAGTGTCTGGTTTTAGATTTGGAAAGAAATTGAAAATAATATTTGAAATCATACATAATAGTCCAGGGGAAATGTACATTTTACCTTGCAAAAGGTCGGGCATTGATTTTTCATTTTTTTAATGAAAATATTTTAAATTTAAAAACGGGTTCCAAACAGTTTTTCAAATATGAAAGTGTTCCAATATTTAAAAAGAAAATGCAAAAAAAAAACCCAAAAAAGTATAAAAGCAATACATTAGATATTGATCTCTGTTATCCCATGAACAAAAAAAAAATATATTTAAAATAATAAAATGCAAGCGAGATATTTGTCAAGAACGCTCCCATAGGTTTAATATTAACTTGCGAATGTCTTCGTGTGACTAATTTAGTCTCATAATTCATGTAACTGTGACTTTAAAAGCCTCAATACTACTACAACTATCGTAAAATCTTAGAAAATGAAATCTGTATATACGGAATCCGGTCTTTAAAGAAAAAAAATATATTTTTTCATGAGAAAGCATGTGAAAAACTATATCTGCTAAGATGGAAACTTGTTTAAAGCGGAATACATTTCGGTTCCTTTCGGTTTGGTTTTCAAGGTTTTAATGAATCAATATTTGACAAAGCTGATTAAGTAGTTCAGCATTACATATTTAATTATTATACCCTTAAAATTTTCAATATACGGCTATTACAGATTTATTAAAATTTTTGTGGAAAATTTCTTTTTAAGGGGTGGGGGTGCGCCAAAATCCATGTTTGCCACGGATGCAAAAAGGCTAGTTTTGGCCCTGAAACACATAATTTACTGTTACCAATATATTGATGTTGGCATATACTAATAAATTCGTGGGAAACATTTCAACAATGGGGGCAGAACTACGTTTTTCGCGGTTTTTAAGAAATTCGAAAAAATTGTTCTATTTTTGAAATTGCGTACTGCGCTTGCTATTGAGTGCATAAAATGTTGTTATTATGAAAATTGTAGATAATTATATCCTGTTTAATATTGTAACTCACAAATATTGTGCTACGGCAACGGGCCTCGAGATATTTAAAAAAATTAAAAAATGTCTCAAAATATTGTTGTTTTTTGGCCACAGAAAATTTAGCCTTAAGAGATTTTTGTTAGAAAACTTGTTTTTTCCATGTTGGCATCACTAGAAACAAGTCAGAAAAAAAATCTTCTATCTGGCCTTTTGCAAGGTAACCACCTTTTTTTGGTACATTTACCCTGGACTATAAATGTAAACCGAATTAATCCGAGAAGACGCGTGCTACATTCTGTCACATGAAAGCGCGCCCCAAGTCATTAAAAACGCGACATATATTTTCTTAAAACCTAGAAATTGATGGCCTTGAGATAAAGTATTCTGCGCAGTTGTTCTGTATATATATGTATGTATATATACTACATTTAGTTATTTCATGTTTGCTAATGTAAGGAGAAGATATTTTTTTTAAATATCAGAATATTGTCTTACATCTAATTGTACTTCAAAAGTTCACTGCATATCTCTAATTCGTTCATTTACACGTTAATTTACGTTATACGTAATTAATTCACAGCCCAGGTAATAACGGCTTTAATAAATTCCTTTAACATTAATAATTCAAATAACGATTATTTTTAATTTGATGTTCAATTCTTAACAAACAGTAAAGTGTGTGCATTGGTTCTAATACACCGGGAAAAATGAATTTTTCTCATAATAAAAAATAATTACCTAATAGCCGGCACGCAGATAACCTTCAATACTACAATGTTTATGAATTTGGTTTATCTGTCCATCTGTCTGGCTAAGTATATTCGGATTGCTATGTATTTGATATACCTTATTAAACCTTACCACAGCATGTTCGGTATTGAAAACGAAGTGTGTAGCATTAAGAGTTAGTTTACATGGGCACTGAGAAGAATTCCATTACATTATGGTCTGTGTGGGAAAATCGTTTACGGTGCATTTTAAAGAAATAATACTATTACAAACAAATTGACATTGTTAAACATCAGTGAAGTGCACTACAAGGTGCTACCTAGAAAAGATGGTGTGCCTAGCATTGTTTATCGTTCATTTTCAGCTACAAAAAGCATCCGGTTTCAGTGCTCTCTGCCAGCAATAATTGCTGGACATGCATTTTCAATTGTGATTTTGTTTTCATAATTTTAACTATTTTCTTTTCAGTTGGGATAAGCGAATTTAAGTTTAACCAAGTTGCATATTTTGTGTTGTGTATAAATTCTATTGATCTAAACAAAATAGATATTTTTATCCAACGTACATTTTATTCCTAAATTAAAAGACGATATAAAATAAACACATGAATAAAATTAATCTCAACGTTACGCTTTTTTAGAAACGCTTTTTAAAACCATAATTAGATTATGGTTTTAGATGGCGATTATATTATGGCAATTAGATGATGGTTTTAAACAATAAACCGAAATGTTGAGATTTATTTTATTCGTGCATTTATTTTATATCATGATTTGGTTTTAAAAAGTAATTAGAAACGTTGCAATCTATTTTATTAATGTGTTTATTTTATATGATGATGGTGGTTTTAATGAGTAAACTGAAACGTTGAGATTTATTTTATTCATGTTGTAATTTGATATTATCTTTTAATTTATGAATAAAGTGTACGTTAGATAACAACATCTATTTTGTTAGTATTAGATATCGCAACGTAAATTACTTAATTATTATATTATTGAAATTTTACATGACTATGCAAAAGAATCCGTGTATGTTACTGCCTATGTGTGCGATTACTCACGGGTGTTTTTAATAGAGTGATGCATTTTCCTCCTGAACTGTGCATAGTATCCTAACACAAGTTTGTTAGATAAAAATAAATTTATATCCAGGACAACTCAAAGAAATCGATTCATTGCCGTTTATGGTTGTTAATTGTTGGAAGAGCATTTTTAAATGTGTTGTGGGTTTTGTACCTGAATTAAATTTTATGAGGTGTGTTTAAAAATGTCTATAGGACTATGGAAAGGAATTCGGATGCATTTCCGTCTATAGGCGAAAATTCTAAAAGTGAATTTTCAAAAATGTGATGAGGTTTCTAACTGGATTCAATTTTAGCATGCTATTTAGTCTGCATGCAAATATAAAGGTGTGCGCAGGATTGAAGAAATTTCACTACATTTCTAACTACGGACGGTATTCGCTGAAACTGAATTTTTTAAATATGTTATGTGTTTTCTAAGTTGTTTGTTAATATACCTTCTATCACCTTATTACCCGACTGAAAAGAAGGGTTATGTGTTTCACGCGTGTCTGGGTATGTGGATTTCTTTACACCCTCGAAACATCACAACGGCTGGTTGGATTTTAATAAATGAGATCTCTATCAATTCGTCTTAATCGTCCGATGGTTATATTATAGGTTTTGTTTTTATAAATTCAAAATGGTGGCCGTAAAATAAAAAATGGCGGTAAAGACGAAAAAAAAATTATGCACCCTATTGAGTGGCATATCCTTTTATAGGTCTTTCAAAATGAAGACGATGTTTCATTGACCATTTTGCAGTCAGAAGCTCCGTTTAAATATTACACAACCTGGAAGTTATGCACTTTGGATCTCTACCTTTACGGTAACTCTAAACTTCATAATAGACATCTATAGGCTTCATCAAAACAGTGTTTGTAGATAGGAACTAATAATTAAACACAATTTAAAAGTCATCAATACAAGTAAATAAAATAAAGGTAAGTAATATAAAAAATAGTTTCATATTGATGAGAAATAATTAATTAGTTCGCTTTTTACGCAGTCGGTTTTTTTTTTTTTTTTTTTTTTTAATTTAATATATTATTTATCAATGAAGCTTCTTGCGAGTTTTCTTGATGTATTGGAAAGTAATTCATATTTTATGCTTTAGGCATGATTTTTCCAAAAATCTTCCGATTTAATTGTCGCTTATTTGGTGATAGAATTAAATTATTTTACAGATAATTTACATATACAGTATCATAAAAAAATTATAAAAAGTATACTTACTTTCTGTTTTGCTTGTTTTAATTGTTTGGGGAGCTGGTGTTGACGTTGTAGTAGGACGTGGGATTTCTGAAAATATGGAATTAAAAATTATGATCAACCTTTTCCATGCTCTATATCTTATTATTAAATGATATGATAATTAGGTTAACTTGAAACACATGACATAGATGCAATAATTTATAATAGATATATTTATTACTTATGTAACGTATAATAATTTGAAATATGTGCATTAAGTCGAAAAGCATGCTATTTAACATAAATAAATGAATGTGAGTCGACGATGTATCAGTATTTTATCTCAATACATGTCTTTGGTAACTTCTGATGAGTTTGAATTTTTTCAAATATAATAAATAATCCGATAAAATTAGAGCTTTTTGATTATTTAATTGTAATTAGGGTAGAAAATGCAATTATTCTTGCTACAAAATTATAATTATGCAAACTTTATATTTTAACAAGTTACATCATACTTTTACTTGAAATCTGCTCCACATTTTACAAACAATTCTTGTTAAGATAATTACGTCTTTGAAATAAAAATTAGCCGCGCTTCGCCAGTCTAGGTTTGCGTGGTTTTCTGAACGAACCTATTGTTGGGGGACCCACTCATTTAGGCACTCTGTAAAAACAAATATGTAAAGTTATTAAAATTTCTCTATTAAACTGGGATTCCTAGAGCATTTTATGTAATGGTAACAACACAAATTTCATGTAACAGAAACACTTTTGCAGCGTAAAACAAAAAAAAAAACTGTAAGGTTATTAATTTTTTTTAGGAAACTGGGATACCTAGAAATATTTAGTAACTACAGATAAAATTGTAGTTAGATTACTGTAATTTTAGTAGACTCTTTTGTAAAGCTACAGACTTCTGTAGCTTTACAAAAACTAGATTTGAAGATTTATATTTTTTTCTGTATAGAGTACAGATAAAATTTTAGTAAGCATATTGATTTCTGTAACTTTACAACTGTAAAATTATAGATTTTCTTTTAAAGTGGAATTTAAATCTGACATTCTTGCTCTTTCTTCTTCATAAAGCTGTAACACGGCGAACACTGTAATGTGCCCTGTCTGATCTGCATCCATAAATCGTTAATACGACATAATCATTATAACAGTGGACTAATTAAAAGTGACCGCTATTAACGATTTATGCACTTCGCGAACATAAATCGTTAATATGGCTATCAATATTTAAATTGCACATCGCTACTTCTAAATAAGGTGGATTGAAAAGAAGAGATAATGTTCTATATTTTATATAAAGATTGTAAACGATTCGCTAAAAAGCGAATAATACATCATAACTTTTAAATAGTTACATGAAAAAAAAATTAATAAACATAATATCAAGAATAATTTAAAAGTAAAAAAAGATTTATTTTAAGTACAAGTTTTTGTTATAGCGTACTAAAAAAAGGTTGAAGGACTATTGATTGAAATAAACATATTTTTTAAACGAAATGTATTCAGTTGTGAGTGATTTTGTTTATTAGTATGTTTAAAAAATATAAAAGGATAAATAATTTTAAATTCATCTGCATGGCAATAAAAAAACGATCAAAGTCAACGGGAAGATCGAACCCACACAGAGTTGGGAAATTCGTAATTGCAATTATCTTCAATGTAATTATTAAAATTTAATTGCATGTAATTAATTATATTTAAAATTACATGCGGTAAAAAAACTGTTGCAGCGCTCAAGTCGGAACTGCTCCCATGCCATTATATGGCGAAATGTCTGCATTTGAATGTGTCTAACTATAATCAATTACATTCAATTAACTTGTAATTTCATTGCGGAAAATTTAGATTACAAATTTGCCCAACTCTTACCCGCAATCATTTCCAACATTATCGGCACTTATAAAAGCGGATTTAAAACTTTGCGACGATGAATCGAAGAATTTCGCCTTATTCTTGAAGCAAGCAATGACATTTACATGATCACATCATGATGCCATACCTTTTTTGAAAAAAAAAAAAAAAAAGATTTTTAACCCCCGAGCGGTGGAGGAGGTAAATTGCAAATATATATATATATATATATATATATATTAATTATTATTTACAAGATATTGTATTGTCACAGAAAATACAACACATTACCAAAAATATTTCAGGAAATGGAAGGTCAAAGGAAGTTAAAATTCGATTGCAAGATTTGAGCAGAACGGGCACGCAAAGGATGATAAATAAAATCATGTAAAGATGATCTTGCACAAAAGAACTAATAAAAATGTCACCTTATTTTCATATGTAAATAAATTCTGTAGCAAATAATTCTTGAAAAATAATTAAATATTAAATTTTTGATAAAATTCTCCTTACGTCTCATTGATTATAAATAAGAATTTAATTGTCTTTTATCCATACAATTCACACGCTTAAATAAATTTGCTGTAATTTTATATTCAAATTCAATTAATAATTATAAAAAACCACGTGTTTGAATATTGTCCTTAATTTATCATTACATCCCAGCTCAGTTTCTTTTAAACAAGTTGTGACAGGAATGAAAATAATAATAGATTTCCTTTTTTGAAAGAAGATTTTTTATCTCGAAATCTAGGCAAAATACCTTAAATAAATAAAAATAATATTTCAATTTCGACAAAGGACTGTCTATACCGCTTCCTTGATACACACACAAAATTATAAATCATCGGACATCTTCGAAGTCTTTGAGAGCTCTGGCAGGAATACATTTATAGATGCATACGCTTTTCAGCTTTTAAAAGTACAGAGAAATCATTCAATTGTAAATATTTTTTTGTAATATATAACTTCTATATCGAGCTTACTTTATAAAAAACAACTTTAATCTAAAATTATATGAAACTACATTATTTTTAAGTACAACTAAGCAACGTACCGTACAGTTTGATGGTACCTTCCGTTTCCCCTAAGGAATTTTTAGCTACACAGGTGTAGGATCCATAATCTTCGGGTTTCAGATCCTTAATTCTAAGATGCATCTTACTTTTGTAGCTTCCTGTATCAAGAAGCATGATGTCATACTTAGAATTCGTTAATATTATGATACCACCTTCTTTCTTCCAATACGTAACTGACTTAGGAAAGTTTTCAAGTCCACAATCTAAGAGGACATCTGTATCTAAAGGAGCACCTACAAGCTGATTTGGGATCCAAATCATTGGAGCAACTGTAAATTAAAAGAAATTGATATATTTTAACTCTTGATTATTATAAATGCATAAATGAACAAATAAATTATCCAAATAAACAAAAACGTGATAAGGATATTTATTAAATACAATTGTATTATAATTATACAAGGTGATTCAAAAAAGATGAGAAAAAATTTAAGAGGTGATAGTACACACCCAAACAAACATTTTGTATCAAAGAATGCATGGTCGAAAACTAAACGTAAAAAGTTAGAGGGCGCCAAAAGTTATGTTCTTATACGAGGCAAAAACATACAATGAACGATTAAGTTAAGTTACGAAAAAAATTTAATGGCATTTGATTACAATAAGTGCTCAAAACATTGACTGGCAGCTGTTATGCACGCAGTACAACGGCGAAGAACAGATTGGCGAATTTTCTGAAACACACCAAACATATCGCGAACTTCCCCTACAGCAGCCGAAAGCTTGGCGACAAGTTCTTCTGCGGATTCAATGGGAGTCTCATACACAGGAGATTTAACTTATCCCCACAAAAAAAAAAAAAAAAATCGAGACACGAAAGATCTGGAGAGCGCGGTGATGCCTGGTGTGTTTCAGAAAATTCGTCAATCTGTTCTTCGCCGTTGTACTGCGTGCATAACAGCTGCCGGTCAATGTTTTGAGCACTTATTGTTATCAAATGCCATTAAATTTGTTTTCGTAACTTAACTTAATCGTTCATTGTGTGTTTTTGCCTCCTATAAGAACATAACGTTTGGCGCCCTCTAACTTTTTTACGTTTAGTTTTAGACCATGCATTATTTGATACAAAATGTTTGTTTGGGTGTGTAGTATCACCTCTTAAATTTTTTCCCATATTTTTTTAATCACCCTGTATACAATTCGATTGTAAAGAACATATTGTTGTATAGAGCAGAAGTATGGAGAATTATGGAGACAGAAAGAAAGAAATTAGCGTGAGTAGAAATGGATGCCCTCAGAAGATCATACAGGAAATCAAGAATAGATAGAATAAGAAATGAAATAATCAATGTAATGATGAAAATAAAAGAAACCATATTAAATGATATTAAAATGTAAAAAAAAAAAATTAGTCTGGTATGGTCATTTAAACTCTTTATCTACTGGCGGTACTTTTAAATGTACCATTAAAATAACTTGTTATAAGATTCATTTAATGCATAGATTAGCATTAATACAGTTTAGAATGAGTTATACATGCAATACTTTATCTTGTTCAAAAAGCATTATTGGTTAAATACATTGGTTGAGCACATACAAGCTGATTAAGGATCCAAATCATTGCAACAACTGAAAATAAAAATACACTGAAGTATTTAAATGTTTCTGTGATGTATTGTTTTCTATATTTTAGTTTTATCACAAACAAATTTTAAAAATACACGATTCCCATTTTTTTTATACTTCTTGCACAATAATTGCTCAGTTCAGATGTTTTTATAAGAATTTTAAACGATTCTGTGATTGTTTGTTATATGAATAAAGATACTCTTTTCAAAATTTAGCTGTTAAACCTTTAATTTATTTTACACGTCTGGTAACAATCGGATGACTTTTTATCCATTTTGATTTAAGTTTTCCATGTTTCGAAACAGACAAAGTAATAATGCAAATGTACTAAAAAATTAAATACATATTTTAAGCAGAATTTACGTTTTTTAAAATCACATATCCAGTTAAAAAGAGAATAATAAGAGAAAAATAATTAAAGAGAAAACAACATTACAATCTTGACAATCTTGCCCTTTTCCTCGGCGGTCAGGGGGATATGTATCCTTCTTTTAAAATTAAAAAAAAAAAAAACTTTAAGTCAAGTCCTTTTTTAACAATTTCTATTCATTTATTTATTTTAACAATCAATAGTAAAAACATCTTTCTTTTTTTCTTTTCTTATTATTTCAATCTCTATGTTTTATTCTTTAACTTGATATTTTTTTTCTATTCCTATTTTTTCTTATTTACTTTTGTACTAAATCTACAATCACGTAGTTTACGTCTTAAATATTTCATTTTTGTATATTTGATTTTATCGCAACAATGAAATGTGTAAAAGCATTATGCGTAACCTTTGGAATTCCCTCGATTAAATTGCTCTTTTCTCTAAAATAAAATGTCCAAATAAATCGACTGAATGATATATCTGAAAGGAACACTACCGATATGTAAGAAAATGGGCAATAAAAAAGAATTTATAAAAAATGCCTTATATAAAAAGAATTACATTTTTCTTAATATCAAATCTAAATCAACCTCTTCTATTTGGCGCTGTTATATAAACATATACATTTTCTTCATAAACAAGAATTACGAGTAAATTTTTGGCCACATTTTACGAGTTTAAAGATAAATAGCAAAGATATAGGGTAGTTGTGTTTCTTCAAAAAAGCGAAAAAACATGAAAGTTATTTTCTAGTAACTAAAATGACTACGCCATAAATTATATCGAGAGGAAATTTAAAGAATATATTTTCTATAGACTGTACTTCTAGCTTACTGCTGTTAAAAATTTCATATCGTTCCTCGCAATCTTTCTTTTATATTTGACGCTGCCTCGAGCAATTTTTTTCGATACCCTATGGAATACGTTGTATAAAATATTTTTTCTGTATGTACATGATTATTACAATTCTTTTTGTAGTTTTTTATTTATGTACAAGAAATCTTCCTTTATAATTTAATTTTTCATGAAAGTAATATTAATGAAAACGTGATTGATATGAACATGGATAGAATGGATTTAAATAGATCAGTAAATACATAAGAATTTCGAAATTGTGTATGGTTTATATATCTGTTATTTAAAAGAAAATAACAGAAGTTAAATCCGATGTTAACTGATTTATCAATGAAAATGTAGCGATTTATGTTTCACCGTAACAATAGATGGAACACATGTCGCTGACGCACAGGGGTTGATGCCATTTTTGGAACTATTTTCGCGACTAATAGTCTGTTTTTTAATATCAGTTACGCCTAGCGTGCAAAAACAGCTAGTTTTAATTTTATTACAAAATTATATTACAATTTTATTTTAAAACACAAACATTTTATTTATAAACAAAATAATACTCACACTTTTATTTAACAAACACATTATTTTTATTTAACACACATTTACTTTTATTTATTAGTTATTTTTGTATTATTTTGGTTCAGTTATTTAAGCACATATTTAATTTTATTATATAACACACACCTTTTGTTATAAAACTGCAAAAATAACTACGAATTAAAAGGAGGAGACATATAGTGTTGTATCTACCAGTTGCAATTGAAGTAACTGAAGAGATACTTACTTACAAGCTGGTGGCTGTTTTTTTTTTTTTTTTTTTTTTTTTTTTTTTTTTTTTTTTTTTTTTTTTTTTTTACATATCGGATAAACAGCTTTTAACTGCGATAGGACAAATTTCCATCAGTAAATTTTAATAGAAAATGTAACTTTATTTAAGAATCTTATTCATGCGACACTTCACTCAAAAATATGATCAAAATTTCTATTCGTTTTTACTGGTAAAAGCCCCGGTATTATAATATCTTTCAATGACACTGAGAAAATTTCGTTTAGGTTGACACAATGTGGCGGAAACGAAGGGCCTAACAACAGCCGAAATAAACACAAAAAAATGAATATATATGTTTTTGCCATAATTATGATTGAAATTATGCAATATTAATGAGCTTAATTAAAGAGAAACTTTTTATTCAAATTTATTGGTGGAAGTTTGCTCCAGCGGTAATCAGCCCCTGCAAAACCGGTTACGATACCAAGCCAATTTCCGGCGTTAACACACGAGGCGAAAAATTGCCCTTTTTGCACCAAAAAGAAATACCAGTGCGTCTGCGACAACTGTACCCAAACGCTTTTTGAAAATAGCCAGTTTACTTAATAAAAGACATGAAGTTGCACTTAGATACAAGGCACATTTTATAAAATAAATTTTCTTATACAAATTATGTTTATTTACTTGACCAAAAAGAAAATAAGAAAAAAGAAAGTAAAAAAAAGAAGCCTCGCACCCATGTTAATTTCCATATTACTAAATTATGCAACATCTGTTTTCTATTTTTATAATTATTTTTTAATCTTGTTTTTATGCGATTATAGTTCATGAAGAGTTATTTTGAGTCCAATACAGTCTTTGTTTCATCAATGTCCGTATATGCATTTGAATTTCCAGCGAGTCTGACAGATGTATTTCTGATTAGAAATTTTTTATTTAATTTTGAAATAACACAATTTGTTGTAATTTAATTGTAACTTCTTAACTTCTTAACTTCTAACTAACTTAATAACTTCTTTAATTGTAGGATTATTAAAATTTTTATCCATTTATATAAGGGAAAATTTTCTGCTTAAAAAAATGTGGCAAATCTATACGTACTCTGTTCGTAAATTTATTTTAGGGAAGTTTTATTCTATGATATCACTAATTAGAAAAATATTTCCGTATAAAGCACTAAGTTTGAAAGCCCTATTTTAAAAGCTTTTAGGATTTCTAACATATCATTGTTAAAAAGCTTAGAAACCTAGATTGTTAGAAAGGTTACTGAATTTTTGTAGCATTTTTGTTTGTCCTTTAATAGTTTAGATGCATTTCTAAAATTTTTATATAAATATATGCATTTAAAAAAATTTCTGGAATATACTCTATTTTATTTTATAGATGCAGATAAAAAAAAAAAAAATACAATTTTCGTCACTTACTTGGTATCGTTAACTTGTACTTATTACAATAAATTTAATTTGTTTCACTTCAATTGAAGATACAAATGTAAGAATGTGTTGTGTCACATTTGCTTTTTTGATGTTTTATTTTATAAATGAAGGTGTTAAGAGGTAATATCTCATATAGTAAAATTGAGATAATAAGATTTTAATTACCCATGAAGATAGGCAACATTATATCTTAATATTTCGATATTTACTCATTTAAAGAATAATAGTTTTTTTAATATTACATAATTATAAATTAATAACTTTTCTATGAGAGTTTAGAACACTGTTAAAAATTTTGCAGTACCTTGAACCAATTTTATGTAATTTCTGCGTCATATAAATAAAATATACATTTTTCATTTAATTAGTGGTGGCAGAATCCTTGGAATTTCCAAGAGTTGCACGCATCTTACATCCTTAAACTAAGCTTATTATTTCTAAAAGTGATAAAAATGGACTTAAAAGGTATATAAATACCTTTATTCATATCGACATATTTTTCATCGCTTAGACGGCTACATTCTCAAAATTTTTGTTGATACAAATATTTTGCAGATGTTTTAATTTCTTAAAAAACAACAACAAAAAATTGGAGAATAAAATCGCGAGAACAAATGTATAATGAAAAACAAGTACAGATAGAGAACTACAGCTTTGGCCGGATTATGTATCATACAACCTTTTACATATTAGTTTTAAAATAGTAGAATAATTTTAGCATCAAAGTTTTATTTGCAATCATTTATCCAGGAATCAACAGATATATTTTTACACAGTGAGAATATTTGCAATGATTCAGCCTCCATTGAGTTACCTAAAACTTGGAAAGAGATGCTCTACACAATAATAAACAACAAAAAAAATAAGCCACGTTCACAAATATTCAGGGTTCTCGCTGCCGCTCGCTATTGCGCCAAATCGTGACAAATGATTCAGCTGGCGAGTAAACTAACAATCAGACTCGCCAAATTGAGAGTGCTCAATTTCTGCTCTGTTTGTATGTGTGTGCCAACACACTCGAGACTTATCCTCGTTTCTGAATGATTGATGTAGCTTTACATGTTCAATCGCACCATGCCATTTACATTTCTCTATTTATAGATATATTTCTCATACTTATCATAATAATTGCGATTTCAATTGTTCAGTTTTTCTTAGTGTATGATTGACTGTACCTACTCCATATGCAATTTACTTGTTTTATATGTATTTAGAAGGTTATGTCTCTTTGGTGAAGAAATTTATTATGGGGCTAGTAGGCGCATTGAACACGGGGTAAGTTGGCTCAGCGTCTGGTGTGTGCTGGTAGGTTGAAATACAACACACACAGTGAAAAGTGGTTGTAATGCAATATTTTGGACACATGGGACTTGCCCAAACGGAGACACACGATTCTTTATTTGTGACGACTGTAACTCTGATAATGATACAGAGTAAGATAGAAGTTACTCAGTGTTAATGTTTTATTCGTTATTTTTATGACTGTATAATTTAGAATTTACATTTTACGGCGATAACGCCTTTGTTTAAACTTACTGGTAATAATGAAATTGATTTCTTTGAACTACGTGCCTTATTTGAGTTTCATTTAAATTTTTATAAAGCGTGTGCCAACTTATCCCATAGGTATAAGCAACTTGCCCCGTGACGGGGTAGGTTGGCGCATAATTTTCCTTTTACTTGAGGCTTCTGCTAAACATAAACTACAAGAGCTACAAACTCAAAACTCTGAGTAATTGTAGCAAAATGTCTGTTCTTTAAAAGCGGAGTTAAATTTTGTTAATAAACTTAAACAAAAGATTTATAAAAATCAATAACTAAAAACTGCGCCTATTAGCCCCGGTCTCCCCTATGCGATAGGTTTTTGCCAGTTAATCACTGTCTATGCACCGGCGTAGCGCTGGTAAAACCGTAAACAAAATTACACGCAAAAAGTGCCAAATATTGAAAAGTTTTGCTGGAATGTGGTGTTGAAAATAACCATACTATTTATTAGTTGTACGTAAAGTATCATGGGTTGGTTAATTTTTCCTATCGGTCGAAATCTCATAGCAATTTTTAGTGTATATTTTCACAATGGATAAATAAAAGATAGCTGCTATCTTTTATTCAGATTGCTAAAAGAATGTCTGAAACATTTGCACATTTAGGAGACATTTAGAATGTATTTAGTTTTAATAGTTTCTGTAGCGGATAGTTGAATTTTTATTTTTTGAGTAGTTAAAAAAAATAGGTTATTTTAGAAAAATGGATACAATGAGAGGTTAAAGATAGATTTTTTCTGTGTTTCACGCCAAACCTATTGTGCTAACAATTATTTTCATTTGGCTACTGTTTTTTATTTCTTATTCGCCAAACCGCTAATGTTGGTCAAAAGCCATCGAGAATACTGCGAATATCCATGTCCATTTTATTTTATTTTATAGTTGCACTTATTTTTCATTATACATATGGTCTCGTGATTTTATTTACAAAATTCTAGTTTTTAAAAATTGTTCCGAAAATATTTGTATCAGCAAAGATCTTGAATATCGCCGTTTGAACAATGAAACATATGTTAATTTGAATAACAATAGTTATATGTCTTTTAAGTGTATTTCTTATCAATTTTAGCAATTATTATCCTAGTTTGGATGATTTGAAGTTATTTTCACACATAATATTACAGCGCATCTTTTATATTTAAAGAAATGTGGCTTTTTATATCTGGCTATGACATTAAATAGAAAACCAAATATTTAAATTTAAAATAATAAAAAACTTATTCATAAACAGTAAAGCATACATTTCTTTTATTTATTCATAAATATTTACATGAATGTTTAATTTTCTTCATTTAAATAATAATGTTCAACGTGTCTTTACTGTAAATTTAACTGTAAATTCCTAAGAATATAATAGATATTTTGTAATGCATTTAAATAAACACATATATGATAAATTTATCTTATAAAAGGTAATTACTTACATTTAACATTGAGCATAATACGCTTACTGACGGAGGGTTGGACGCCATTTGAAGCTATACATAAATACGCTGCCATATGTAGTCGACTTACTTTCGTTATATTGAGATACTCTCCGTGCATAACTGAATCTGAAAATAAAAATATTTATTTTAAATCTCATTATATTTTGTAATAAAGACACATTTGTTTAAAGAGTGAAAATACATTATAACATAATTTTTGCTAACATTGAAATGTCAGTTTACCATTTGTAATACTGGCCTTATGAAATTTTCTGAACGGAATCTATCTATGAGCGCTGTATACAAAATACTATAACACCCTCTGAATGGCGTACACCTTGGAAGCGCGGAATGTACACGGTATTCATAGGTGTCCGATTTCAGAGATTAAAAACATACAAATACTTATGTGTTGGGTATTGAAAAAGTGTCTTCTAAACAGAGGTGTCCACTATTCGGGAGTCTCCGTTATGGAGGTTTTACTATAACAACCTCAAATACATAATTTGTGAATTATACTGAAGCATAGATGAGTTGAACAAAATAAGTTGTTAAAGTTTTGAAATTTTATTTTACAAAATAAATGAAATAAATGCTTGTCTACGTTATGTGCATTTTAAAACAATGTAATATATTGTAAAACTGAATTGTTTTTTCTATAAATTAATTCTGAGGTAAAACTATAAAAACAACTGAAAGCCTATGTATATTTAAAGTATGGCAATTTTGAACATAAATTAGATCTTTTGTTATCTTTCCAGTGGAGTAGCGCCTGGAAGGGGTGTGGGGGGAGGGGGGTGGATCATTTAACTATCAACATTATTATATAGTAAATTAGGCTTTATTGAACGTTATGCGATTACACAAAGTAAAATTTAACATACATTAATACTGATCATAAAATGTTCCACAAGCCTCCTTACGCTACGCCACCGACCTTTACCGCAGTAACTGTTCACTCAATTCTCCTTAATTTATTTTAATTTCCTTTTAATACAACAGTACTCTACCATTTCTCTGTTCAATAAACTAAAAGTTTTGATTACATTTTTAAAACTTGCGTGAAACACGTTTATTTTTGTCATAAAAACCAGAATTTGTATTAAAAAAATTTTTTCAAAAAAAAAAAATATATAGGAATGTGTCATAGAATTTTTTATAAAAATTTCGAGCTATCAAAATTACTTATATATTTATTTTTATAAAAATTAGACCAAAATTAGACCGGATATCAAACTTACTAAAATTCAATATTAAAAAGTAGTTTAAATTTTTCCTTTTAAAAAACACACTCATACGTTTCCCACAATAATTAAAACTCTTATTTTTTAAAAAAGTATGTATATTTTTTTAAATATTTAGTCACAACTAAAAATTTGTGATACAAAAATTCTGCAATATTTATACATACACGTCTTCTAATTATAAGTTCTTACAATTAACAGTTCATTCCGGCTATAAAATTACGCTTTGTTTTCACAACTATTATACGCAAAGATTTAAAAAAAAAAAAAAAAAAAAAGGATTTTTGTAATCACATTTGCCATTCGGGAAGAACAAACAAATAAACAAAATTTAAATAATTACTGAATATGGTCATTTCAACGTAGACAGCCCCTTATTAAATATTTAATTTAAAAAAAAATTGTCACTTTTTTTCCCTGAAAACTCTTCCTCAAAGCCGTGCACCCATTATATATAACCAAAAATTAATTATTGCCTACGGCAGCCCTATACTTCGGCTAACAAAAATAAATAATCAATGTTTTTATAAAAAAAATAAATCTTATGCAGAAATAATTTCCTGGTGAATATTTTTTTTTATTTAATAATAATCCAAAGATATAATTTTAAATTGAATTTCAAACTATTTTTTAAACTTTAACCAGCTGCATGAAAAATCATTTTTCAATATTTTAGACTGATATTCGTTATCCGCTTATATAAGTTTCGAATTCCATACACGAGTGAGATAACCATATTTCCTCTGTTATACTTGGGTAATTAATTAGCCGCTAATTGGCTTTTTGTTCGGATGTTGATGTTTTAATTAAGTAATGAGCGATTACATCTCTTAGATCCGTCCTTGCAAATAAATTTCCTGTTACATAAGTTCCTGTTTTTGATTGACCCATAAGGGAATAATACTTCTAAATCTTCTATATACAATTTCACGTTATAAAATGCTTTTACAAACCTATAATTTTTCGGGAAAAGTGTCCAGTTAAAGTGTTGGCATTGAGCTCACAGGGTATTCGCAACAATTGTATATTATACTCGTAATTCAAAAAATAATACCTCTCGGAAAAAAAAAAAAAAAAAAAAGCTTAATTAAGGGGTGGGGATTAGCTCACCCATTTACCATCTTTATACTTAACCAATGAATCGCCAAATCTAATCAGGGAAGCGTTTCATCAGAATAAACCGAAATATCAAATTTAAAGGAAATCTGATAATTCTGTATGAAAAACCAATTTATCTGAATTAATGAGGGTAGTTAGCCCACCTCCTATTTCCCTTTTATACTTAACCAATGTACCCCTTAAAACTAATCACGGAAGCACCTTATCAGAATGAAGCAAATAGGATATTTCTATCCAGAGTTGTTATCCGTTCACGTACATACATACGTACGCACAGTCGTAGAAAAAAAAGTAAATACCTCCTACTAACTCTGCAACACATTGTAATAGAAGAAAGATACTGGTACCAAACGATCGGACATAGAGTCTACATTTAAATGATGTATGTAAAATTTGCTTAGGGGGATCTACAAATAAAAACCGGACCATACATTGTTTTTTTTAAGGGCAAAACCAAATTTTGATGATATATTTCAAATCTTTGGATCAAACAATGCTAGGAACAAAATTTCAAATTATTTCTATTATAAGTTTTTGAATTATAAACATTCAAAATTTAGAGTTTTTAGTGTTAAATTACATTTTAATAGTTTTATTAATATCTCCTTAAATTATAATCCTAATGTGATAATTTTTTTGTGGGTACAATACTAAAAACACAAACATACATACATTGAATTTGTAAATTTAAAGCATTTATAATATGAATTATGAAATTAATATTCGAACAAAAAAATATGAATTGCAATCTGCAGTTTTTTTAATATATTTATTATGTCCTGCTATATACGAATTGTCAATTTCAATTTTTCATCGCAAGTAGTTTTCGAATTATCATTAAAAATCGCCAAAATCATGGTTTAAGTGGTAATGATGTGCAGAAAAATATAATTCGAGAATATATATATTACTCATTTTATTGAAATATTTGGGGTGGCAATAGTCAAAACACACTAAGCGAGTGAAAAAGGACCTATTGGCAAGATATAATACATGAATGGAAGTGTCATAGTCATTCTGTATCATTAAAAAAAAATGAGTACAGAACATCAATTCGGATGCAACCCCTAAAATATGCTTGTTTTCAAATAATCAATTTCTCTGAAACTAATCGACGATCATGAAAATTTGGATTTAGGCTAATTGAAGAGTGCAGAATCCATTTATCGTGTCAAACATGGGTATTGCTATTTAAAAAGACAGTTTGGGTTCATTTTGATATGTAGATGGCCCCTAAGCAAATTGTATATACATCATTTCAAAGTAGACTTTATTTCTAATAGTTTGGTACCAGTAATTTTATTCTACAATAATTTGTTGCAGAGTTAGCATGGGCTGTTTACTTTTTTTTTTCATGACTGTACATACAGAACATTAGCCTGTGAGCTAAAAAAGAATAACAATTTTACAATTTCTTATTCACACTCTTAAATATCTTCCCAATTAGCGAGATAGTACGGGAAATAGAGGCAGGTTATACGTACTGCTTATTATAAACCACTGCATGATTTTATATGCATGAAAGAGACATTATATACGAGGTGTCCACTCTCAATGTGTCCGAACGCTAATTCCTAAACCGTTAGGCAAAGACATACTGTCCCAGCTACAAAAGTGTTTTAAATAAAGTAAAAAATTTAAAAAGCGATTTTGGTCTATAAAATCCTTTCTTAAAAAATACGAAATTTAAATTTTTATACTGTGTCCCGGTTCTATAAAATATATTTAGTAAAAATATCCTGTACAAAAAAATGTTCATTCTTGTACGAATAAAACTGGCCCAGTGATAGCTGTTTATAGTTGAAGGATATTTTTTTTTGCTGCGATATAGGAGTCATTCACAAATTTACTAGAAATATAACTCACTGTCAGATATATATAAAAAAAATAATAATAGTTGAGAGTAAAATTAACATTGGCATATAAATTTGAAATCCATTTTCAATCTGACATATTAAAGAAAAATATACAACTTGTAATAAAATATAAGTTAAAAAATAGCAGAATTTCTGTGAAATGAAATAATGAAAAGCAACAAACACTATTCTTTAGAAAATAATACATATCTTAAAATTACATTAGATTATCTAATCTAAAAGTTAAATAATAATAATTAAAGTTGTCCTAAAACTCGCTCAAAGTGACTCCTTGGAGCTGCAATGCAGAAAAGTACAAGTGAAGTAAATCCTTCTAATAATTTAAGTACTTTATGTGGGATCCCTCGAAGCATGACACAACCCATCTATGTTCAGATGCAGAAAATTGGTATAAGTCATGCAATTCAAAGTTTCGATAAATAAGGTCAATTTTAGTGTTAGATGAATAGTATTTTTTTTTTTGTCTTACTTAATGAAATTTTTACTTAATATCACTTACCGAGGAACCGTAAAAAAAATAAAATTTCGAAACGTTATAAGGTATGTTTTTATTCATCCATACTCCTTTTAAAATAATTTTTTACCTAATTTAAAACATTTTTGCCATTGGAACTATACGTCTGTGCTAACTGCTTAAAATTGACCCATTGAGAGAGTATATTTTTTTCAATTTTCGACAACCTCGTTTTATTGTGTAGATTACCATGAGTAGATATAGATTGTATTTAATTGACATTAAACTTTCTGTGTACTTTTTTGTATTTATTACATTTGAATTTTCATATTTGCATAATTAATTGAAAATCTCTATGTGCTCATTCTCCCTCAAAATTTTAACGAAGTAATTCCGAAATTTACCAAAAATTGTTAAACCAGGTTATTAATAACGATACGCTCCAGTAACGAGAAAAATTTTATTCTATTATTCAACATTTTTATTATATTATTTATTGATATTTTAAGCCTATAATTTTGTATGTTTTGAGGATGGACCTTTTCTTTTGTCGTAAAAATTGAGATTAAGTATTTATAAATTGGATAACTAGACCGAATAATAATAATAATAATAAATACCACCTGTTGACCTTTCAAATTATGCATTTTCAAAGTAATTTAATGCTCCTAAATTTTATTAAATGAAACAAAATCAACGTTTTCTCAAACCCAGCGTTGAATTCACATGAAGTTACGTTAAAAATAATTTAAAGAAAAGTTTGAAAAATTCAAACAAAATTCTATTCTTCTATTATATTTCAAATTGCTTAAAATGCGTTCAGCCATCAGAGAGAAAAAGTATTCAAGATGGGACTCGAACCCGGGTCATCGGTATAGCTCACAGACGATCGGTTTCCTTTTAAATGGAATATCGATGAAAATATATCTTTATCGTTTTCAATTTTTCGAAATACATACAAAAACATCGTGATTGGTAAAGTTTCATGCAAATTTTTTGTTCCATGCGCACATATCTAAGTATATTTAAACATCATTTATCGTGTCGTGTAAAAAAATCGATAAAGTAGTTTGATATTGGAGACATTTTTTTTTTTTTTTTTTTTTTTTTTTTTTACTTTCAAAGAGTTTACTCCAATATTTAACCCGTTTATAAATCATACAGTTGAAATACTACTTGTAAAATATCATAGAACATAAAAAATGTTTTATAATTTAAAGTCACAACTGCATATGATTATGTTCGAAAATTTTTTTTACAAAAGGAACATTTAATCAAAAGATGATGATTTAACATACGTGATGTTTTATGCTAATTACATTTCTATAGGTATTTGAACGTATATTTCCGGCAATTTTTAAAAAGAAAAAATCGTAACAGCGTCTTTTTAACTGAAAAATGATCATCATAAATTAATTTACTAATCTAAACAAGTAATTTAAACAAGTAAGTTGGAAAGTGCACGCCAAACGTGGCAAATGAGGTGCGTTCGTACTATAACTAGATTTATAAATATTTTTTGCACCGCATATTGTAATGAATGTATATTTTAGTGAACTTCATAAGTGCATATTAATTTAATTCTGTTCGAAAATCAGTAACATCATTAAAATGCACTTGAAATAATTTTTTCCATTGGCAGTAATGTAACGGAAAACTTTTGACAGTCCCTGTAATTTAGCTATACATCCGATTTTCATAAAATTTGAATTGACTCGACAAACTTTTACAACAATCATATATTTAAAATTTCAGACCGTTCGATTGGGTAGTCTTTGCTCAGTTATATGCGAACAGATCGATAGACAGACGGACTGAACGACGACTACAGGTGCTACGTAATTATATGATTACGAACGCGCCTAAAAACACATATTCTTGTATTTAAGTTTAAACAGTTCGAATTAAACTCGCTTTATTTTTAAGAGCATTAAAAAAGTAGTTTTTAAAATAAAATGAAAATATTTAAGAAACTACAATATATATTCCGTCCTTTTAACGTACTTTTAAAAGAAGAAAATCGATCAAAATTTACACATTTATGTCATATGCCCGGTGTAAAATTTAAGCATAATATTTAAGATTTCTATTTTGATGAAAAAGAGATGTGATTTTATATACAATTTTTCAATTCCTACTATTAGTTCACACTCTCCCTATATTTATTTATTTATATAGTTATCTTGTTCAAATTTTCAATCGTTAATAAAATGCTCATTATTCATCCTATCAAGTGAAAATAAATTTTTTTAAAAGCTTGTACTGGATGTCAATTGATGTTAATAAAGTTTTTTCAAATATTAATTAATTAATTCAATTTTAATTAATTAATTTTAGTTTTGCATGGGAAACAAAATGGCGGCCATTGGTTATTGAAGATCAATGAAAGTATTTCAGTAAGGGGTTACCATAGGGGGGGCCCCTATAACGGCTTTACCGTTATATATTCATTATTCCTCCTTTCCCCTCAAAAAATCAACTTTTAACTTTACTGGTTTATTATAAATTGTCATTATTCTCCCCCCCCCCCTTCAAATAAAATATTTAGTTTAAATTTGACATTTTAGAGTTAATTTCATATGTCTTTATTCATTCTCTTCTCCCTCCCCCCCCCCCCCCCCCCTCTCACTACTGTAAGTTTCGCTTTTACTTTTTAAAGTTCTTTTCAAATGCAGACATCATTTATCTCGGTTCCTTTTTCTGTCTTTCAAATTCACACGATAGAAAAAGATCTTAACCGCAATTATTTTCCATTGAAATAAAGTAGAAGAATAAAATACAAATGAATCTCTTTTCGCTTTCCAGCCGACGTTATCTAATGCATATTTTCCCAGCCTCTGGGCTTGCATTAGCATTCAATTCTCACCCTTGTACTTTGTCGGATACAAACCATATGCCCATTACTGACTAATTTGCAGCTGTACTTAGATCTGTAACGTGCATCTAAAAATCACGTGTTCCTATTTCTCTAACCACTTTCCCTTACCGCAAGAATGTTAGGACATGTGTAACCATAAATAGCTCGCCATGGCGTAAGTTTGATTTCTATGTAATACTTCGAGATGCCTCTGATTCCTTTGTCCACGCCACCAATATTCATCGCCAATACAGTACAGATGTTCCTATTCATCTCGCCAATGAGTGAGTGATTGTAATGAATATTTTACCACTACTGCCTCTGCACTTGAGTGTGACAGACCTCGGCTCTTTGCCCTTCGGGGCTGCCCCGTCGGGCAGTCTCGTCTGTGACTTCTCCCTCCACTATATTATCATGGCCCTTCTCTTAAAAAGTTTCATAATAAAGAAGTAAGTCCTCGAAATCCTCGTGTTGGGAGGTTTTTTTTTTCATTCATCCATGAACCTGGACTCTTTCTCTAATAAATCTCCTCTATACAAATTGGCGCCGTTGCCCAGATTTTTTCTCCAACAGTAATAAAAAAAAAAAAAAAAAATAAAATAAAAATAAAAATAAAAATAAAAAAAAAAAAATACGAGGAGAAGTATCGTTCCTTCCGTATCATCCTTTACCTACGACGCGAAAAGCTGTCAGACCTTTTTTTTCCCACGGGAGTTCCGGCTCCCCTACTCTGTGTTCGCTCGCCGATGTCAACTTCAGGGGATTTCCCTTTCTCGCTACCCCAACGGATTTGGAGAGTGCCTCTTTCTTCCGGACTTTACACTAGCCTAACGAGAAGCAAGATTTACACTGCGATGCTCCAACGGGGCCATCGAACGACGTCGCCTCCTCCAGCAGTTCTTTTTTCTACGAAATATCACACCTGCATCACTTGTTTCCCTGCGTGAAGTTGTGGCTTCGTACTCCAGCTCATTACTGTCGGAATGGTCTGTCAACACTCCAAACAAAAATCAAGACAGTTTCTGTTTTTTGTGCGCGATCTGCAACCTTCAATCAAACGTGTTCGTGCTACCAGTGTGAGTGCGAAAGATTTTGTGAAAAGAAAAAGTGCCATCTGAACGTACATCCATAGTTTCCCAAAAGGGAAATGTTTTGTGAAAAGTCCTCACCTAGCTGTGGTATGAATTATCCGCACAAGTAACACACATTTTAAACAAAGTTTTCAGTGCAACAAGTCCAGGAAATGTGCGCCGTTTCGCTTTGTTTGGTGATCTTGTCATTAATATTTCCAGTGCAAAGTGTCCAGGAATCCCACAGATTTGGTGACAACACAGTGAAATATGCAAAAAAAAAAAAAAAAAAAAAAAAAAAAAGAAATATAATTTCGCGAAAGTGTCCTAGTGTTCAAGATAATTGTGAAAATTTTCCAATTATTTTTGTGTCTATGCTGATATTCACAATTTTTTCAAAACAGTTCTTCAAATTCATTCAGTGTGCAGTGATTATGAGGAATAATATTTTTTTCCTCCTTTTGGTGGTGTCTTTCAGCAATATAAAAAAAAATTACCCTTCTGATGAGCATGTGCTTTAGTTAAAAAAAAAAAGAAACCACTCTGCATTAAAAAAAAAAGAGTGTACTAAATCACACTGCACACGTTGTGTCATCTATCATCCAACATCTTTATAGCATTCAGAGTACGAAAATAGGACGTTAATGATATTTTTGTTTTAATTTCTTTTCCGTTGCAAATTGTCACTAAAATCTTTTTATTTTACTCTTTTTTCTTAAAAAAACAAGCGTTGTTTTCTCATCGCCCTGTTTTTGTACTCCAAATGAATGCTCTCTACAAAAATGACATACTAGTTCAACGAATTCCAAGACAACACTTGTGTCACAATACTTTATATCAAAAACAAAAAGAATTCATAAAGCCACAAACACTTTGCATGTAAGTATGAACAGGGAATACTTTTACATTAAATTATTTACTCTAAATTGTTATAACCTTTTTTTTCTTTCTTTTCAATATCAGTAAATATTATCAGTTTCTATTCATGTTATGGTTCCCTATTCATACTTGTACTTTTACCATTTGGATTTTCATAAGTTTGTTGATTAGCCAGCTTGAACGAAGAAATCACTTCTGAACTATTTTTTACAATATTTTTAACGGTGATAGCATATTTGCTCCTTATTATCTTCTTCCAAGCTGCGTTTGTTTGTTTGTTTGTTTGTTTGTTTTAAGTACTTTTTGCAGTTAAAATGATAAAATTATTATACTTTTATTAATATTTCACTTATAATGTTTTTATGGTTAAATCATGACATACTTCTCATATTTGTTTCTTCCGTGAATTTACATAAACATGCTATGTTTCCTTTTTCGTAAAAAAGATGATTTTTTATGCATTCAAAAATCTAGAGTTTAACCCTTTAGCCCCACTGGCATACTTTGAAAGTACACTTATTCTGCCGATAGGCAACAAAAAAGTTCTCTGCTCCAGGTTTTGCAGTATTTGATATTTTTATATAAATATGTGCATATTTCGCTCACAACGTTTGCACATTTTTCACTTGTGTGTGACATTTGCACAATTATTCTCAGCATGTGTTGCTCGATTCTGACCTTGTTTGTTTTTGTTTTTTTTTTTTTTTTTGTATTTTAAACCAGAATTACAATTTAATTACCTGTTTTTTTTATTTTATTGAATTTCGGAAACTTTAATCCAACACAATGTTGACAGAAATTTAACTTTCAGAAATGTTGTGATTGATACACTCATATTAATTTTTACACTCCCCCCCCCCCTTCCTTTTTTTTTCATTTTGTGTATAATTTATTTATGCAACGTATTGTGTTTTATTTTATGTGCATGCATATCATTTCTGATAACTAGTTTTTTCATACATACACCTTTTTGAAATACTAGTATTATTTATTTTGCATTATTTGTGTTGCTCTCTCAAAAAAAAGAATTCCTCCTTTTTCCATTTTGGCTGTCAAAAAAAAGGTAAACAACAGAAATTAAATAAACACGAGATAAGAAAAAAGGATGTTGCAGATAACAGACACTTCACCAGGCTAATTTTAAAATATGGCAGCTAATGATGAAAATGCTATTTGTGACTTTAATCACCCCATTTCTGTATCTCCATGGGTAGATTATTTCGAGGAGATATTTTTTTTAAGATATTCGGATTCCATTAATATGGAAGCCACATCTATTCAAAATTCACTTAAGACCGAAAATGCTGCATCCATGTCTGAAAATATTATAGATTTCCTTCAGATCATTAAATTCAATTTTCATGTGCTTAAACTAAACTTTAATGTTCTAAAGGATGATTATTCCAAATTAAAACAGGATAAAGATAATTTATTTCTTGTAAATCAGAAACTTATAGAGAGATTACATGAAATCACAGGCAAACAGAAAAATAAGAAGAAGCTAACTAAATGTAGTAAGACTATGGTTGATCAGGTGGTAGATGTCAACAACAAACTCCCTCCATCTGCCCTAGATAAATCTACACAAACTATCCCCTCTTATATGTGTAAACAAGAAAAGTTACCACAACTAGAAAATCATAAAAAAGACACATATCTTAGCTCCGACCTGCACACTCAGGGTAAGCACAATAAAAAATTTACAGATATTAGTGATTCCTCTCTAAGGTCCTTATCCCCTGCTAAACTTAATGTACCTAAGCCTAGTCATGTTATTATTTTTAACCTCCCTGAAAATTTAAATATTCCTGATATCTTGTTTGGTATTTCAGATTTAATCCATATACCTGAACCTGATTTTCACTTGGTTAAAAAGTACAAGCTCCTACATAGTAAGTCCTTTAATTGGATCTTTGAGCTTGCACCACAGGATGCTAGGCAATTATTAATCCATAAGGAAATTATCATACAATCAAAACCGTACCCTGTTAAACCATATATAAATGTTAAACGTTGTTTTAAGTGTCAGGTATACAATGATCATATTGCAATTTCCTGTCATACTGACATTAGATGCTCGGTGTGTGCCTTGCCACACATTGACCCTCAGTGTAGAAATCTTCCAAAATGCATTAATTGCATTAGAAATAATGATAGCAATAACACCAACTTTGACATTTTCCACAGTGCTTTTGCACCTTATTGTCCATCATTAAAAAAAATTCATCGAGCAAATGCGAGAAAAAGTATACAACTGCAATACATTCCCATAAACATCTCATACAGCTTCCTTTTTGAAAAAAAAAAAAAAAAAACAAACAATGTAACATACATTTTACATTTTTCGTTTTTATTTAACACACATTACTGTGAAGGAGTTACTATCTACAGCATTCCTTTTAAAATTTTTATTTTCCTATACATTTACATACATATGTCAGTTTTCGACAGCATTATTCATACTGATTTGAAGTTTGAAATTAACTTAATTCTTTCAAGATTTTTTTTATAAACACAAGTGTACAGTAGGTTGCTTTTTCATTTGATTATTTAGCCGGCAAATAGTTAAATGAATGTCGATTGGAACAAAAGTGAAATCGTTTCTGATACGCGTTGTCAGACTATATGTTTTTCACTTTTTGGAAGATTTTACTGAAAGAGTACACATTAATTCAACTTTAAAAAAATTCATCATTACACTAGTTAAATTTGTAGATTTATTTTGTTAGAAATTTGGATATAATTTCACTTGTTAATCTTAGTTAAGTTTATTTAGTTACATTTCATCACACAAGTAGCATTTCCTGGTTACATTTTATCCTTTTTCACTTTCTTTTACTTAAAAGCACAATTTTTTTTGGTTTGTTTGTTTTAACTTTAGGCGATGCGTTTTTGTACTTGTGATACAATGCTGTTGGTTCCATATGTACACACTGAGTTTGTGTTCATAGGTTATACAACTGAGTTCATAGGTTACACAACTGAGTTCATAGTTCACTGAGTTCATAGAAAATACACTTTACACGAGTTCATAGATAAAACACTTTACACGAGTTCATAGTTCATTGAGTTCATAGAAAAATACACTTTACACGAGTTCATAGCATTGTCAATTCTTTGTGTACTTCAGGGACCAATTGCACTATCATTTTTCTTTCATGACAATACTTAGTTCATAGAATATTTCCTTACACATATTAGTTCATAATTTGTTTTCTTTCTTGTGATTTGTTTTGCATACTACTTCATACCATTTTTTTTGGTTAGACACATGAGTTCATTGTAAGTTTTTTTTTTTTTTTTTCACACATTTGAGTTCATCGCATTACTTTTACACTTTAAGTCAGTGAATTACTTGCTCATAATTTGTTCATTGAGGTACTTAGACTGCTGTGTTCACAAACATACATCTAAGTCGTTGAAATTTTCCTTTTTTTCACTGAAATACACTGTTTTAGTTCATAGTGAAATACTTTTTCTTTGATTCGTTCATTGAAATACAGATTTTTTCTTTGGTTCATAGATGTTACAATTTAGTTCATTGATATTACAACTGAGTTCATTGATATTTTGTTTGGTAAAAAAAAAAAAAAAAACACACATTATACGCAATTCAAAATATTTTGTTTCTAGGTTTCAACGTTACACATTAAGATATTTCTTTTTGTTTTCATTATACCAGGAACTACTTTTGACCTCACATGATATGCACAAATTAAACATTTATTAAATGGTTAAGTTTTAACACATTCTTAATTTTTCCATTATTATTATATTTCTTTTATGCCATGACATTCCATGTCACCATCACTTTGTTTCACAACAAAGAATGCCCAGTTTACAGGATGCTACCCCTTCACATGCATTTTCTTTACATTTCAAACCTATGATGTTTTTATTGTTTTCATCACACTTGTTTTGGCTTTCTACATGTACATAATTACACGTTTTCTATTAAATTTGGAGATTAAATAAAATCTCTGGCTAAGCTTCACTTAGACAAGACACACGTCTAAGACATTATGTCGTTCTTGTAATAACATAACTTCACAATAACAAAATTTTTTTTATAGCATTAGTAACCTAGTGCAGTTACACTAAATGTTTCAAACATTACCTCAGGTTATACAATACACATACAGTTCCTATCTTGCTTGATACACTGTAAGGAATACAAAGTTAGAATTTATTTAAAAAAAAAAAAAATGTGGTTGTTATACTTACCCGATCATGTCACCTGTCTCTCCACACACTCGGATTGTCCTTTTACCGTTGATATGTGAGATATTTATCTCAGTTTTTTTTATTATTTTTAATTTATCCCCGCTGAAGTTTTGTTCCCGTTCAAAATTTTTGCCCTAAGGGTCCAAACTTCATTGTGTAGAGAGACAAAACCCTTGAATTGTTGTTTCAATTCAATAAACAAAACTTTTTATATGATACATTGACGCATGCTCCTTTGAAGATCAATGTGATCTTTGGGGAGCAGGGACCTAGGTATCACTTGGTGTCTGGGTCTCATAACTCCCTCTCCCCCTTGGGCTGATGTTCTAAACTGACGCCATCACACTTGTTTATTAACAAGATTAAGGGCTACACCCATTCATAGGCATGCTATATGCATCCCGTCCTTTTGTAGTCCTGTGCGGTGTGCACGAAAACCAATTTTCTACTCTTTCATTTTTTTTATATTTTTTTCATTTAGCTTCTATTCACAGACATGCATATGTCATTTATTTTCTATTTCATTTTAAAGTAGTATCTGTGTATCTTGTTGCTTGCATTTATATTATATTATTTTTATTTTGAGAAGATATTATAACTAGTTACTTAAAAAAATATTTACTTCTCTTATTGTGGTCATGAAAAATGCTGGTACCAGCCTCTTAATCAAATACTAAAAAGGTATTTAAAAAGGATCCTGTTATAAATCAAAAAAATATTATTTGCAGTTTCTGGTGACTGTAAAGACTAATGAATACCAAGAAATGAATAAAAATAAAAAGGCGCCATTTATCATGACCTGAAAAGTTTTGCTTTATGCAAACATTTAAAGAATTGCAAGCACACAGTTATATGTTATATATATATATATATGGAGGCTTATCTTTCTTATTATGTTATATCTGTTTTAAATACTTATATGTATGGGGTGGACAAAGTAATCTTCAAATATAAAAAAAAACTGTTCTTCAAGATTCACAGATTTTTTTTTCTGGTGGTAATGGGTGATATATATAACGGCTTTACCGTTATATATTCATTATTCCTCCTTTCCCATCAAAAAATCAACTTTTAACTTTACTGGTTTATTATAAATTGTCATTATTCTTCCCCCCCCCCCCCCTTCAAATAAAATATTTAGTTTAAATTTGACATTTTAGAGTTAATTTCATATGTCTTTATTCATTCTCTTCTCCCCCCCCCCCTCTCACTACTGTAAGTTTCGCTTTTACTTTTTAAAGTTCTTTTCAAATGCAGACATCATTTATCTCGGTTCCTTTTTCTGTCTTTCAAATTCACACGATAGAAAAAGATCTTAACCGCAATTATTTTCCATTGAAATAAAGTAGAAGAATAAAATACAAATGAATCTCTTTTCGCTTTGCAGCCGACATTATCTAATGCATATTTTCCCAGCCTCTGGGCTTGCATTAGCATTCAATTCTCACCCTTGTACTTTGTCGGATACAAACCATATGCCCATTACTGACTAATTTGCAGCTGTACTTAGATCTGTAACGTGCATCTAAAAATCACGTGTTCCTATTTCTCTAACCACTTTCCCTTACCGCAAGAATGTTAGGACATGTGTAACCATAAATAGCTCGCCATGGCGTAAGTTTGATTTTTATGTAATACTTCGAGATGCCTCTGATTCCTTTGTCCACGCCACCAATATTCATCGCCAATACCGTACAGATGTTCCTATTCATCTCGCCAATGAGTGAGTGATTGTAATGAATATTTTACCACTACTGCCTCTGCACTTGAGTGTGACAGACCTCGGCTCTTTGCCCTTCGGGGCTGCCCCGTCGGGCAGTCTCGTCTGTGACTTCTCCCGTCCACTATATTATCATGGCCCTTCTCTTAAAAAGTTTCATAATAAAGAAGTAAGTCCTCGAAATCCTCGTGTTGAGAGGTTTTTTTTTTTTTCATTCATCCATGAACCTGGACTCTTTCTCTAATAAATCTCCTCTATAGGCCCTCTTCTGTCGCCAAATACCGCCAAGTTTGTCGCCAACTTGGTGATATATCGCCAAATTTGGCGGCCAAAATGAGTCGCCAAAAGTGACGCCAACTTGGCGATATCTCTAATATTTCGCCAAATTCCCATAGAGTCCCATTGTAAACCTACTTGCTTATAGAAAATCAACAAATTGAGATATTTTAATGCAACAAAAACTAATATTAGCTTAAGGGATTATATTAAATTTTTCTTTGATGACCTAAGTAGGAATTGACTTTAAAAACAAAATTTTTATATTACTTGTTTAATTAATTTTCAGCAGTGAAATTAAGCTCGAAATTATTGAATATATTAAATGTGTTTTATTACGCCACAGAATTCGCGGAGCTCGTATAAAAAACTGCATACAAAAGTATGCAAATCGGTAGTATTATAGAGAAATGTTCTATAAACACGCTGATGCAGACAGTTTTCAAACTGAATATTTATTTTAAGAGATATTTAATGTTAAAGTTGGTCAAAATCGTTGAATTAAAAAAGCTGTACATAAGACTATACATATAACTATATACATAGCTATGTATAACTATACATATATCTATATCCATAGTTGTACATATAACTATACATAGGAATTTTATCATTTTTAGATCATTTTATACATTAGAATTTCGCGGTGTGCAGACTGCATTTATTTATATTTTTATTTGATTCATATTTTGATGTTTTATTTCCAATTTATATTCAAAATATCAGCATTTCGAGAAATAGTTTTTACATCTTTTAGAAAAGGGTGTTATTTTAAATTGTTGCCAATTTTTAAAACAGCATAAATAATTATATTTCCTTCAAATTAAAAATTTATTTACACGTGACTATTATAAATAAAAAACTTTCAAATTAGAATTATATGACTTTGTTTTAAAAGCAGGAAAATATAGAAAATTAAGTCAGAAAAACTATATACGCTTCGTCAGCAATGTGATAAATCTCGTATTATATATTCAAGAGATGTGATTATTTTAAAGAAGGGGCTTTGTGGGATTCAGGTAGATTGGTTTGGCAGTATCGAGATATCCTTATTTCGTATTTGCTTATTTTCTGTATGATTGTACAAGTTATTAGATTTTTAATGCTCTTTATTGTATTTATTTTTACTGCACATATGTATACTGCATTATATGTATTACTGCATATCTCGTGAAATTTCCTTTGCGAAGAAAAGGCGCAAGTAAGTCGGCGAACATATCTAAAAATAGAAAAATACAGTCTGAAATCGTAGATGCAGTTTATGCGTTGGACTACCCAATACTAATTTGTTTAAATGCTTATAAGATACATTTTTCTTATTAAATACAATCTAGGGAAAAAGTAGAAAAGTTCTATATGTATGCAATCTTTTTACATTTTGAACAATTTCGAAAGATAGCTGATACATTTTTGTTTATTTATTAGGTATAAAATATTTTAAATCACAAAGTATTTTAGTAAGTATAATTATCTAAATATTCTAAGAAAATATACATATATGTCTTTTGAAATAACATTGTATTTACGTACTGAAAAATACCAGAATCGAATGAATGAAATGTTGCATGTCTCAGTAATGTATAAATAAGCACATTTTAAAGGTAACAGATGGTTAGATTAATACGTGTCATTCAGCTGCTGTAGTTATTATAATAGAAAAATATACAATAAATTATATGTATAAAGCTAGATGTAATCCATTTCTTAAATAAAGTTCACAATGTATTCACTTCCAAATGTGCAATTTTTACAGTCATAATTAAAATTAGTTAATATTCTTACAGGAGAATATTCTCAATTAATAAAAGAAAAAAAATATCCTCTGAACCGAAGGGCGGATGTAAAAAAAGTAAAAATGGTATTTATAAATAAATACTATAATAAAAATTATCCTAAAATTAGATACTTTACATTCTACTTTAAAGATCGTTAGGAAAACGAAAGAAAAGAAATTAAATATTGGTAATTTATATATTTCAATAGAATATTCTCGATTAATATATTAACTGAAAATGAAATCTGTTGAGAATATTGACATAAAAAATGCAAGTCATGTTGAAAGTCGTTTAAAAAATTATAAAAATCATTTAAGCATTAGTAATTGAAATTAACTTAAATAAACGGTCAAGTGCGAGTATTACTCGCGCACAGAGGGTTCCGTACAATAAATATATGAATTAGTAATTGTATTATTAAAAAAACCCGTTGCTAAAAGAATACTAACACTTTGTAAAAAATTATGAAATGTAGGGTTGGGTATAACAGTATATACTAGAAAAATGTAAATGGATATACCGTGAAAGTTCAAAGAGATATGGAACCTAAAAAATATTAAATACAGCCATTCTGTATAACTCATTTTTACTTTCTTCTATCTTTACAAGAAGAAAGTATTGGATTCGTGAAAATTTTTGAATTTCGGTTTTCGACGGATTTATACGTTTTAGGGTACAGAAGTAATCCAAAACTTGTTTTTACAAAATGTCTGTCTGTGAGTCTGTCTATCTGTGTGTGACACAAATTTTGTGGGCGCTCTATCTTAAGAACAATTGCGCGGAATTTAATAAAACTTTAGATTCAGTTAGTCCCTGATATAGATTGGTGCTCATTACTTTTTGGTGTAAATTGCCCAGCAGGTGGCGCTACTATGCTGCAATTTTCCCGATTTCCGCAATAGCTGTATCTCAAGAACTAATGCATAAATTTTCATCAAACTTTAGATTCAGTTTGTCCCTGATATAAACTGATCCTGATACGTTTTTGGTGTAAATTGCCTAAGAGGTTCCACTGCAACTCAGAACTTTTCACGATTTCCGTAATAGCTCTATCTCAAAAACTAATGCACGAATTTTCACCAAAGTTCAAATTCAATTAGAATTTCACGAAAGTTGTCCCTGATTAGATTTTGGTATAAATCACCTATTCGGTGGCACTGCTGTGCTGCATTTATCAGGAAGTATTGACATGTATGAGATTGTACCTGTACATATATTGGGATTGACACATTCGACTAGTTTAATATTATCTTAATCTCTTTATAATGAACTTAATTCGGTACTGACAATAAAAGAAATGCATATTTAAACTTCATTTGGAATTTCATAAAACTAAATTCACCATAGTAATAACCTTTCTTTCTACAGTGCAGCTAAATCAAAACATTCGTGCAAAGTTTACATTTGGCATTGAGCTAAGCGAGCTTCGAAAAGGGGTCACAAATTTGCAACGCCGCCTTGGTCCTTGCCTCGTTTTCCAGATAGGTTTTTAATTAACTTTTAAAGCCACTCGAGACGTATTGAAAGAGCCATCCAATGCAAATTGTCGCGAATTCCATAGTATTTATGTAATTCACTCTGGTTAAGGGATCTCAGGGATCTCAAAATTTCGAAAAAATGAAAAAAAGAGACCGTTTTTAACATTTAATATCTTAAAATGTATATGATTTTAAAACACAATTTTGGTCGAGATTAAAGATATAAGTATGTTCTTTCATTTTATGTATTTAAAAAATTGCAAGATGAATAATTAGCATTTACAGAGTGCTCCAAATTGTCAGACATTTGACAAGCAGAATAATGGTATAACAGCTTACGCGCACGATTAGAAAATAAATATTGTAACTAGAATAAAAATTTTGGTGCCTACTTATACTTCAGATTATAATAATTACCCTGAACCTAAATAAATTTGTATTTAAAGCATTTTTATATTTCTAATACTAAGATTTAGCTAATGTATTTAGCTAATAGAAAATTTAGAAAAATTGAACAACATAATCACTTAAAAAATCTTTTTTTGAACAATAAAAAGTAAATTTTAGGTTCAGTTTATACAGATTAACATAAAACGTACGTTTTGAAAATTTCATGAAAAAATATTCAATTGTTTTTTAGATATCGTCCGCGTTATGCCCAAAAAAAGCAATTGGAGAAAAATGACTAAAACTTTCGAAAATGCCGCTTAAGCTATTGAGCCGGTATAATTCTAAAAGCCATAACTTCTGTTCTAATGAGAATTTGAAGGAAACAATTATATTAAAATGTTCAGAAAAAAGGAAGATTAACATCTAAAAAAATTAAAATTAAAATTTTTTTGAAGCTTTAAGAGTCCTGAGACCCCTTGAATTAGTATGTTTATAACAATTTGACATTTATTGCTTTTATACTGTTACTGGCCATTTCATTACACTCATATATCATTAAAAGTTGTAATCTAGGCTTTAAAAGCCGATGGTAGGTAGAGTACGCCGCCCCTGTCATTATGTATGTCCAAACCGTCCATATCTTTAAGGGTTCATATCTCGGCTAATTACAGACGATTTTTTTAGAAAATCATGATCAACAATGCTTTTATACTTCTGCTATGATAGGTATCTCCAGCGCTGCTCAACAATTTTGCTTAATGCCCGTAAATCGAAATTTGTGTGTAACGGAAAAATACGATTTTCTCAAAAACTATATGAACTAGGGTAATGGCTATAATTTTCCTGCAAGGTTTAAATTAATGTCTACTCCATCTAATTTTTTCATAATTTTAGCTTCAGTAGATTCGGAATTAGATGGGGGGGGGGAACATATTTTTGCGCTACATTTTCGACTATATCTTTGAAAATGTAATACCTAAAATTAAAAGAAATGTATTTTTGAATTCAGCGTTACGAAAGCTTTCACACGATACCTCACACGATATACAAAGAAAATATTTTTTTTTCAAGCAACAGAATTTGCCCCTATACGTTTTTACTAAATATATTTATAAATGTTTAATAATCTGAAAATATGTGGGTCAACAATCTTTATTACTTCCCCGAATTTGAACTTTCCACGTTCCATAGTTTACGAATAAAGTGGCTGTGACAGACAGACACAAGAGTGATCTTATAATGGTTCCGTTTTTACTTTTTTAAGCACGGAACCCTAAAAAGTACAAAAAAAAATGTAAAATGTCATATTTAATTATTTTTTCAAAAATAAACTCAATTAAAACAATATTAAAAATATACAAACAACGTTGCTGCTATGTTATTGTTGATCATTAATGAATTGTGCAATGCTTAATGCAACATCCAAAAATGATAACCATTTATCTGCTTCGCACTTTTTGTGTATGTTATTAAGCCATAAATAAAGGATATGATATATTTAAATAACATTTTCAACTTCTTTAAGAAATAGTAACATATAAAAACATTAACTTTCATGTATAATTGTGTAAAAAAATGAAATGTAAACAGAAAAAAATGTGAGTTACTCGTACATGATCGTAATTATAAGTATAATTTAAAAAATAGTAATCCAAGTCATCTGTTAAACTTCTTGTTAACTGAAGCACGTGCATTTATTAATTTTTAAAAGTTAATTAATATTAAAGCAAGATAATGGTTTTACAAAATAAGATATTCGGATTAAAAGAAAAAAAGCTACCTTAAACTCGGTAATAATAATAATAAAAAATGCTTTGAAGAAATATTACACTTTGAAACCGTCATTATAAGTATTTTTAAGAAATTTAAAATATTTGTAATTAAAGTGTAGTTTCAAATAAACTGTATGGGAAAAAATATATGTTAGCGTGTAACCTATTTTCTATAAAATCAAACAACTATAAACAATTTGAAGAAATGCACTGTAAAAGTAAATGATACGTATTTTTACTGCAGATAATTAATTTAACATAAGAAATAATAAACTTTAACAAGTTATCTGTGTATGTCATTAAAGTTTACACATATTTCCTTTATAAAGACGTCCTAAATGAAGAGTAGAAAAAAATGTAAATCTCATTTTAGCTACATTATATATTTAAAAAGTTTAAATTACATATCCCAGTAATTTCAAAGTAAACGAAAAAATGTCACATACAAGTGTGTTTACTGAAATCACTATAATTATAATTTTAAAAACAATAATACGCGGCTTCTGGTAAACCATTTGTTTACTGTAGCTCAAGCATTAATTCATTTTCAATGGTTATACCCGCTGAGCTAGGATCAATTAATATTAACGCAAGAGAACTTTTACAAATAATAAGACATAAGCATAAGAAAAAAATTCTCGGGCGGACTAAATTTGTAAAGAAAATTACCATGAAAAAGACAACCCTATTTAAAACATTAAAGCCCCATTAAAGTAACAGCAGCTTCACAGCTCGTCGGTTCTTCGAGGCAATGTCTAGGAAACGTGTCCTATAATAAAGTTACTCTAATTAATTAAAAGTTAAACTAGCTGGGGGCGGGAGTCACATATTCTCACTGCAGGAGATGGCGTGTTTGTGGCAAGTATCCAATACGAAGCAAATGTATTTCTATAGAGTAGAACATTTTTTTTTGTTGTTGTTCTTTTAAAATATGTAATTAATTTTTGTTGCTTGTTTGTTTATCTTTCTCAATTGAATTCTGATACATTGTGGGAAATTTGCTGTTGCGTTTGAAAATATGAACATATAAAAAAATTGTATCTCGTTACAATTATAAACACAATTTTTATGCTTAAAAATAGCATTATGTTCCATATTTAAAGCTGTCATGCTTAAAATATGTTTTTTGAAACATCATAGTTAGAATATTTAAAAGATAATAAACAAGTTCTATAACAGGATTTAAATATATATTTTAAAAATTTTCTTTCGGTTATTTTTTCCTAATTCTTTGTTTTAACAGTCTCCATTTAGAGCAGTATTAAACAAAAGTATACAATACAGTTTTAATAGCTAAAATACTTTTATTACTTTGATATATATATAAAAAAAATCATTAAAAAGAAAAACTAAAGAAGCTATTTTCTGGAGGCAGAGGTGTTTGGGAGAAAGTATCCAATGCGAAGTAAACAGGTTTTTTATGAATGCAACTTTTTTTTAAATGTATAATTATTTTCTGTTGTTTGTCTGTTTCTTTATATGAATTGAATGTTGATAGATTGTCTGTAATTTGTTTACTGTTGCGTTGAAAAATAATGACTTACAAAATAATTTATGACTTATTTTTGTAACCAAAAATTTCATAAGTATACATTTATGGATAAAAATTACTTTATTTTGTATATATAATTATACCATTTATAACATGTGATTTTCAAACTTCATATTAAGAAAAATATATTTTTTATTTTTTTTTTCATTCAGTTTTTTATTTTTATCTTATGCTAAGTATTTTATTATACCAGCTTCTGATTCTAAGAATATTCGACATTTATTTGTAATTCAATATTTTTAATATTTTATCTTTATTTTAAAATTATACCTTTTAATATAATATTTTTTAGTGTTTTATGCTATAGAAATATATCAAAACTATTGGTATTTACAATGCTTTTATGTTATACATTTTAGAGCACTTTACGGAGGATTTTATTTTATTAATTAATATTGTTATAGTCTAATTGAGAAATCAAGCTGTTTACAAATACTATTGTTACTTGTGCGAGGAGGGTGGAACGAAATATGCCCTTAAAAAGTATTAATGCTAAGTTAATGCTAAATATGAATTAGCTGCTCAATAAAGCGTATAAAAGGGCGTAAAAATCTGTCTGATCTGCCGATTTGTTATACATGTGTATAAAGGTGAGGTATTTTATACCTATGGCTAAATCTATGAAAACTTGTCATGTCTGTCACACAGCTGAAAATCGCTAGGCTTGTTGGCACAGTTATTTTCGAAGAGTTTGCTTCGCGTTATTCAATTCATGAGATATCTCTAATAAAATAAGTCACAATTTCCCGTTCTAAAATACTGGTAACCAAAAATCGTATCATGTAACAGACATGACACGTATTCATGGAATTAACCCTATACCATACATATAATCAGTTTATAAATCTATTATCATGCAGTTATGTAAATAAAGCTGCAAATTATACTGCTTTTATAATTTTGCTAATAGTTTTCATGCAGCAAACATCTTCTCTACGCATTACTCAGAAAACATAAAACATGTTCCTGATCCGTGAATTTTATTCATGAGTCTTTATCATGTCTTTCCACAAAATATGCAAAATAATTTTTTAACTATTGTTAGATGCCCTGATACCTCATTCAAATCTCCCGTTAACACATTTTTCATTAACATTTTTTATAATCATTTGAAATTTCTGCTGCGATGTTTTATACTAAAATTATGCGTACACATTCTCTAACATGGATTTATTGCACTAAGCCTGCGCGAAACAGGACTGTTTAAATATATATATATAATCATTATCTAGTTACCCTAAACCTAGTACAGACTCAATTAAATAAACTAAAGAATTATCAGGATTCCAGAAGTAGAACTGGCAATTTTCTAATTCGCCTGTAGATGTGTAGTCTGATTCCAATACAAATTTACACATTGTTAGGCTGATTAGAAAATAACTGGTCATTTTCGATTACTCTAAATTTGGACACGTTCTTTGCAATTAACCTGTCGTGAAAAATTGCAGATGTTTTTCCAATAAGCCAAGTTCTGTGTAACGTTCCTAAATTCAATTCAAAGATTCGAATTTTTAAAATTGCCTATACGACATAAATACGGCAGAACAACATAAATTCTTTTAATTAAACTTATCTAGAGTGTGAGTAACTCTATAAAGTGATGTAATCTATCAATCAATATAAAGTCACTCAATATGAAACTTTCTTTACACGCAAACAGCAAAATAATTGTGAACGGTATTTTATATCGAGTGACATGATACTTTAGTAAGACTATAAATAATTAATAATGTATTATCATTAGATACATATTCAAGAACACTGATGGAATTACTAAACTAACTTTATGGAAATAAAGTTTAGCGAATCCATAAACAAAAGATTTTTGTCTAAATCCGGAAGAATGTTTTCTTTATTTCTTCTATGTAATGTCTGTCGATGTGAATGCGATTTTCACAGTAGCTGTACAAACTGTATACGAAGTCGTAATCCTTAACTACTAAACAAACTTTATGGAAATAAAGTTTAGAGAATGCATAAACTAAAGCTTTTTGTCTAAATCCGGTAGAATACTTTTTATTTCTTCTATGTAATGTCTGTCGTTGTGAATGCGATTTTCACAGTAGCTGTACAAACTGTATACGAAGTCCTATTACTTAACTACTAAGCAAACTTTATGAAAATAAAGTTTAGCGAATGCGTAATCTAAAGCTTTTTGTATAAATCCGGAAGAATGCTTTTTATTTCTTCTATGTAATGCCTGTCAAAGTGAATACGATTTTCACAGTAGCTGTACAAACTGTAGACGAAGTCCCGTCGCATAGAGAATTCCTAGTGACTTGAATTTTGATCTCTGAATTCGAAAATCACCCCGAATTTCAGGAACTTCAGATGCAGAATAAAGAAGATGGAGCAAGATTAAGTGAGTAATTAAAAGAATGGCTAGAATACTACTATAAAATAATACGGTTTTTCGTGACGACGGCTGGATGTGGCTGGATGTTTCCTGCATGCGACCTTGAAGAAGGTCATTGCCAACAAATTTTATGAACCGTACAGTTCTTGTTAATACTACAGGATGAATTTATGACGTTTTCACAGGAGGCGTTACAATGTAGTCACTTTATGTTTTTCATATAATAGTCTTTTAGGGGCTCCATTCTAGAGTTATAGTGATAGTTGTTTGAGAGGATTTTCTAAGTGACAGCAAATTGAAGTCATCATATGACATCAGTGGTCATGGCTTTCACAGTGAAGTATCAAAATGTCGGTCACCTGAGACGCACATTGTGACGTTATTTGATGACTTATGAACAATGCAATGCACATGATGACTTCAGAATGAAGTTTCAAAATGTCTGTCACTTAAAAGATGGAAGAAATTAAAATATGACTCCATTGTAATTTCAACTCTGGGCAAAAGGTGTCACAAAGCAACAGTCACAGTGACGACGTCTTTCTGTGTGGCGTAACCAAATGACGTTTACTAGAGAGTAATAATGAGACGAACGAATATATCACATTTTCTTTCGCCGCTGCAACTGTGACGGTTGTCACCGTTTGTGACGTGAAAGTGAGGTCACATCGACTGGCTGTGCTGCAAAGATACTACCTATTTGAAAAACAGAATGATTTGTTTTAATTACTTTCTTTTAAATACTAAAAATTAACAAAATTAGCATTTTGTGTTTGTTTGCTTAACATTTTGACACTCGTGCACCTGTTTAACTATATCAATTCAATTTGTCTTTTTAACTATTTATAATCTACTTGTAAAAGTACGCAAAAACCTTGTTAAATTAATTTCGCGTAACAAAAGATGTGTAGTTACAAAATAAATTTAATTCTATTGAGAGTGATTTTATTGTTCTTCCCATAAATATCTTTGGATATGATCATTTAAGAGACCATGCACTTGTAGTAATAAAATTTTCCTTAAGGTTTGGTAAAGATTATATATATTTTCGAAGGGACTTTCAACCCCCATATAACTACAGTTACTGATATGACACTTGGGCTTGATCGTGTAAGGAAGGAACACTCATCGAACATTGCATTAAGTACCTAATCTCGTATAGTATGATATATAATGCAAGATGAAGTTTTTTTCTCCACTGGCAAGTGATGATTAATTCTTTAATATCAATACTTGGAATCAAAACACTTTCCTAGCGGTGATATGCATGTAAGTTTTCTATTAACTAAAATAGTCAAACGATAATTTTGTAAATATATCAATACATTTTAAGTTTGAAAAATAATTCTGCATATTTATTTGTATGTATCATTATAAAATGTTTTGCTTGAGCATTTAGCGTCATGGACAAGTAGAGCTTGCTTGCAAAGCACAGTAAATGTAACTGAAATTGAATTAAAAATACAATTTACTTAAAAATCCCCAGAAAAAGTGTACTGAACATTATTTAATTAAATTATTTTCAGTTTGTTTAAAAGAATTCTGAAAAGTTTTATTTTTGATTTTTAGAGATTACTCTTTATCGGTTTAAACGTAAAAGAAGATTCTATTACAAAATGTTGTACTCGAAAATAAGTCAGTGCTCAAAGGCATATACATCGTATCTCAAAATTCTTAAAAAGCACCACGTGATACGATTTGAATTTAAATTTATAATCAGACATAAAATGTTTATATATTTTCTTAAAATACCGTACGTGTTTATAAAAAAGGTGAAGAATTCAAATTTTATGAGAATGAGTTTACAAAAAATCCAGTGCTATAACGACCATAATATAGCATTCCTGCGGAATGTCTTGTAATAAAGATCATTAAAATCAAATGTGATTTTTGAAGTATTTGAGATTTTTAAGCACTAAAAAAGTGTCTAAAATTATTTAAACGGTCATTCAAAATATCGAATAGTACTTTTCAGATATAGTAGTATATTTTTCAATAAAAATACGCTAAATTTTCAACAATGGCTCAGTTTAATTCAGTAAATAATTGGATTATCTGCATTATAGGTTATTTTATTACATATTTACTGCGCGTTTACTACGGAGCGTAGCAATATATATAAGTGTAATGTGAAATTAAGCAACACAAAAGTGTTGAAGATCTTTAAACTGACTATTTAAAAATTAATGTACAAAATATATATATGTTTAAAATAAATGTCTGTATTGTACAACTACATTTTTTGTCATTTGTTTCGCTTCTTCCAGAATATGTAATTGGTTTACAGTAGGGTGCACAACCTTTTTCAGTGAAAGGCCACTTACAAAAATGTCTGAGTTCTCGAGGGCCACATCAGTAACACTAAGAGAGTTCTATTTTGGGGAGGTGGGAAGAGGGGATCTGTAGGCTATAATCAGATAAAAAAGGCGGGGAGGGGGGGAGAAACATATAATTTTTCGTGATTTTTTCTCTGATATACATTGATGTAATTCGCGATTTTTTCTCGATAAATTGAAGAAAGTCGCCATTTCTTTTCTGTACACAATCGACCAAATTTGCGATTTTTTTCCTGCGACCAATGGATTTTTATTTCTCGATATTTTTTGAGACCGACAGACGAAATTTGTAATTTTTTTCATGAGTGATTCAAGAAATTCACGAAATTAACGATTTTTCTCCACGGGCAATTGACAAATTTGGCAAAACTTTTTGAAAAAGATATTTTGTAATTGATTTGTAATTTTTTTAAAATTTTATTGAAGAAAATTTTTAATTTTTCCATTAACTGTTGAAATTCGTGATTTTTGAGGAAATTTGCGAGTTTTTTGCGATTTTCCCGCTGACAATCAAAGAATTTCGAGATTTTTCCGCACCTGATCATTGAAAATCGTGACTTTTCCGCGTCCGATCAACGAAATTCCCGATTCTTAACTGACTGACGAAATTTGAAAATTTTTCCCGCGGCAAATTGACGAATTTCGCGATTTTTTTCTCGCGATAAACTGACGGAACTCGCGATTTTTTCGCTGACTATGAACGAAATGGGAGATTTTTCCACACCAGATCGAAAAATTCGTGCCCGAAATTGACGATTCCTAACTAACTAACGAATTCGCGATTTTTTCTCGCTATAAACGGAAGAAACTCTCAATTTTTCCGCAGCAGATGAACGAAATTTCCAAGCTTTATCAACAGCATTTGCGATTTTTCCGTTCCTGATTAGCCAAATTTTCAATTTTTCCGCTCTTGATCGAAAAAATTCGCGATTTTCCTGTACCTGATCAACAAAACTCGCTGTTTTTCGGCGCTCGATCGACGAAACTTGCGAATTTTCCGCGCCCGATCAACGAATTTCGTAATTGACTGACGAAATTTGCAATTTTACCCTCGGCTAAATAACAAAATTCGCGAATTTTCCGCAGCCGATCAACTGAATTAGCAATTTTTTCCGGTGCTGATCGAAAATATTTCGCGATTTTTCCGTGCCCGATCAACGAAATTTGCGTTTTTTCCGCACCCGATCAATGAAACTCGTGATTTTCCAGTGCCCAATCGACGAAATTTGCAATTTTTTCCGCGATAAATTGACAAAATGTACGATTTTATCGTGCGATTTATGGGCAAAAATTGCGATTTTTTTCTAGTTATAAATTGAGGATATTCGCGGGCCACTTTTAGCCCGCGGGCTACAGGTTGTGCATCCCTAGTTTACAGGAATTTTCGGAAATGGAGGGGTGGAGAGGCATATTTTGGCACCACATTTTCGACGATATCTCTGAAAATATAGTACCTAAAATTAAAATAAATGCATCTTTGAGTTCAGTGTTAAGAAATATTTACGATATACACAGAAAATATTTTTTTTCAAGTAACTTAGTTAGCTAAGTTTTTTCTAAATACATTTGTGAATGTGTAATAATCTGTAAATATGTGGGTTAGTAGTATTTATTACTTCCCCCAATTTGAACTGTCTACGTTCCATAGTTTACGAGTAAAATGGCTGTGACAGAGAGACAGACTCAGGAGTGATCTTATAATGGTTCCGTTTTTTCTTTAAAAGTACGGAACCCAAAAAATTACGAAATTAAAATTTTTATACGGTCCCCCGGTTATATGAGTTTTATTTTGTAAAAATATCCTATTATACTAAGAAGTGATACATAAAAAATCTTGTACGATTGAAACTGGCACAGTAATAGCTGTATAAAGTTGAAACATCATTTTTGCTGCGAAATAGGAGTCATTACTAGAAATATAAATCATCGCCACACATTAAAAAAAGCAGTTGTGAGTAAAATTACATTTAAATGTAAGTTTTAAATCTATTTTCATTCTAACGAATTAGAGAAAAATATACAACTTGTTCTAAAAATATAAGTTCGAAAAATGGAAAATTTGTTGCAATTCAGAATAGTACACGATAAATAAATCTCTCTAATACTTTTAGCATGGCCAAACTCATCTGTGTTCAGATGCAGAAAATTGCGTAAATCGTGTAATTCAACATTGCATACATCGGTCAATTTTCCTGTTAGATGAATGAATTTTTCTTTTGTCTCTCATATTAGTGTAACTGGAAATGTTTACTAAATATCAATTTACGGCTGGGGTGACCATATAAAAATTTCTAACTCTTTAAGAAAAGTTTTTATTGATAAGAATGACTTTTTAAATATCTTTTTACCTCGATTAAAACATTTTTGTAGTTGGTATATGTGACTAACGGTTTAAAAATTAGCCATTGGTCATCGTTGAGAGAGGACATGCTGTATATTTTTTTCAATTTGCAACAAGCTCGTTTTGGGCTTTAGATTACTATGAATAAATATGGATCTTATTTAATTGATATTACACTTTCTCCATACTTTTTTGGATTTGTTAAATTGTAATTTTCAAATTATCAATCTGAAACCATTATTTTCTCATTCTGTGTCCTATTTCAACGAAATAGTTTCGAAATTTACTAAAAATTGTTAAATCGGGCTTTTATAATGATAGCTCTCACTAACGTGAAAGAATTATATCCTTTACTTCGACATTTTTGTTACGTTATTCATTTATGTATTAAGTACTTAGTTTTGTATGTTTTGAGCATTACTTTTTTTCTTTTGAAGTACAAATTGAGGTTAAGCACTTGTAAAAGGGACTACTATACTGAATTTTAAAAAGTAGCACATGTAGACTTTTCAAATCATACACTCACATGATAATTTAAGGTTGCTGCACATTTTCAAATGAAACAAAATTAACGTTTTTTCAAATCCAGCGATGAATTCATATTATGTTAGATTAAAAGTAATTTGAAGAAATGTTTAAAAATTTCAAACAAAATTCTATTTTTCTACTTATCAAATTATAACATATTTGTCTGTATGTACTACAAGAATTTCTTGAATATTTAGTAGACTCGATGAGATTAACACTTGTTTTTGTCTCCGTGTGTTCATTTTAAATGGAATATCAATGAAAATATAGCTTTGACGTTTTCAACATTTCGAAATACATAGAAAAGCAATCTGCTTGGAAATATTTCATGTAAATGTTTTATTCAATGCTCAAGTATGTTAATTATATGAAACCATCATTTAACGTTTAAAAAATTCGATAAAGAGGTTTGATATTGGAGATATATTTTTTTACTTTCATAAATGCTGCATTACTCCAATATTTAGCTATTTTAAAAGTTAATAGTTCAAATTCTACTTGTAAAATATTATAGAACATAAAACATGTTTTATAACTTAAGACAAAACTGCATTTGAAACGTTTATAAAGGATCATTGAATCAAAAGACGTCGACTTAACATACATTAATTTTTATGGTAATTACACTTCCATTAAAATTGTAACGTAAATTGTCTGCCTTTTTTAAAAGGAAAAATTCAGAACATCGTCATTTTAACTGAAAATTGATGATCATAAATGAATTTATTATTCTAATCAAGTAATTTAAAAAACATATTCTCGTATTTCAATATAAACAGTTTGAATTAAATTCACTTTATTTTTATGAGTAGTATACTAAATATCACAAGTAGAATTTAAATAAAATGAAAATATTTATAAAACTACCAATATATTCCGGGCTTTAACGAACTTTTAAAACAACGAAATCCATCAAAATTTACAGGTTCATATCATTGGCAGGGAATGAAATTTAAAGCTTAAAATTTATGCAGAATACTTAAGATTTCTATATTAATAAAAAAGAGATGTGATTAGACTGTTTAATGTATTTTCAAACTGCATAAGAAAGTTTCTTCAGAAAACAAAGGATCGCGAGTAATCCGTCAAACATATCTAAAAATAGACAAATACAATCTCAAATCGTAAATGCACTAGATAATACCTAATATTAATTACTTTACATTTTTTATAAAATGATAACAAATGACTACTGATAAATCACTTTTTAACTGGAAGCAGAAGCATTCATTCATTTATAATGTTTATACCTGCTGAGTTAATGATAAATTAATATAAACACACAGGTAATATAATGTATGAATTGAAAATTAAATCTGTTGAGAATATAATACAAAAAATGAACGTTGTGTCAAAAGTCGTTCAATTTTTTTAAAATCATTTAAGCGTTAGTATTTTAAATTTACTTAAAAAAATACGAAAAATAAAAAATGTAAAAAGGCGTACTTAGTTTTTTTTCCAAAATAAACTAAATTAAAACAACATTAAAAATTGACAAATAATTCATCTGCTGTTTTATAGTTGATCATTAATCAAGTGTGTAATTTTTAATCCAATATTCATAAATGATAACCATTTATCTGCTTACTTCATTAAAGTAAGTCACATTTTCGTGTATGAATAAATAAAATGACTTACTTAAATAACATTTACGGTTTCTATAAGAAAAGGTTACTTGTGAAAAACATTAACTGTTGTATCTAATTTTTTAGCAAATAAAATGTAAACATACATGAAAAAAAATCGAGTTACTCGTATAAGTTTGTAATTATAATTTAAAAAACAATAACACGTATTTTCTGTTAAACTTCTTGTACATGCATTAATGCATTTTTAATCGTTATTAATGCATTTTTAATTAATGCATTTTAGTTAATTTTGTCACAAGAGAACGTTTTTAAATAATAAGATATTCGCATTAAAAAAACTCTACTCAATTAAATCTAAATTAAATAATAAATTTAGTAAATAATAAATTAAATAAAAATACTTTAAAAAAATTACATCACCTGAAACAGTCATTATTACTATTTTTCAAACTTGCAAGTAAATGATTTGTAATTGAAGTGTACTTTCAAATAAACTCTTTGAAAAAAGTAAAAATATGGTAATATGTAACCTTTTTTACAAAATCAAACACTTATAAACAATTGGAAAGATACTTTGGCAAAGTAATGGATACATATTTTTACTACAAATAATTAATTATTTTAACCCCAGAAATAATAAACTTTAACAAGTTATTTGTGTAAGCCATTAAAGTTTACACATAGTCCCTTAATAACGACATCATAAATGAAGACTAGAAAAATATGTAAATCTCATTTTTACTATATATTTAAAAAGTTTAAATTACATATCCGAGTAACTTCTAAGAAATTAACAACAAACAAATGTCACATACAAGTGTGTTTACTAAAATGACTATAATTATAATTTTAAAAACGATAGCACACGGCTTCTGGTAAACCATTTGTTTACTGTAGCACAAGTATTAATTCATTTTCAATGGTTATACCCGCTGAGCTAGGATCAATTAATATTAACGCAAGAGGACTTTTGCAAATAATAAGACATAAGCATAAGAAAAATTTTCTCGGGCGGACTAAATTTGTAAAGAAAATTACATGAAAAAGACGACACTATTTTAAACATTAAAGCCCCATTAAAGTAAGAGCAGCTTCACAGCTCGTCTGCTCTTCGAGGCAATGTTTAGGAAACGTGTCGTGTAATAAAGTTACTCTAATTAATTAAAAGTTAAACTAGCTAGGGGCGGGCGGTACAGAGTGTCACTGCAGGGGATGGCGTGTTTCTGGCAAGTATCCAATACGAAGCAAACCTAATTCTATAGAGTCCAACTTTTTTTGTTACTTTTCTTTTAAAATATGTAATTAATTTTTGTTGCTTGTTTGTTCCTCTTTCTCCATTGAGTGCTGATACATTGTGTGTAATTTGCTGTTGTGGTTAAAAGTATAAACATACAAAAAATGCATATCTTTTCACGGATACCCAAATAATTATAAACACAATTTTTATGCATTAAAATAGCATTATGTTGCATATCTAAAGCTGTCATGCATAAGATATGGTTTTTAAACATCATAGTTACCATATTTGAGACATAATAAATATCTTGTATAACAAAACTTAAATATATATTTAAAAATTTTTCCGTCACTTATTTTAGTACGGACTTTTGTTTTTTCAGTCTTCAATTAAAGCTCTATGAAACGAAAATATGCGATACAGTTGTTATAACTAAAATACTTTTATTACTTTTATACATAAAAAAATCCTTAAAAATAAAAAGTGAAGAAGCTATTTTCTGGTGACAAAAAATGGCGAATTTTGGAGAAAGAATTCAATACGAAGAAAACAAGTTTTTAAGATACAATTTCTTTTAAAATGTGTAATTAGTTTTTGTTGTTTCTCTGTTTCTTTATATAATTTGAATTCTGATGGATTGTCTGTAATTTGTTTGCTGTTGCGTTGAAAAATGTGGGATATTCTTCAACGAATATTCTTCAATATATATATATATATATATATATATATATATATATTCCAAAACTTTTACGACTTTTTTGGAAAACAAAAGTTTCGTAAGTATAGATTTATGCACAAAAAGTCGTTTATTTTGTATATATAATGCTGCTATTCATAAGATGTGATTTTAAATCTTCATATTTAGGAAGATAAACTCTTTAGAATTATTTCATTATTATTTTATGCTCAATATTTTATCATCTCATCTTCCGATTAGAAGAATATTAAATAATAATTTGCAATTAAATATTTGTAACAGTTTTCGTTTTGTTTTATCATATAAAAAATTATCAAAATTAATACAATTCAGAATACTTTATTGAGAATTTTATTTTATTAATCAGTGTATATGTTGTAGGCTAATTTATAAACCCAGCCATTTGCCAATATTATTGTTACATGTGCGAGGAGGAAAGTACAAAATACACCCCCTAAAAAATATTTTTTTTATCATAAATATTAATCAGTTACTTAATAAATCTCATAAAAGTGCGTAAAAATCTGTATGATCTGAGGATTTGTTATACATCTTTAAAAAAGGGAGAGGTATATTTTGTAAATAGATATAATCAGTTTAATAATCTAATTATTAAGCAGTTCTGCAGATAAAATCTGCTAATTAGACAGGCTTTTTTTTTATTTACCTAATAGTTTTCATTTAGCAACCCTCTCCTCTACGAAATAGTCAGATAACATCAAGCAAATTTCTGATCTGTGAATATTATTCATGCGTCTTTGCATGTGTTTGCACAAAATATACAAAATAAATGTTTAACTATTGTTAGCAACCCAGGCACGTCATTCAAATCTGCCATTAAAACATTTTTCTTTAACATTTTTCTTTTTTATGATCATGAAAAATTTCCACTACGGCTAAATTTATGCATACACTTTTTGTAACATGGATTTTTTGCACAAAGCCTGAAGGAAACAATACTGTTTGAAAAAAAAAAGAGTCATCTAATTAGCCTGAAATTGCACAGGCTCATTTAAATAAATCGAAGGATTTTCAGGATTTATGGCAAAGAACTGGCAATTTTCTAATTCACCTAGAGCTGTATAGTCTGATTCCAACAAGCCTAAATATTGTTAGGCTGATTAGGAAATAACTGGTGATTTGCAGTTAGTCTAAATCTGGATAGGCTTTTTGCAATGAACGTGAAAAATGACAGTCTCATTGAAAATTTACAGATGTTTTTCATATAAGACATGCTCTTTGTAAAAATCGAAAACTCTTTGCAGAGTCATGTTTTTCAATTAGCATTTACGACATAAACACGAGAGAATAACTATAATTCATGCTATTACATGTAAGTTTACATAAAATTTGAGTAATTCTATAAAAAGATGTAATCTATTAAGTCAATCAATATCAAACTTTATTTTCACACAAACATCAAAACAATTATGAACAGCATTTTCTATCTAGTGAGATGATAAATTTGTATGGGTATAAATATTTCATAATGCATTGTCATTAAAATGCCCATTCAAGTTATGTAAATAAAGAATAATGAATGTGCTCATAAACAGAAGGTTTTAGTCTAAATCCGGAAGAATGCTTTTTATTTCTTCGATGTAATGTCTGTAGATTTAAATGCACTTTTCACTGCACAAATTTTGGACAAAGTCCTATTTCGGTATGGAAAGGGCAGCCTTCAGGACATGGATTTTCATATCTGTATTCGAAAATCACTCGCAATTTCTGCATGATTTCAGACGTAGAAGAAAGAAGACAGACCAAGATCAGAGTATCAGCAAAGAAAAAAGAAGGTAGAGCAAGATTAAAGTGAGTAATTATAAGAAGAGTAGAACCCTACTACGAAATAGTACACTTTCTCATAAAGACGGTCGCATGTAAGTAGGTGAATTCAACATAATGGGGAATTACGTTGCCTGGGGAATTATTTAATTTACTGCATGTGACCCCGAAGAAAGCCTTTGGCACCAACTTTTTTCACACACTACAGTTCTTGTTAAAAATACACGACAAATTTTTTGACAATTTCCCAGGTGGCGTTACAATGAAGTCACGTTCAGATTATCATAAAACAGTCGTTTGGAGGGTCCATTGTAAAGTTACAGAGATAATTGTTTCTGACGATTTTCTAAGTGAACTAAAATGATGTAATCATATTATATCATCGATCATGGTCTCAAACTGTCGATCACCTGAGACTCACATTGTGACTTTATTTGGTGACTTATGCACAATGCAATGCACATGATGACTTCAGAATGAAATCTCTAAATGACAGTTACTTAAAAAATATTAAAAGAGGATTCTGTTGTAATTTTACCACGAGGTAAAAGCAATCACAAAGCAGTAGTCACGGTAACTTCTGTGTGGAGTCACAAAATGACGTTTACTTTAGAATAATTGGGAAACGAAAGAAAAATATCAAATTTTCAATCACCGTAGTGACTGTGACACTTGTGACCATTTGTGCCGTGAAAGTGACGTCACATCGACTGACTGTGCTGTTAGGATAGTAACTATTTGAAACACCGATGTTTTATCACTTTACTTTAAATATTAACAATAAACAAAATTACCACAATTACCTTTTTATATTTCTTCCTTAACTTTCGACACAAATTTAGGGCATTTAAACATATCAATTCAATTTACCTTTTATAACTAGTTATATTACTACATATATAACTACTCAAGAACCTTGTTAAATTGCTGCAGCGTAACACAAGATGTGTACTCGCAAAAGAAATTTAATTCTTGTAAGAATTATTTTATTGTTCTTCCCATAAATATCTTCGGATGTGATCATTTAAGAGACCATGCACTTATAACTAGATAATTTTCCTTAGGGTTTGATAAAGATTATATATATTATCTAAGGGACTTGCAACCCCCATATAAGTACAGTTACTAATATGACACTTGGGCTTGATCGTGTAAGGAAGGAAGACTCATCGAACATTGCTTTAAGTACCGTAATCTCGTATAGTATGATATATAATGCAAGAATATGAACTTTTTTTTTCCTGCAGTGGCAAGTAAGATTAATTCTTTAATATCAATATTTGGAATTGAAACACTTTCCTGAAGTTGGTAAGCATGTAAGTTTTCAATTAAATAAAATTGATAGATGGTAATTTTGTAATTATATCATACACGTTACGCTTGAAAAAGTTTTGCGGCTACTTTATTAAAAAAAATATTTTTAAAAAGTTTTTTATAGTTGCGTGATGATTAAATGTTTTCTTTAAGCAATTAGTGAAATCTAACAAGTTGAGCTTATTTGCAAAGTAAAAGTAACTGAAATTGAATCAAAACTACGATTGATTTTAAGAATTATCCGCAAAAAATCCTTCGGCTATTTTTAGTTCGTCCAGAAGAATTTGAAAAAGTATGATTTTTGATCTTTAGACATTAATATTTAAGCTGCAATATATAATTATAATATTATACAATATACATTAATAATAATATACATTAATACATTAATTAATAATATACATTAATATATAAGCTGCAAAAAGTAAAGTGCTGTAATAATAAACAGGAGAATCAAATCTGAACTGAGGAGTAAAATATTTCTGATTTTTGTATGCTGAAGCACCTACTGATTGGCTTATTTTCTTAAAATTACTGTATGTTAGTTGAAGGCAAAAATATTTTTGATTGATGGTGCCATCCTTCATGCATTATTATTATGTTACTGGTTGTCAATTTAGAAGGTTTCTTTTCAATTATAAATATGTACCACTATTTGAATATGGTAATATTTGTCCTGTTTAATCCGTCATTAAATATGAAGATTATTCCTATTCTAAAACAGCTGTTTATATTTCAATAAAAACACGCTAAATTGGCAACACTGATTCGGTTAAATTCACAAATTGTTTGTATTATCTATCTGCATTATCGGTTACCGTGCTACAGATTTACTGAGAGAGTTTAAGAAACAATATAACAATATGCATTAGCTTAAAGTGGAATTAAACAACACAAAAATATTGCAGATCTTCAAAATGACTATTTAAAAATTATGGTAAAAATCTAAAGTCTGTCGAAAATTAATGTATGCATTCTAGAACTACATTTGTCTCACTTATTCTGAATCTTCCAGATAATGCAATTTTTTTCTCGATATTTAATAAAAGATCACTATTGTAAAAAATGTTAAAATATGAAGGAAATGTGAAGAAAAAAAATCAACGTAGCATGTTGAAAACGGAAATAAGTAGCAAGTTTACAAAATTAAAGCATTTAATATGTACTTAAATTTGCTTACTTGTTTTCATTCCAGCTTGTATGTCTTTCTGATCTTCTCTTCTCCATTTAATTTTTGGGGGAGGGGATCCAGAAGCTCGACAACGTAAGCTGACATCACTACCTTCGCGGACATCGGTGTCTGAACTGGTATTTTCATCATCAAGTTTTGGAGGCACTGAAACAAATTACAATTTATTATTTTTTGTAATAATGAAACCACTTAAATTTGAATAGAGTAATGCATGAAGTTAATTTAAAATATATAAAAACATAGCTCCCAGCTAAATTGGTTGTTTCAAAATCAAATAATTTTTCAGAAAAGAGTTATCGGTTCATGTTATCTAATAATATTTTGAACTAGAAGAATTATTTGCTAAAACTTTTTTTTTAATGCACAGTACTTTATTTTATATGGGAAATTCGTGGTTCAAATGTTGTTTATTTGATACAGAGAAAAAAGCGTAAATGACAATTATGTAAAACACATCTTTTAACACAACTATCTATAACGCAAACAAAATACGCATAATAAAATAAAAATAGTATCTATGCGTAATACATATTTCATTATTTTGGCGATAATGCATCTTCATTTTCTTATGGTAAATGTCTCATTATTAATAATTTATTATTCCTGTGATCCTGTGACATACCATTAGGAAAAGTATTAGAGTTTTTTAGCTAAAAGGCTATCAAAACCTGAGAGCTGATGTCTCTCAGGTTCTTTTTGTACTTACGTATGCACGTGCGTATGCATTTACCTAACGCAAAAACTCTTGATAGAAATATCCGATTGTCTTCAAATGTGGTATATATGCTCATTCTGATAAGACGTTTCCCTTAATAGTTTCGGTGGTTCATTGGTTAATAATAAAGGAGGTAAATGGGGTCTAATCCTTGCTTAATTAAATAACTGGATTTTCCATGCAGAATTATCCGATTTCCTTTAAATTTGGTATGCTGTATTTTTTTTTTCAGACAAGATGCTGCCCTGATTAGATGTGGAGTTTCATTGATTAAGTATAAAGGGGGAATGGGGGGCTAATCCCAACTTAATTTAGATAAATGAGTTTTGCATGCAGAATTTTCCGATTTGCTTCAAATTTAATATATCGGTTTATTTTGACAAGGCGCTTCCCTGATTAGATGTGGAGTTTCATTGGTTAAGAATAAATGTAGGAAATGGGGGAGCTGATCCCTCTACCCTAAATGTATCTAAATGTTTTTTTTCTTTATTTTTCGAAGATCTTATTCTTTGAAATAGGACTATAATATACAATTATTGTGAATAGCCTTTGAGCTCAATGCCATCAGTTTAACTGGGCACTTTTTTAAATATAGTTTTCTATCTATGGTCTGTACGCCGGCTAGCATATTCTGCAACTTAGGAACCCTGGGTTGGATTCTCTAGTATTAATAAAACTAAATTGAATTTTGTTATTTATTGGACATATATTGAAGACTTTGACAACACTCATTTTTTAAAAATGCCTAAATATTATTTTGGTGACTTTTCTTTTCTAATAATAATAATAATAAACATAGAAAATTTAACCAATTCGCATGTACCAACAAAAATGACAAATGATATCTTATGCACTAAAAGAAATTAAACAGTAATTTAACAGCTATTGCAAAGTTTCTTTAATAATAATTAATAATTAATCATTAATTATTAATAATTAAGTACTTTGCGTTGTAAAATCGAATACCAAACAAAATAGCGGTTGCCATCCAATTTTAATTCTTTATTAATACATTTAAACATGTTATAAAATAAAAACACATGAATAAACTCAACGTAAACTCAAACAAACAATCTACATGCTACATCATCAAAAATTATATTCAAACTGTTTATGTTTGTTCAAAATCCATATTTAAATATCATTGTTGACGACACAAATTGACGACCGATTTGTGTTTTTAGAAAATTTTACTCCTGAAGGTTTTCCTGAACTTTTGAAGATTAAACCGAAAAGTTGAGATTTATTTTATGCGTGTGTTTTTATGTTTATATCATCTTTAAATTTATGAATGAAGTATTTGTTGTATAGCAACCTCCACACTGTAAAAAAATAATGTCAGTTTTCCGGTAGGAATCGGAAAAATAGTTGCCCTTATCGTACCGGAATAATTTCCAACCCAGCTCGGAATAAAATCCGTAAAATACCGTTTAACAGACTATTTCCTTATTTTTACGGATTTTATTCCGAACTGGGTCGGAAATTATTTCGGTACGATAAGGGCAACTATTTTTCCGATTCCTACCGGAAAACTGACAGTATTTTTTTTTTAGGTAGCTTTCTTTACAAAAAGCTACCTATTGCAGCCGTTCGGAGGAAAGCGATTTCAAAAAATTTTGGTATATTTTCATCGATCATGACCCCCAGACCCCGAAACCACCCTCCGTTCAAAATTGATATATATATATATATATATATATATATCAATATATATATATATATATATATATATATATCTGACCTATGTCACACTGTAACTCTCGTATTTATGAACCGATTTGGATGTAATTCGGTGTGTCCATAGTACATACCAATGTCTCGACCGAGTTCGTTGGCCAGCTTCATCCGCCATTTTGTTTCAAAATGGCGGCCATTTAAAATTTTTTTAAAAATTTTAAATTTGAAATGTGGTACCAAAAAATTGAAAATGGAAACATATTTTTTTCTTATGTATTTGACCTTTATACAAAGACTCCGTAGCAGTTTTTGTTTCGTCTATATCTTAAAAAATGGCTGAGTTATAGCATTTTGAATTTCTAGCGAAGCTGACATTTTGAAACGTCCTGAATTTTGTCACGCGATAAAAGGCGTATTTATGAACCGATTTGGATGTAACTTCGTTTATACATAGTACAGACCAATGTCTCGACTGAGTTCGTTGGCCAGCTTCATCCACCATTTTGTTTAAAAATGGCGGCCATTTAAAATTTTAAGAAAAATTTAAATATGAAATGTGGTACCAAAAAATTGAAAATTGAAAAAATATTTTTTTCTTATGTGTTTGACCTTGATAAAAAGATTCGGGAGCAGTTTTTGTTTCGTCTATATCTTAAAAATTGGTTGAGTTATAGCATTTTGAATTTCTAGCGTGGCTGACATTTTGAAACGCCCTGATTTTTGCCACGTGATAACAGACGCATTTATGAACCGATTTGGATGTACCTTGGTGTGTACATAGTGCATACTAATAACTCAACCGAGTTCGTTGGCCAGCTTCATTCGCCATCTTGTTTCAAAATGGCGGCCATTTAAAAAAATTTAAAAAAATTAAATTTAAAATGAGATACCAAAAAATTAGAAAATGAAAAAGATTTTTTTTCGTATGAGTTTGACCTTAATACAAAGATTCCGGAACAGGTTTTGTTTCATCTATATCTAAAAAAATGGCTGAGTTATAACATTTTGAATTTCTATTGTGGCTGACATTTTAAAACGACCTGATTTTTGTCACGCGATGACAGGCGTATTTATGAACCGATTTGAATGTAACTTGATCTGTACATAGTACATACCAATGTCTCGACCGAGTTCGTTGGTCAGCTTCATTCGCCATCTTGTTTCAAAAGGGTTGCCATTTTTAAAAAAAAAATGTAATTTAAAATTTAAAATGAGGTATTAAAAAATTGGAAAATGAAAAAGATTTTTTTTGTGTGTTTGGCCCTGATACAAAGATTTTGGAGCAGTTTTTGTTTCTGAAAATTTGTTCTTTTGTTTATATCTTAAAAAGTGGTTGAATTATAGCACTTTGAATTTCTATCATGGCTAACACATTGAAACGATCTTGTATTTATCCCGCGATACCACACGTATTCGCCTATTTCGATGGAAGAAGGCATGTGGATAGTATACATCAATATCTCGACCAAGTTCGCTGGCCAGCTTCATCAGCCATCTTGTTTCAAAATGGCGGCCATTAAATAAAAAAAAATTATATTTAAAGTGAGGTGCAAAAAAATTAGAAATTGAAAAAGGTTTCTTTCTTAAGTATTTGACCTTGTTATAAGGATTCAGGAGCATTTTTTGTTTGTCTTTACCTTAAAAAATGGTCCAGATATCAGTTTCAATTTTTAACGTGAGTGACATTTTGAAAAATCTGATTGCCTTCAGCACTCGTATATATCAACCGATTCCAATGCGAGTGAGCATGTGCATAGCAATTACTAAGGTCTCGACCAAGTTCACTGGTTAGCCTCATCCACCATGTTGTCTTAAAATGGCAGCACTTTAAGAAATCGCCGAATTTAGCAGCCAAATATCAGTTACTTTAAATAAAAACAGCTTGGATAAAGCTGACTAATTTCGCGAAATTCTCATTCATAATGATTTAGTATTGATAAAAATTAAAATTGAATCTCCTACATTCGGTTTCCACTTAATTGAGCTTCGTGTGCTTGAATAATATAAGTTGGCTTTTTTAAAATAAGGAATATGAAAGCTACCTCTTCCTCCCGGCACTGGCCGGAAGGACTTTTTTTTTTACAGTGCATTTTGTTTGATATTGCAATATATTCATTTTTTAAATTCATTTTTAAATTCATTCATTCAATTCATTTTTTAAAGCAATCACAAGTTTCATCTATTAGCGTGAAAGTAGTTTCTCATTCAAAGAGGAAAAATCTAAATTAAAAATTAACTAAAAATCTGCTTAAAACCTTCTTGAGCGTCCTAAAATTCCAAAAACTCAAAAAATTCAGTCCGACTATAAAATGTTATTACATATGAAAATGTAAAAACATTTCTGTCTTATAATTGTGTTTTAGGCCGAATAAATAGTTTATGAAATTTAAAACATTCATTTTAATATTTTTTTGTATGTAAATTCATTATTTTTAAATTATATCCTTTTAGTAGAAAACGCAATTTTACTTCATGAAAGATTTTTTTTATTATTCAGTAAATTAGAATTATTTTTTTCTATTCAAAATTAAAAAATATATGTACATTGCATTAGTAAAAAATTCTGAATTAAATTAAAAGTAAAATTTATAACGGAAATAACTTTAATATCATATCAGGATCCTGGATTTTGAGAAATAAATTTTATTTTTTAAATCGCGCTAAGTATTTGAAGAAAATATACATACATATATATATATATATATCACAGGAAATAAATTGATATTTCTTTTTTGAAACATTATTTGTATTTCTGCCATAGAAGATGCAAACACAAAAAGATATTTTTTGATGTTACCACGATTCTGATAAGATAAAAAGACTAAACAGTCAAATGGATAAAGCGTGTAAAAAGTATCTATATGAATAAAGCAAAGTTTCGCTCCGTTTCTGTGTCTGTCTGTGTATCTGTCTGTCAGTGTGTCTGTCTGTGAGGAAAGGTGAATTTAGGTGAGGAAAGGTCAAGACAGATCCTGATGCACCTGAGGCTCAGATTTTTAATTTTTTAAGGGGCGGTGGGCCTGGGCCATTTTAAGTTTTTATGAACTAAATTATTAATAACATGCCTCTCTTCTATACGATCTGCTTATTTTTTAGAGCGAAATCTCCACTCAGTTTCTACATTTCAGTTAAGACCCTGGTACCCTTGGGGTCCGGTACAGGGCCCCTTGAAATTTTATTTCACTAAATTGTTAATAAATTGCTTCATTTTAATCCAATCTCCATCTTTGGGATCCTTTTTTCCATTTAGTTATTCTGCCGTTTCTACATTCCAAGCCTTAGGGTCTAGTACAGGGCCCCTTGAAATTTTAGTGCACGAAATTGTCACGAAATTGCTTCCTTTTAATCAAATCTTCATCAATGGGATCCTTTTCCGTTTAGTTATTCTCCCGTTTCTACATTCCAGTTAAGACCCTGGCCCCGTTGGTTTCATCTCCCAAGACCAACACTCATATATTTTATTGGGGCCCTAGGGCACTTTTTAATGCATTTCCCCAATTTTTTGCGCATTTCTTTAAAATTATATTCTAATGATTATACATACGCGTATGCTTAATTTTGACTAATCGAAGATCTAAAACGCTAAGTACTAAAATGTTTTAATATGTTTTCATGTTAAGGCCCTGTTCTCAACTATTAGTTGGCCCCTTTGGGCCCCCTATTACAACTCCCTTAAAAATAGTCCGAATCACTAGCTTTATTTTCTAAGAACTTCTTAGGTTTTCCAACTACTATATGAAAGACAAAAAAAAAAAAAAAAAAAAAAAAAAAAAATCAGATTTGAACTACCACCAATTTTTTTATATTAATTGCATTCTTGGGACTCTTAGTGCAGCTTCGTCAAAAATGATCCGAATTGCTTGCAATTTTCTTTAAGATAACTCTAGTGTCTTTAGATTACTTTAAAAACTACTATAAAATATCTTTATATTAAACTACATGTCACTTAAGTCCCTTGCACCCTGGGGCCCGGCTCAGGTCCCCTTGAAGTTTTTGTACCATAAATTGTTAATAAATTGCCCCCTTTTAATCCAAGCTTCAGTTTTGGAATCTTTTTTTTTCCCATTTAGTTACTCTCCTGTGTCTATATTCCAGTTAAAATCCTGTGGCACCCTTTGGTCCCGTAGTGCCCGACTTGCTGACCCTTGAAGTTTTTGTGCGCCGTGCATTTTTCACCCCCTCATTTTCTCACTGTCTCAGTACAAAATTTTAAAGTTGAGTCTTGGACTCATCGCCCTAGACCAACACCCACATAATTTTATTGGGGCCCTAGGGCGCCCCTTGAACTTTTGGTGTGGCATGCATTTTTCACCCCCTAATTTCCTCGCATTCTCATTGCAAAATTTTAAAATTCAGTCTTGCATCCTTCTCCCCGGACCGACACCCTCTCATTTTTACTGGACCCTAGTACCCTTTTTAAGCATTGCCCCCCATTTTTTTGCGCATTTCAAAATTTTATTCTAATGATTAATTAATTTGCTATGCTTATTTTGTAATAATTGAAGATCTAAAGTGCTAACAACGTAGACCTTATAACAGGTTTTCATGTTAGAGCACTTATCTTTACTATCAGTTGGCCCTCTTTGGGCCCTTTCTTATACGTCCCTTAAAAACGGTGCGATTCACTAGCTTCTTTTAACAACTTCTTAAGTCCCCCTGCAACTACATGAATGACAAAAGTTTTCTCAGACTTTAGCTAACACCAATTTTAAATATTAATCTCCTTCTTGGAGCCTTTGTTGCAGCTTCTTTAAAAACTATCCATTTCTATTACAATTTTCTTCAACATAGTTTCAGCATCTTCCAGCTACTTTAAAACTACTAAAAAATTTCCTTGTACCCAACTGCATTCCAGTTAAGACCTTGGCCTTCAGCACCCGGTCTTTCTTTATACCTCAGCTACCACATTTTTCGAATAGTAATCTCCTTTTTCAGCATCAACTGACACTACACCCACACTGTGATTCACTACAGCCGTAAATTAAATATCCCGTTACTTTAAAGGTAACTTTAGTTAAGGGATTTCATCATTTTATTAAAAATCGTGTTAATGATAAAAGTAATTCATGAAATTTACATGGGGAGGGGGCATCTTCCACTGTTTGGGGCGCATTCTTTCCTCGGCTTCTAGGGACCCAATTTCAACGGGATTTAGTTCATTCGACTTAGATTACAATTCAGCTGCTTTCTGTATTATGAAATTTTTTCTTTGACTTCAATTACCAACATTTTCAAGCATTAATGATGCATTCTTGATGATGCATTTTTGATGCATAATGATTTTTTTTTTTTAATTCTATGGGCGTGATTGCTGCAAGGTTTGGCTCACTGAACTTGGTTTTTGATAGTCTCCGTCACGTTCGGAGCTTTTCCGGGACATACTGTCTTAGGTATCGGGCACCCAGGTTACAGGTTCGTTCGGAAAGAAGTTTGTTGAGAACACAATAGACGCTGCTGCAGACAACGGGTGTTTCCAAAATTAGGTTCATTTAAAAGAATTTCAAAAGATATAAAATCATACAAACTTCAGTTTTATTTAAAGTTATTATTTACGGACACCGGGCAACGCCGGGCAGGTCTGCTAGTAATTAAATAAAATTAAGCGAAATTAAAATGATATAAACAAGATGGAATTTTCTTATTTAATAGATATATACTCAAAATTTAAAAAGATTAAAGGAATTCTAAAAAATATCACTAAAATGTTGAGGTGAATATTTTTATGTCGTAATAAGTATTAATATATGTAACACAAAGAAAAAATTGAGAAACAGAGAATTTAACAAAAAAAATATTACCAAATAATTGAAAGCTTTTATTTAAAAAGTAATGTGCATTTATTAATTCTGGTTCCAGAGTATTTTTTGAACAGCTTGAAGCGAAAACTTAAAGAAATTCCTTTAATAGTATAAGTTTTACAATTTGCAGTTGTGTATTCTGTAATAGTAAAAGATATATAATTTAAAGAAGTGTATTTACTTTGAAACATATTGGCATAAAAGAAAGATTAAAATAATTCCTTTAATTGAAGCATGTTTTAATCATATAATATAAATTAAATTAAAAAAGTTTTAAAAAATATTTTACAAACTTGATGGTTTTTAATTCTTATTTTTTCGAAGAAAACTTTCAAAAAAAATTTAATCATCTTATTTCATAAAAAGGTTAATCAATAACTGAAACAAAGTATTTTACATTTAATAATTGAAAAAAATAATAAAAAGCTAATAATTCTGTGAAATATGTTCTATCGAATGATACATTTGAAATTCAGAATTCCACAAGAGAATCGAAAATGAGATTTATTATAAGAAATATTTTTTTATATCATGTCAATAAACTTGATTTCTGAGAAATCCATTATTATTTTTTTAAATCTGTCTAGATATTTGGAAATATATATATATATATGGCAAGAAATAAAAATTTATTTTCCAAATAGAAAAAAAAAATATTATCAGAATTTCTGTCACGGAAGATGAACACGTCATGACTACACAAAAAGTATTTTTCATTTGAGCCATGACCTCACAAAGATTCTAGGCTGTCAAGCCTATATCGCTTTTAAAGAAACGTGTCTCTTCTCTCTCTCTGTCTCCCTACATTTATATATAAAGAGAGAGAGACATTATGAGGTCTAAGAAAAACGGAACATTTCATTTGGTTTTGGCATCATTAAATAAACGTTAAGATTACGATTTTTGTTATTTAAGGGTGCATTTGCTTATTTTCTGTTGAAAAAAATTGATATACAAAATCACTTTTTTCAAACTGGGTGGGATGAGAACGCAAAAATATATACAGGGTGTCCATAATTAAGCGACCCTAGTTTAAAGTTGCCTAAAGAAAAAAACTAAACTTGTGAAATTTTGTGAAATACATTATAAAGATATGGGAATTTGTTTAAGCTAAAAAAATATAAATTAAAATAGTTTAAAATTTCGTCGCCAGAGGGCGATTTTTTATAAATTACACATTTAGCCTTACGACAGTTTAAAAATTTTATTTGTTAGCTTAACTTTATTCTAAAGTCAGCATTTCGAGACATGTTCCTAGCATTTCACAGAAAACATTGTGCTAAACTGTGGTCTATCTTATGATTCCAGATGGTATCTGAAAATGATGAAAGTTATGCAGAACATGTTTGGTTATAACAAAATTTGTTAAACTATCGCAAATGTATGCTAAATGTATAATTCGATAAAAAACGGTCTCCTAATTTATTTTTAGTTCAAACAAATTCCCATACTTTTCTTATGTCCTCCAAAAAAATTCATAACATTCTGAACAATAGTTTCTCCTGTAGAAAACTTTAAAATAGTGATTAATCATGAGCATCCTTTAAATAAAATTTCTAAACTATGCTATATGCGTAATTTATTAAAAATCGCCCTGTGTTGTCGAAATTTTGAACTATTTTTATTTATATATTTTTTAGCGTAAGCAAATTCAAATCCCTTTATTACGTCTTTCACAAAATTTCACGACAGAAACTTTTAAAGCTGTACTGAAAAATTCGTTAAAGTGAATAATTTTTACTTTCTTCTATCTTTAAAAGAAGAAAGTACTGGATTCATGAAAAATTTCAAATTCCGGTTTTCGACGGATTTACACGTTTTAGGGGTCAGAGATTCCAAAAAACATGTTTTTACAAAATGTCAGTCTGTGAGTCTGTGAGTCTGTCTGTGTGTATGTGACACAAATTTTGTGGGCGCTCTATCTCAAGAACTAATGCACGGAATTTAATAAAAATTTATATTCAGTTAGAGTTATCCCTAACACAAGTTGATGCTGATTAGTTTTTGGTGTAAATCGCTCAACAGGTGGCGCTGCTATGCTGCATTTTTCACGATTTTCGCAATAGCACTGTCTCAAGAACTAATGCACGGATTTTGATCGAACTTCAGATTTAGTTAGTCCTGGATATGAGTTGATGTTTATTACGTTTTGGTGTAAATCGCCCAACAGGTGGCGCTGTTATGATGAATTTTGCAGGATTTACACGATTTCCCCAATAGCTCTATCTTAAGAACTAATGCACGGATTTTCACCAAACTTCATTTTCAGTTAGTCCTTGATATTACTTGCTACTGATTATGTGTTGGTGTAAATCGCCCAACAGGTGGCGCTTCTGCGCTGCCTTTTTCACGATTGCCTCAATAGCTCTATCTATAGAACTAATGGACGAATTTTCATCTAACTTCAGGTTTAGTTATATGTTGACACAAGTTGTTGTCAATTAGGTTTTGGTGTTAATCACCCAATAGGTGGCGCTGCTATGCAGGAATTTTCACGATTTTCGCAATAGCTCTATCTCAAAAACTAATGCACGGATTTTCTCCAAACTTCAGATTCAGTTAGACGTTGACATAAATTGTTGCTGATTAGGATTTGGCATAAATCACCCAATAGATGGCACTGCTAGGCAGCATTTTGCAGTATTTAGACGATTTCAGTGATAGTCATATCTCAAGAACTAATGCACGGAATTTCATACCTTTAGAATCCTCATGAATGCATAGAATGCCACTTAATTTTGGCAGTATGATAGCGAATTTTGAAGTATTAACATGTATGAGATAGAAGAAAGTTTTGGGATTGGTACATACGACTAGTTTATACTGAAATAGGATTATTTTACTATCCGAATTATATTCGTTAAACAGAATTTCACTGTAACGAGATTCTACTGCAATACAGGATTATTTAAAATAAAATAATGTTAATTTGTCTATTAGGAATTTAAAAAAAAATGTCTTACTTATTTACATTTTTGTACAGTTAATTATTAGTTTTTCAGTGACAGAAATGCATATAATGTTTCATTTGCTCTAATTTTGAAATAACTTATGTATCTTCTGTTACATAATACTGACATTTTTCTAAAACGTATTCATAATTTCAAAAGATAGTTACTTTATTAATTAATTATTTGTTTCTTTTTCATAAATATATTGTTTTACTCCTTGTATAATTGAGAGTCCAGTCTCAAAATAACACAAATAAGAAATTTAAAATATTATGCAGCAAACTAGAGAATGTTTCAATAGATATCAATCGAGCTATTTCTGCAGTAAAGTGCATATGAAGGTTTACATGATATTTGTTACTGTTCTTATAAAGCATCCAAAAACTTTTCATGTCAATTAAATATATATATATATATATATATATATATATATATATATGATGTTCCGTAGAATTTTTTTGCTTTGTTTAGTTTGCCTGAAAACTTTACTTAGAGCAAAAGCAATACTTACACAAGGTTACAATTATTTTAATTTTCGATTTCAATGAAGAAAAAGTTTAAACTGGGTAAATGTTTTCTTATTAAATTACTAAGTTTTAATATATTCCTCTTATATTTTAATCCCATGCTATAAATACCATACAAAAGATTCGAGCTGAATGGAATTATTGAAAGATTGCCGCAGCAAATTGCGAAAGAAAATTTACATAATATTTGAAACTGATCTTATAAAGCATTTAATTTTTTTTTTTTTATGTCGTGCTTTGTTTGATCAAACTATCATGTTCTGCAGAAGTTGTTTTGTTTCCTCAAAATTTTAGTTAGAGACAAAAACAGAACTTACATAAGGACCTAATTATTTTATTTTTTTTATTAAAATGACGAAAAAATTTAAACTATCAAACTATTTTCTTATGGAGATGCTAATTTTTTTTTTATATGATCGGCTTCAATTTTAATTGTAAGCTCATAATATAAATAGCATAGAAGTTTCGAGGAGAAATGCATTAAAATTCAATTTCGCAGAAAATGCTTCAAAAAATAAACACAAAAATTATAGTTTTTGTAACTATTATATTTATATACAGGACAGATATAATTTAGTTGAGAGAAATAATGGTTTATTATGCCTATTTATCGAGTCAAAAATTGGAGTATACATGATTATAAGATATTGAAACATATAAAATTTACCCTTTTCTACAAAGGTTCTATGTGGCTTTTATTGAATAACTGAAAATTTGCGATTGGCAAATCAATTTTTTTCATACCTTTGTGAACATGTTCAAATGGATTAAACAAAGTTTATTGGATATTCAAGTTTTCAATTCAGTAATGTGACGGTGTGTAAAACTCATATTTAATATGTCCATTTTAATTTTCCATTATTCATTTGCTAGTTTTCATCGACCAATTTGTTTTTTATTTCAACTTAAAGAAAATATCTTTATACTAGAAAAAAAATTGTATTTGTTGATTGTTATTGCAAATTTATATTTTAAAGTTAGCAAAAATCAATCCCAACAAACAAAACTGAAATTTTCACATGTGAATTGATAGAGACTTTTTGTAGAATACGAAAAATTAAATCTTTTTGAAATAAAGAAAAGTCGAATCGGCAACATATTAACAAACAAGACTCGATAAGAATAAAAAGAAGAATATGAAAAAAATATTATAGGTGGGAAATCTACACAAACATGAGATGCAAAGTTAAAAAAATTGATTAGATGGAAAATTTTAAAATTATAACCCATTATACCATTGCAAATGAATCGTAAATGAATCTCAATTCATAAAACATGTGTGCTAAAATTAAAATAAAAAAAATCTATGCTTTAACAGATTTCATATTACAAACTACATATCTTTCCAACACTAGTGATTTATAAACTGTTCACATCATTACAAATTAAATTTGGAGCACTAAGTAAAAAACGATATAAATTATATAAATTTCTTGAAATCCCTAAATTCACCTCACAATAACAATTTGTATAAAAATTTCGTAATCACAAATTATCATTTATTCAGAGGTTGAGACCATTTACACTAAATGGGCTGATCCAAACATCAAAGTGAAAACGGTGCGATTATTATACGGTCATACTGTTTCAAATTTAACCGACGTTGGTGGTTTCAGGTTATTCGTAGTATACTATACTAAATTTTTGGAATGACGCAGGATACTGTATAATTACAAGTATAATTAGAACGACGTAATATTTCTATTGAATCCATAATTATTATTTTTTGATAACTTGAAAACTTCCTTATTACTTTAGCTTCCTTAAAATTAATTACACTTTCTTACTCCTGATTTAGTTTAGAAATAGTTTTTCGAAAACAATTTAGTTTGATATCTACGATATGTTCTGTTAAACGCGCTATTTAGATTTCCGTGTTGTCATAGTAACATACTCAACTTAATGCATTTATTTAATTTATAAATTAAACAGTGAAATAAATCTCGAAAATGCAAGAATTTGTGTAATTTTACTTCATATTCTTTAGATGTACGTATTTTATTGCGAATAAAAACAGGTTTTAGATGTACTTTATTGTAAATAAAAATACATGTAAGTAATTTAAACAGAATTTTGTTTTCACGAAATTTTTGTAAAAAGTTACATTTGGAGTTTCAGCCTTAACAGTTTTTTTCCTACATTATTAAAGCAATCAATATTTTTAACTCTGCCGTTGAATTAAATTTAGATCATGTAAAAGATTGCAGTAAATGTGTATTATACTCTTTAAATCCATAGGTCTGAACATGTGGACATCGCTTCTTTCAAGTTTTAAAAATGTTGGTCTATAATTGCGATTACAATCTCAGAATTATATGCTTCGATACCCAAGATTAGAAACAATTCAAATAAATTAAAACTTTTGTCCTTAAGTTTAAATTTTGATGACATAATTCATTAATAATCAATTTTACACAGTAATACTCAGTAGTGAATATATTATTGACATAGATAAACTGTATATATCTTTTTCTCCGTATATAAAGGAAAATCTTTATTAATTATCTCTCATTTTATGTATATACAGAAAATTAGAATAATTTTCACATCAAGTATTTTTAAGTTTTAAAAAATTGCTAAAATATAACTTATATTGGCGATGTTATTGGTTTAACAGTTAAAGTAGTTATTTCTTGAAATACGCGACATTGTAAAATTATACGCAATATTTTACCTAAAAATTTTATTTCTATAACGCGGAAAAGTAATTTTAAATATATCATTTTACAAATATTATTAACATCTTTCCCTGACTTTCAATATATTACAATGCTGCCACTCAGGAAATATTTAATTTTTACATTTACAAACTAAATGCTAATAAATTAACACAAGAGATATTGTCTTGACTTATAGGTTAAAAAAGCTTTTATTATTCAGAATAAAAATATCTATTATTAGAAACGCAACGAAAAGTGCGAAAAAGAAAATCTTTCAAACTAAAAGCAACTAATAAAAGTGTTATAAAATGTAGCGCTAAAAATTTAATGGTAATGGCTTTTTCGATTTGAATTTTTGAGAACGCATTGTCAGCTATGCTTAGATGATTATTTGAATGAAAAAAAATCTTCATTCTAAAAAGCCTTTCATAACTTTTTTTAAACAAAATTACCCCCTCTTTTCGTTGATTATGCCTTTCAACTTTTATTCAAATGATTTTTTTATTGATCGAAAGCCAAAGCAGAAAGAAATGTATAACATTTTGAATATTTTTTAATAGTCAAAACCATTGAGGAATAAAAAATGGCTCACATAAATGAAAATACTTTCTCTTTAATAGATCACTGATTAGTTAAAAATTCCAAAAGAACGTATATTAGCATGAATGCATATTTCCTTTGATATTCATGAATGATAAAAAAAAATGAAACAATAATCGCGGAAAATTTTTACTTTTCAAAAGTCATTAATTGGCTAAAAATATATGAGAGACATTTAAAAATATTGTGCAGCATCATAAATTTTAACCCATGGTTTAAAGTATAGTCCGTACTCCCAAATAAATAAATAAATAAAATAAACAAAATCTGAACGATGGATGTAACTTTATTTGTATGTAATGTAAGGTAAACAAGAAAAAAGAATTGATACTGGAAACATATATTTTAAAACACTTTCCAACACTTATATTTTAACATTACACAATAATTATTCTGCAGCATTACAGTAGTATTATGTGGCATTACAATACTACAATATTTAATAATGTAAAGAATATATATTCAAGTAAAGAATTTTGAAAACACATAAAACAAATCAAAACCAGAGATAAGCAACCACGCGTATAGCAGGAAAAGGATCAGGAATAATTTTGAGCATCTCTGTATATTATCTGTAAATTTGTATACATTGTACATAGTATGCAAAATTTTCGTTTAGTTAAAATACAGTCAGACAAAAAATAGTCCAAAATTAACCTTTAGCATTTTCTGATAATAAATTGAAATGGACTCAAATTCTTTTGCAAAGCCCTGCATATTATCTACAGAGTTTTATACGGGGTGGTCATAAAAAAACTTCATCGGTATAGGAACCCCTAGCAGCCTAACCGCTCAGCCAATCGAAAAGAAATTTTAGATATACTTATTTGAAGGTATGCGCTCGATCGTGATGATTTAAAACAGTAGAACTCTCACGGTTACGGTTACAGTGAAAACATTTCGAAATTTTCGAATGGCAGCACCAATTGTTTTCATGCGCAAATTCATCAACGTATTGAAAAACCATAAATGGTGTTGGAATGATACACGTATGACTAAAATTGCAGGTGTAATACCGTGGCAGTCAATCCAAACCAGTTCCTTTGCAATGTAATATTCAACACGCTAAAACACATGATTAAATTTTTATTTTCACTGTGTGTGCACAAAAACAACTCAGAATCACATTTTGAAACAAATCTTACAACATTTCTCACTAACTCTCGCACAGTTCTCACTATTCAGTTATTTGTGGTATAAAAACATTCTATTTATCCGCTATTGCAATATAATGGATGTTATTTTATATGTGTTTTACTGTGAAATTGTTAAATTATAACTTTAAATACTGACGATCTGGATAATTTAAAGCTCTTAATTCGATTATTTAATTTATTATTTATATCAATGACAAAAGTTACCTTCAAAGGAGAATAAAAAAAGAAACGAAACGGGATATATTTAATTAAGCAATTATTAAAAAAAGGAACCGTTTGCGCAATACATATAATCAAAGGCTTCAAGATCACTAAAACTTCTAAATGGCACTTATGAAACAACGTGTTCCATGATTTGATGATAAAAGTGCTCAAAACTCCAATTACGTAATTGTCATAAACGTTACATATGGATGTGTGACCATGCACGGCTAAAAGTGAGAAAATTGACTTCTTGTGTCATACTTTCTTTTAATTTAATGATGGCTTGGATTTTATTTATTTATTTAATTTAATTTTTGAAGTGCGTTGCTGTTAAGATACAGTAATCGCGTGAGCGAAAAGGGAATATTCCACATTAGTAAGATAACAGCATCGGGGTGTGATTTTGTATTGTTTCTTATTTTCGTGTCAAAATCGAAATTAGTTTTATTCAAAAAGTTTATTGAATAGATCAAAATTTAGCGCAGAATTAAATTTATTTTGTAAAACTATTTGTTTTTATTTTTCGCTTGCGTAATTGTAAGTTTGAGATATTTTAGATATGTATCTCTAAAATGATTAGTGTTTAAGATTTTTTTTTAAGTAAAGAGAGGGAGAGCATATTATATATCATTAACAAAATCTAGTCATATCTCAAATGAAAAAAAATATAAACAGTTTTCTTACATTAGACTAAGCACATAATTCCTTTACTCACAGGGTTTTAAAGGACGCCTATGTGTTACAAGTACAGATATTTAAAGTTATGGATTTATTTACGAAAATCATAAAATGTGTTGAACATTTTTATCATTATAATAGAAAAGCTTTATTAAAAGATATTTTTTGATGAAATTGGTATTTTACATAAGGAAACTTTTGCTGGGCAACGGACTTCTTCCTCTTAATCTGCACTACCATTTCTTAAAGCTTCTTCAATTTCTTTTAATTACCCTGTAAATTGTATAGAGACTTTGTTTACTCATAGAATCTTCCGTTCTAATCGGAAAGAAATCCGTTTTAATACATGGTCAATTAAAATTTTTCTCTTGCAATAGTCCGTTGCAATTTTCTGCAAAAAAATTTTTGTTTATCTATATAATAAAAGCCAAAGTCATGTTACTGTCATCAACAGTTCCGGGCTGACCACTTCGCTTTTTATGCGCCAAGCGGCCATTTTGGTACTTTAATGTCAGCCAAACACAGGTGATAAATCACCAAATATTGTTTCATCGCCATTGTTTTATCTATATTATAATAGCCCATGTCATGTGACTGTTATAAACAATTACGTGATGACCAATTGGCTTTTCATATGCAAGGCTTAAATTTTAATTTAAATAATATTTAAAAAAATCGAAAAAACTACACAAAAGATAGAAGCTACCATGATCACAAATAATTCTTGATACTTTTATGCTACCAGGGCACAAATCTCACCAATAGCATTTTTTTAACACATTAGCATTTTTTATTTTTCGCGAAGTAAATTAAAACAAAACTTTGATGTTGAAATTAAATGTTATGGTTTATGGTATTACTATTTATTATTTTTCTTTTCTTTTTTGAAAATAAAAAGGAATAAGTGAAAGCTATGAATTTTAAATGTTTCAGTTTTAGATGAAAGTTATAACATTTTTAAATATAATGAATGAAAATATTATAATTTAAATGGAATTAATGAAATACGAAAAAATGCGAAGGGAACAATGGTCTAGCGATTTATCACTTGTGCCCGGCTAACATAAAAATACCGAGTTCTTGGTTTCTCTATCAGAATCTTCCAATTTGGCGAAGGATTGAGCAAGTAAATTAAACTATGAATAAAAGTAACATAATATAATGCTTAGCATACATTTAAGGAACACCAAACTGGCCACTAAGGGCGCCTAGTTGTTAAATATACATTGTTAGCCCAGTATTTGAAGAGTCCATTGTCAAATAGGATGCCATAATGAACCGTGGAATACACTAATGCGCTCTCTTAATTGGAGAGGTTTAATTTAAGGAATTCCGCTATATAGCAGAGTAGTCCACAATCGCGTGCCTCTATATTGGTGTGGCGACATACGATTCTCAGCCCGTGCTGAGCCAGACGCATTTGAACAAACTATATTAAACCAAGTCATTTTCTATTCCAGAACTTATCGATACTCGTCTGGACGAGTTCATTATACGTGTTAGTCATGTTTTCACGCATTGGTTTGGTGGTAATGGCTGGCTCTCCAAGATTTGCCTTTGATCAGAATCGTCTTAACCAATGAAATGTTAGACTTGTACGTCACGGGTCGTCTCTTTCATATATACTCTCGATACTCCACAATACTCTTCGATCGCGGCCAACGACATAATACCAGTTCATGATCTTTAAAACGTCACACTGAGTGAATCATCTTTACACGGAGATTGGCACAAAAACCACCGTTTAAAGATGAAGTGTAAAGGTGACGACAATCGTGTGACGTTTTACACGTCATGAACTGGCCTTGTATGTCGTTGGTCACGCCTCGATAAGAGTTTTGAAATACCGTCCATGCCCTCTAGCCAGATAAAATAAGTACGTGAATGTAAAGCCTTGTTGTTTCTCTTTAAGCTTCACAAAGAGTGAAAAAGGTCGTGAAATTGAAGTCTTCTTTTGTGGTATGCGAATTTATGTTTAATATTCTTTTAAGGATTTCTTTGTTAGATAATGTAAAACTTTCACTATCGAAATCAGGTTATTGCAAGACACCTCGCCAGGTATTAGTAAGCTAGTTGGTGTAATTTGGATTAACACCAGTGTTGCTAGTTTGGCCTCCATTTTTATTGAGAAATTTCTACATCATACCACAAATAAAGAATAGTATTTTATACTTTATTTAATGAGAAACATTTAGCGACAACTAATATTAAAAATTCCTTTTTAGAAAATTCGGTATGAATTTGAAATTTCGCATTAAATATGGAGGCCAAACTGGCAAATCTGATTATCACTTCCATTAACAGAATTTATTCTATAGCCGTGTAGCTGTTTCTAGTTACTTAATCTAAGTAATTACCAGAGGCAAGAAAGAAAATTTGATAGTTCCGAGCGTAATGGACCGATATTAACTGATTTTTATTAGCTAACTAGGAAGTACAATAAACTGCTACCTTTTGATTTTCTCCGAAGAAATATAGTTAAAAAGCTCTTGCCGAACGCATAAGACTTATGGTACAATTTCTTAATTGACGTTATGTATAAAGAAAAAAAAATCTGATTTCGTCGAAAGTGTTCATGTCTGAGAAAAGCTTTTTCCATGAGGTTCAAAAAACGTATCGAAACTACCTGTCCAAATCTGGGCTAACAGATCTTGTTTATCAGAAAAGTGTAAACGCGAATACTTTGTTTTAACAGTGAGTATGTACTTAAATGAAGTGATTGTAATATCTTATTAATTTCTGTATGTATAACATCATACAAAAAAAAAGCACCCATTCTCGTCAACGACTGGACTAATACAAGTAGTTTGTATACATTTCTTGATCCATGATAACACACTTTACAAGGATATGATGAAATCGGAGTTAATTTTTTTTTTTTTTTATCTATGATGTGATTATATCGTGAAAGGATGGATTCAGGTTGGCTGTTCCTATACTTTTTCTTGATCCTCATGATAATAACTGCCAAACGATACTACTCTTGATGGAATTGAATGTATTGTTATTTCTCTTTATGCATGATTTCAAGTATGAAAATGATCCTTGCAAACAATTAGTTTCGTGCGAGTAATTTATATATTTTTCGCGATTCTCGTGGCAAATGTTATGCAATGATATTACTTATGAGAAAATCCAGAATTAGCAGATGATTAAGTTTCCTAGTTAGCCATTTCTAGTGATATTGTTTTATATTGCGTTAAATCTTGCCTATTTCCTGTGATAACGCTTTATATTGCGTTAAATCTTGCTCACTCTTAGTGATATTGGCTTATATTGTGTTAAATCTTGCAAAGTCTTTTTATGTAGTCTCTTGGGAAAATTCATTGAAAACAAATTTATAGTTAAATTGTTTGGGAATACCCAATTGCAGAGAAGGGTCTTTTTTAAGCGTCTTAGATTTACTTACTTTGTAATTCTACTTTTTTCTAAATTCAACTAAGTGAATTGGTAATTTAACTCGTCTGATCATTCAAATTATTTCAATGAACACTATTTTGTTGATATGAATTTTATCATAATGCCTCAAATGCAAAATAGCGGCGAGTTAGTGCGACTCGCTGCATATTTATGACTCCAAGATAGTTATTTATAAAAACTTTTATTTAAGCCTTTCGAGTCAAGCATACTATTAATAGTACCTGTCTTTTTATCTTGTATTATATTGTCTGAACGATTAGTTTTGTCTCTACATGTAGTAATGGTAGTATATGTCTATGCATTTCGTATTATGAATTCATTTATGTTTTGGAATTTAGTAATAATAATTTTATTAATAATAAAAGTTTTCTTAATTCGCTTTGTAAGGTTGACGATTCTTTTATTCTTAACATACATTTCACTCTTTAAATTTAGAGTATAGGTTACTTTTCTGAATGTATCATGTGTGATAAAACACAAAAAAAATTAGAAATATGTAATATCTTATAAATACAATTGTATTACGATATTTTTAAAACGTCTTAAAACTCTTCCTCAGCATATTGTCATCTGAATACGAAATTAGTAGTAGGCAAAATAACTACATTTGTTAGATTTCAGACAATGACATATCCGTTAAACTTCAGTAAATATATTTGAAAAGCTACTATTAACATTATTAACGCAAAAGTAATTTTCTTCTCAAAATTGAAAACAAAAATCGGGCTCGAAAGGCTTAAGCAAATTAGCAAATCTGAATACATAAATAATTATTTTAAACTTAATAATTTGGAAATGAAAAAGAATCTACTTTATATCTCAGGGCTATGATATAAGGTAAATTAAGAAAATTATATTTTATGAACTTTACAACATTATATTTTTGGGGAACTGTAACTTTAAGATACAAGATATGACGTCTAAATATAAAAGCTAAGTAGGATGCATTATAAACTCTAAAATACTTTTTTCTATTGTATTTCAACATTTTGAATCTTTTAAAATACAAATTAGTCTACTCTAAAAAATACATCTTTTACGGTTTACAAAAACTCCTTCCGCAATTATTTATTTAGTGTAACAAATTATATCACGCGCTTCTTGTAACTGAAAAAGAACATTTGTTATTTTTGCTTCAGTAATACCTACAGGGAATTTAAAAAAAAAAAAAAAAAAAAAAAAAAAACTTGTTATTTGTTCAAAACGTTTCTGTTCTATGTATTGCATTTTCAACATGGCTTAAAAAAAAACTGTTATTTTTACAAACAAAATATAACGTCTAAGTATAAAATCAAAAGTTTGTTGTTTTTTAATCTCAAAAACACTTTTTACAGTGTATTTAACAATTTTGAAACTTTTATAATACACAATTTATTCTGTCCTGAAACAATTTTTTTTTTAGTTTACAGTTTATTAAAACTAGTTAGCAATTATTCACTTTGAACGTGAACAACTTATTAAATTATAAACATGTCATGCATAAAATAAAGAACGTTTGCCATTTTAGTATAATAAAGGTTATAAAAAGTTTCGTAAAGGATAATAAATATTTAATTTTAAATTATTGTTTAAAATCTGTTCAAAACTCAAATAACGTTCAGAGGTTTTGTAAAAGAAAGTGTAATTAAAAGTAGTTTAAGATTTTCGCTCTTTCAAAATAAAAACTGAGTGAACTCCGTTAGTTACATTTTCTGTATTTCCTTTTAATTTTGCATACAAGACAATAAGGCACAGATTAGTTTTAATTTTTATTAATGTATTTTTAAAGCCTTTTTTACCCTTTAAACAATAAAAGGAAGTAATTAAACATCAAAATAATGAATTTGCGTCTTTGTTTTTACATTTACCTATTCATTAGTTTTATGTTCCATAATGTCAAAGCATTTTTAACTGAATAGTCAAATTATTCTATAACAATGTTCTTAATATAAGAATAATATTCTATGTCACTTAATATAAGAATTTGTTTTCATACAAAGTATTTAATAATCGAGGAACCTTTAATTTTACCACAGATTGCAACTTAAAAATATTGCTATAAATTTTGGTTTAATAAAAATTCCGGTAAGCTAACAGTAAGAAAAATAAATTTTTGTAAAGAATTTTCTTTTATATTGTTTAGTAAATTCCATAATACCAGCACTTGAGTCTGACAGAAAAAATTGCATATCTAATAGAAACTTAAATGAAATTGTACTATATGTGGCTATCGCGAACAATTCGTTCGTGTATACGTTTTCAGCTGACATTCACGGGAATAATAAATGAAAAAAAATATATAACTCAAGTGTAAGATTTTATTTAATCACTCACAGCGTAGCAACAAATCCATACAAACCCCCTATACGGGTGTTAATAATCTCTTAACCACAAATATGCCCGATTCATATATTTGTTTTTTAATTGTGCTGTATTATTGTAACAAACGCTAAAATATTTAAATTCGGTGTATTAAATATCACAATTAAAATGTTAAGTGCTATAAGATCATAGTTTTTAAATGACACATAACTATACCTATTGTCACTATAAACTTTAAATTAAATGTTTTAGACGTTACGTAATCATATTACCAATTATTTTTAGGGTTCCGTTCATGTGACGAAACCTGTTCGTCTCACTTCTCTGTCTGTCTGTCTGTCACACAGCCCGTTCTCAGAAATTATATATGTTGGAGATTTGAAATTTTGGATACTTATAGCTGAACACCTCACATCAAACGACAAATCATAAAATTTTGAAAAAGTCTTATTCTTACCCGTCTGGGCTCTAAATTGTGTATTTTAAGCTTTTTGTTCTAACTGAGCCCTAATTAAGTTGAAGACTTGAAATTTTCATAATTATAGCTGAACACTTGCGATCACACGACAAAGCATAAAATATTCAAAAAGTCTTATATTTAACCCTCCGGTCGCTAACTTGTGTATTTTAAGCAATTTTTCTAACCTCTACGCTTTTTAGCCGGAGGGCACTTTTCTAACTTTTGTCGACACCCCTTTGACCACTCTTTCATATTATGCACCATAGACTTACATATTTTAGTTCTACTGTTTACCGCCAGGGGGCGCCTAACTATCTCGAGTGTTATGGGCTCGATCCCCTCGTCTAATATATCTACGAATAGGTTGTAAAACAGAGTTTCGTTCGGATAGAGGTTCGTTTAGAATAGCGTGTGCCCCTAGGTTACGAAATTATAACTAACAGATTTTGCAAAAGGATAAAGTGTTTCGAAAGGAAAATTAAATAAAACCCTCTGTGCTATTTGTGATCACACTTACCTACTTGTTACATCAATTAATTGAAAAATAAATTTCAAAATTTATACTAATGAAAGATTTAAAAAAAAATTAAATAGTGGATTAAAAACGCTTAATTTTATCAATATTGTTAATCTACTTTCAATTTTAAATAAATGAACGAAACTAATGTTTTGCTTTATTCCGTTCTCCACAAACGTCACTAAATAAATATTTAAAGTTAACACTACATTTTCAACTTAATTATTTTATAAATTTGCTTGTAAATTAGTATTTTTTTTTGAATGAGTACATAAATTTCATAATTCGCAAAGTTAAACTTTCGTTATTTATAACATATTTATTTAAAATACATTCTACTATCCTGATAAATACGATCTGTGTCAATATAGCCGTAAAATAATCCAGCTCTTTATATATTAATATTTCTGCTATCGTATGAAATTTTTAGTCGAGCGCGAAAAAATACAAATATCAATTAAAAAGAGAAAAAAATCACACACAAAATATGCAGTGAATGATGGTTTGGCATCTGCTCATAATTGTTTTTGGACGTCCGTACGCCCCAATAACTTTAACATTAGCGATGGCGAAAGAAAAAGTCATCTCCAAATATAAAAGTCAAAAGTAAAGTAAATAAAATGTTTTATTTTTACTTGTATTACAAACATTAAACAAACAAAAGAGATATTTACTTTAGCATTATGCGGAGATAATTTAGCTCCTCGTCTTTCCTAAATAAGTGTAATAATAAAAATTCAGAAATATTAACCTTGATTAAGAGAATTATTTGAATATCAAGCCAAGCCCTAACAATCCGTAAAAGATATATTTTTATTCCATTTTTCTTTCAAATTTAAGAATTCATGGTATAAGGTAATAACTAATACCAGTTTTAGAAATAATGTACTTAAGTTGAGAAATGGTATTATATTAAACAAGTTATATCTACACATATAAAAGAATATAGACAAATGTTCTAAAAATTAAATAAAAAATACGTGGTCATAGCCAGTATATAACTAAGAATTTAAAAAAAAATAATAACGTATACAATTTTTTCGTGATTTTTTTTTTTAAATTTAAGAATTTATCCGTTATTTAAACATGTTATAATTCTTTACTTAAAAATGAACAAATAAGCATAAATTTGTTGATTAATTGTAATTGTTGATTAATAGCTATCTATCTAAATGCTGGATTAAACATTTATTAATATCACCTTTGATGCTAAACTATTTTAAGTTATAAAATAATAATTGAAACTAATATATTTTTTAATTCTTTAGATATCCCATTTCAATTATTTTTAGAAGTTAATTCAACATTTTCAATATAATTATCATTTTATTTATCCCGTGAATCTGACACTTGTACTAAGTTAATACATATTTCCCATAAATCGCAACATTTAACTTTCGTTATTTAAAAAATATGTATTTAAAATAAATCATTCTATACCATTTAATATGCTATGAGTCATTAATGGCGTAAAATAACCTTTACATATGAATATCTCTGTAGATATTAATATTTCTGCTGTACAATGCCATTTTCTGCCGAGACAGAAAAAATACAAATACGAAAAAAAAAAAAAAACAATGTAAAAAAACTGTATCTAAAAATGCAGTAAATGATATTTTGGCATCTGCTCGTAATAGTTTTTGGACGTCTGTTCGCCCCAATAACTTTATCATTAGCGATAGCTAAAGAAAAAGTCATACCCCAAAATATAAACGAAAGAAGTAAGGCACATAAAAAAGTATTCTGTTTAAGAATATTAGAAACATTAAAAACCGAAAAAGATATTAACTTTAAGGATATCAAAAGGAAATTTATATATTAGTTTTCATGTATAATTGTAGTATTAAAAATTCAGAAATATTAAAATGGAATAACAGAATTGAGTTGAATATCAAGTCAAGCCAGAATAATCTGCTAAACATAGGTTTTTATTTGATTATTTTTTTTTAAATTTAAGAATACATAAAGAAAGATATAATACCACTTTTTTAAATGATGTATATTAGAAGAGTAAAAAAAAAAAATATATATACACATAATGTAAAAAAATAAATAAAATATATGTTGCCAATGTATCGCTAACAATAAGAAAAAACATATTTTGCAGTAGTTTCTCCTACATAAGTGTAATATTAAAAGTTCCTAAATGTTAATATGAATTATCTAAATTGAGGCGAATATCAAGTCAAGCCATAACAATCATAAAAAAAAAAAAAATATTTTTATACTATATATGCATACATATATATATATATATATATATATAATTTAGGAATTAATAAGATAAGGAAATAAATAATACCAATTTTAGAAATAATGTACTTTAATGTGAGAAATGCTGTTAAATTAAACGAGTAGTATCTACACACATATCTTAAAAATATATTTAATTTTAAGGTATTGAATTTTCAGATATATCATATAAAATGTAATGCAAAAATATTTCATTACCACCTTTATTTCCGAATCTACTGAAACTAAAATTCTAAAAAAAAATATGGGCAGTATAAGATTGTTTAAACCTTGGAGGAAAACTATAGCGATTAACGTAAGTCACATATTTTTTGAGAAATTTTCACTTTGCTGGCTCCAAACAAAGTCACTGAGACACTCTCCAGGTACCTATCCTTGCGGAAATATAAAAAGATTTTCCATAATGATTCTTGAAAAAAAAAATAAATAATTAACCGCGATATTAACCTTTAAAGACACGGACGGTTTGGACATACATAGAGACACTGGCGGTGTACAGTATCGGCTTTAAAGACTAGCTAACAAATTTTAATCATAAATTTGTGTAATGCAATGCCCAGTAGTAGTATTAAAGCAAAAAAAAGTCAAATTGTTCAAAACAACTAATTTAATTAGAATTAATCAAGTAATTACTTTGGAACTCACCATTATTAACTCACAGGCTACCAAAGCCTGAGAGCTTATGTGCCCGCCGGTTCTGTATGTACGTACGTATGTACGTACGTAACGCGATAACTCTTGATAGAAACATCCTATTGCTTCAAATTTTTTTTCGAGTTTCGTTCTGATAAGGCGCTTCCCTGATTAGTTTTGGGGGTTCATTGGTTAAGGATAAAATGGGAAAAGGGAGCTTAGTCCACCCCCCACCCCCCCCTTAATTCAGATAAATGGGTTCTTCATGCAGAATTATTCGATTTGCTCCGAAGTTGGTATACCGGTTTATTATGTTGAGGAACTTCCCTGATTAGTTTTGGGGGTTCATTGGTTAAGGATAAAGTGTGAAAAGGGGGGTTAGTCCCCCCCTAATTCACATAAATTGGTTTTTCATGCAGAATTATTCGATTTGCTCCGAAGTTGGTATGCCGGTTTATTATGTTAAGAAACTTCCCTGATTAATTTGGGGGGTTCATTGGTTAAGGATAAAGGGGGAAAAGGGGGGCTAGTCCACCCCTCTTAATTTAGATAAATGGGTTTTTCATGCAGGATTATTCGATTTGCTTCAATTTTCGTATACCGGTTTATTATGTTAAGGAGCTTCCCTGATTAGTTTTGGGGATTCATTGGTTAAGGATAAAGGGGGAAAAGGTGGGCTAGTCAACCCCCCTTAATTTAGAAAAATGAGTTTTTCATACAGAATTATTCGATTTGCTCCAATTTGGTATACCGCTTTATTATGTTAAGGAGCTTCCCTGATTAGATTTGGAGGCTCATTGGTTAAGTGTAAAGGGGGAAACGGGGGCTAATCCCCCTTCACTTATTTTTTTTGAGGGGCATTATTCTTTTAATATACAATTTGTGCGAATAGCCTGTGAGATCAGTGCCATCAGTTTAGCTGGGAACTTTTCTTTTTTATTTTTCATTGAGTGGCTCTCTCAATAGGCCAACCGTTATTTTGAAGGATTATTAAAAACCTAGCTAGAAAATCGCGGCACGGACCAAGGCGGCGTCGCAATTTTGCTACCTCTCTTTGAAGCGCCCTCAACAATGCCAAGTTTAAACGTTAAACCAGATCAATTAATATATCTATTGTACAGAACCTTCTGTAAAATACTGTGTGCGAGTAATAACCGCACTTGGCCGATTATTATTATAATATAAAAGTGCTCTTTGAGGTTTTTACAGGCTAATCTTACGCGATAAAATATATATATGTCAAATCTAAATAAATCTATTACAGATTTTTATATGGTTTTCATCTAAGTTTTCATCTAAGCATTATTTTACACTGCAAGGCCGAGTTAGATCTTCTGGTGTTAATACAACGAAATTTAACTTTTGTTTTTATTAAAAATATGTTCAACTTTTTGGCATGCTTCAAGTTAAAAAAAATACACAATATTACGTTGATGTCATTTATTTTTTAATAAAAAATTATAAAACAATGGAAATTTAAAGAAAGAACATACAGAAACAAAAAAGTATAATTGAAATATAATCACAAGTTTTATATTCTAGTTTGAAACTAGCTTTTAATAATGTATATTTAATAATCTGCTTTAAAGCTTTTTTTAAGGGGTAAAAAATTATAAAGTCAAAAAACTTTATTTACATTATAAAATGTTGCCACAAATGAAAAATAAAAAAATTTTCTATCTTTAAATATGTTTTAGGCAGAATATATTACGTATCAAATTTAAATATTCTCTTTAAAAATTTTTATATATAAATTCAATATTTTTAGATTTTATTTCTAATAGAAAACTCGATTTACTTTCATAAAAAAAAATGATTTGTTTATTCAGTAAACAAGCAAATTTTATAAATGAAAAAAAAATCATTAGTAAAGAAAAATTTTTTGTGATAAGCGTTCAAGCCATTTCATCTAACGATAAATTTTAATATTTAAATTGGAAATTAAATTGAAAGTAAAATTTAAAAAAAGACATACTTTTTATACCATTTCAAGATCCAGTATTTTGAGAAATACGGTTTTATTTCTTAATGCGTTAATATTTCAAGAATAAAAATAAATATCGCAGGAAATAAATTGATATTTCCTTTTTTAAACGTTATCGGTATTTCTGCCAGAAGATAAAACCACAAAAGTTATTTTTCGATGTAACTACGATTGCACAAAGATAAAAAGGACTAGACTGCCAAATCGATAATTCCTGTAAAAAAATGTACTTAAATAAAAGTAAGCTAAATTAAAATGAGAAAAAGAAGATAAAATTTTCTTATTTCATCGATATATACACAAACCTTAAAATGTAAAATGAATAAATAAAAACTCTGATACTATAATGTGAAGATATTTTATGTTGTGATGAAAATATATGCATAAAAACAGAAAAAAAAGAATTTAACGAAGAAAAATATTACCATTTAACTGTTTTTATTTTTAAAATATTGAGTACTTCTTAATTCTGGTTCAAGAGTATTTTTTTTAACAGCTTGAAGAGGAAACTTAAAAAATCTCTTTAATATTAAAAGAAATTACAATTTAAAAATGTGCATTTGCACTGAAACTTGTTGTTATAAAAGGAAGATTAAAATAATTCCATTAATTGAAACATGTTTTAAACAAATAATATGAATTGAATAAAAAAATTAAAAAATATATTAAAAAATTAATCAAAAATATTTCATTTTTTAACATTATCAGTATTTCTGCCAGACTATAAAACCACAAAAGTTATTTTTCGATGTAACTAAGACTGCACAAAGATTAAAAGACTGCACTACCAAATCGATAATTCCTGTAAAAAAAAATTAATTAAATAAAAGTAAGTGAAATTAACCCTTAAATGCCTGAGTTTTCAAAAATCATTAAAAAAATGTTTTTCGTCTTTCTTTTTGTAAATAAATTATGGAAAAAATACTTTAAAAAATCATATTTTGCTTTAAGTATGATTTACGGCTACAAAACTGTTTGTTACTAATCGTCAATACTGTGTTTAATTGAAAAAATAATTTTCCTTGATGAAATTCCATAATATTAAACACACAAGAATTTAGAGAACTATGATAAGAAATAAATTTTACTTGCTCACTGCAGAACAAAATAGGGTATTTCGCAAGCTTCCGAACAAAACAAAAAGAGCATGTATCAACTATTGAAAAAATAAATCTATTTTTATTCTTAAACAGCACAAGTGTCGCCATCTACATCTTGAAAATCGATTTAATAATATTTTCAGAATGTATTTTATTGGCAACACTAGGCATTATAGCTTCAATATTATTCTAATAGTACTTATAAGCCTAAATTGGGTATGTTGCCGAAAAGCAAAACCCGGCATTTAAGGGTTAAAATGAGATAAACAAGATGCATTTTTTCTTATTTCATGGATAGATACACAAAAGTTAAAATGTAAAATGAATAATTAAACGCCGATACGTTAATGTCAAGATTTTTTATGTCGTGATGAAAATCTATGTATAAAAAGAGGAAGAAAGAATTTAACCAAGAAAAATATTACTATTTAACTGTTTTACGTCCAAAGTTTTTAGTACTTCGTAACTCTGGTTCAAGAGTATTTTTTAACAGCTTGAAGCGAATATTTAAAAAAATCCCTTTAACATTAAAAAAACTACAATTTAATGATGTGCATTTACATTGAAACATGTTATTCTAAAAGGATGATTAAAATAACTCCGTTAATTGATACATGTTTTAATCAAATAATAGGATTTGAATAAAAAATATAAAAAAATTGTTGGTTTTAAATTCTCATTTTTACTAAGAAAACTTTATTCACAAAAAAATCTAATCATCTTATTTCATAAAAAGTTTAATCAATCAGTCAAACAAAAATTTTTGCATTTAATAATATATATATATATATATTAATAAAATTCAATGATTCTGTGAAATATGTTCCATGAAATCATACATTTGAAATTCCGAATTCCACAGGAGAATCGAAAATAAGATTTATCAAAAGAAATACTTTTATATTATGTCAATAAGCTTGATTTCAGGGAAATCCATTTATTTTTTTAAAATCTGGCTAGATATTTGAAATATATATATATATATATGGCATGAAATAAATGAAAAAATTATTTTCCTAATAGAAAAATATTATCAGAATTTCTGTCACGGAAGATGAACGCGTCATGACTACACAAAAAGTATTTTCCGTTTGAGCCATGACATCACAAAGATTAAGATGCTAGGCTGTCAAGCCTATATCGCTTTTAAAGAATTCCTCTCTCTCTCTCTCTCTCTCTCTCTCTCTCTCTCTATATATATATATATATATATATATATATGTATGTATGCATACATACATATATATATACATACACACACATATATATATATATATATATATATATATATATATATGTATATATATATATATATATATATATAGGGGAAACTAGGGAGGGTTGACCCACTTTTTACAAAATGATTTTTTATTTTTTAAATATTGAACGAAGAATAAAGTTTTATATATTATTTTATTCGTAATACAACCAGTTATCAAATAAAATTGCTACATAAGTGTAATATATCAGAAATTTTAAAAATGATTGATTTTAATCATGAGAAAATAATGGGTCAAGCTCTTCATATATGGGAGGGTTGACCCACTATACGGGAGGCTTGACCCACTTTGATTTATATTGAAAAAAATTTTAAGAGAAAAAAAATCAGTTTAAAAAATAGCAAAATAACTTTATGCTGCATGCTTTATTTATTATAAAAAAATATTTTTGAAAATATGACGCTTAAACAATCTTGTTTAGGCGCAATCGCAAATTTTTGTTTTAAACAGGATTTTGTCTAAGCTGGTATAATTGTAAAACAGATAAAATGAAATTTTTACATTTAAGACAGTATTCCGCTAGAGACAGGTTCTTTTGCCGTAGGGTTTCATGCATTATAATGTCCTGATTTAGTAGCTATTGTTCTGCTTTTTTTTTGTCTCCTTGATCTACTTTTTGTGAAATCCGACCTGACAACGCTAGTTCTCATACATCTTGGCTTCATCTCACTCTATTCATTCTGTTGAAATTGGTCTATATATCTTCCTAAAGTTTTTCGATCCATGCTATGTCCTTTTGTAGCAGCATGAGTATTTAACTTATCATTAACATATTTTAACACCTTCAGAGACAATGTACTTTCATTACTAAAATGTTGAAATAAATAACTGTCACCGGAATGTACGAACAAATTTATTTAGAAATATGAAAAAGAGCTATATTTCACATACACATTAAATTGAAAAGATTTTAGCAAAATTCTGGTGCCATTGTAGAGTTTGGGAATTAAAATAAAAGGGTTTCATAAACATACCACTGCCCTTGAAATGGTTAAGACCGCTGATTTTGTACTTTCTAGTCTTTTCCACTGTTTCTATTTACCTATTGTAAGAAATATTTAAATGGAAAAAAAAATCCTGTCAATATTCCCATTTATATTTCCTTAATTGTTTTCGTGCAGTGTATACTATGGCAATTTTTTACATCTTTCTTTAATTAGTTTTAAACGTTCATGACCCCATTTTACTGTAGCTTTGCAGAAAAAATTTACATTTATTTTTATATATAACCATTAATCTTTCCTTATGCACAGTGTATAATAAAAATATTTCAAAACCCCCTTAATTAGCACATTGCCGACGGGCAATTTTTATCAAATATGAATTTTAAAACAGTAGAAGCTCCTTCCTGTTCTGAAAGTCTTGTGGTGTTCTAGATAGGTTTCCTAAGTTTATGCATCGGTAAATATCTTTTAATGAACGAATGTAATATAATACGACTTACAATCTAAAAAAATATGGACAACATGATATAAAAGGATTTTCTGTAAGGTAGACGCTACGCCCTTTGTCAATGATGATTTTTTGAATGAAAACGCGAATTCTCGTTTCCCGTCGTGAATGTGTTAAGGGAGACATGAACTTCTGGTCAACCCTTCCTAACATTGACTGGGTCAATCCTCTCCACATAGCCTTTTACTAAAGAATAGAACATTGTTATATTAAGCCTAACTTACTGTATAAACTTTATATCCGGAATGAAAGCTCGATATTTCTGTATTACTTAAAACCTACTTACTTAAATTTCTATGATATATTTTATCTGAAAAATGCTTACAAAATATTTCCAAAAAACACAACTTTTAGGTTGAAAACGCCTCGCATTTGATTTTTCCCACACCTATTTCGATTATCCATATGAAACAGAGATTGTTTTTTGAGCATTCCAGTAGCTTTGGTTGACACCTATTGATAAAGCTTTGAAATTCTTTTAAATATGAAAACTAAGGGGTGGGTCAAGCCTCCCGTATGGTCAACCCTCATAGTCTCCCCTACACTATAAGGCCATTAATTAACGAAATCTCGATTTTAGAAATTTTGTCGAATATTTAAAGTATTTGTTGGATTTTTTTGTAACTTCATGATTGTGAAGAATATGTTCGACTTCATATTTATAAACGGCGATTTCACTAATAGGACAATTAAGGGGACATAAAAAATCAATGAAAAAGAATAACGTTTGGGATCAACCTGTAAAATAAAATGCAAGAAATTATCTACCGTTATACCTTACGAATATATGGATACTGTACATTATATGTATTCATTTGTGGAAGACTAGAACGTATATTCATGGGAATATATCGATTTTTTTATTAAAAAAATGCTTTTTTTTTTTTTTTTTTTGTTTATGACATGCATTGTTTTTTACCAAATTTAACGCCACTTAAAAAAAAAAAAAAGATGAAATATATTAGAAATAATATGATGTGATTAAAATGTAAATATATTAAATATTTGATTAAATATGAGCAGTTGAATGGAATATTTTTTATCTGCATATGCGCGCGTGATAAAATATATTTTTTTCTCATGTTTTAATAGTAAAAATAAGCCAGTCAAATATCGTGAAAATTCAGAAAGATATCGTAAATATAGTGAGCGAATTTTTAGTTGCTCACTAAAAGCTGCTGAATGATAAGGGATTTTCCACAAACTGTCATTTTTTTATTATCTGGCTTTCGGCAAAGGAGTTTGTACTTAATGAATGACAACGAATAGATTTAAAAGAAATGCCTGTATTTTGATGCTTCTTTTTTTCATGGAATAGGCTCGTTCTGGTGATTTTCCAAGAAGATCTAAAGCATCTATAAAAAGTAAAAAGTAAAAATTAATATCAACAATTTATTGAAAACCCCTTATCATTTAGCTGTTTATAGAGAACAACTAAAAATCAGGTCAGTCTACTGCTGATATCTTTCTGAATGTTAGCGATACTTGACTGTTTTTTTTTTTTTTATGAGTTGTTCCATGGAGTTGACAATCAAATCATGCCAGAAAAATATATATATTATCGCGAGTGCATGCGCAGAGAAAAAATACTTCATTCAACTGCTTATATTTCATCAAATATTTAATATATTTACATTCCAATTACACCATATTGTTTGTAATACATTTTGTCAAATTTTCTGAAACTGGTGTTAAATTTGGTAAAAAAAAAAACCTGCATTATACAAACAAAAAACATGCAATTTTTTTTTTCAAAAATCTTGATATATCTCCATGAATATACGTTCTATTCTTCCACAAACGAATGCATACATTGTACAATATCCATATATTCGTAAGCTATAGCGATAGATCATTTCGTGCATTTTATTTTACATGGTGACCCCAAATATTATTCGTTATCTTTGACCCCTAATTGTTCTTCTGATGAAACTGCCGTTGATAAACATGAAGTAGAACATATTCTTCACAATCCTGAAGTTCCAGGTCATTAGACGCCATATAATTTACATATATAGAGAAAGAGGGAGAAAGATTATGAGGTCCAAGAAATTAAAAAAAAAAAAATTCATTTGGTTTTGGCATCATTTAATTTAATAAAATACTTAAACATCAAGATCACGATGATATTCATTATTTAACCCTTTATTCACCGACGGTACTTTTAAGTGCCATTAATGAAAATGCAATATAAAATTTATTTAATTCGTCTACTAATAAATATAGATTGAAATTTTCATACAAAATTCTCGTCGGATCGCATTTAAAAAGCACTGAGAAGCTGTCGCGAAGCTAAATAAATTTAATGTGGTTATTTTCTCAACAATTTACATAGGTGTTGTTTTTCGCCTATGAAAAAATGCTATGTGAAAAATTTGCACTTACAGATAGGATCACAGCAAATTTATTTACGTTGTACTCATAAGAATCGTGAGATTTTCAAAACAGAATTTTTTGTTAATTAATCAAATTATTCTTGTAAATATTTTAGAAAAGGAGCTCTAACTACCAATTTTTGAAATCAGTTACAGGTTAGAAAGAAAAAAGTGTCTAAAAATTAAATTATTATTATTTAAGGTGTTTTGGATATCTTAAGACATTAACAGAGATAATTATTCAGATAAAACATTTTGTTTAATAATAATTCGGGATATAAAGATTTAAGGTTGCATTTGTTTTTGTTTTTTTCTCTTCAAAAAATTGATAGATTTTTTTTTCTTGCATTTTTCTATTCCCTATAGGGTTTAGATTATCCTGTAAAACAGTTTGGTTGCTCTCGGAGTCCGTTCGTCGTTGTTTAGTTCGTTAGTGCAACGTGTCCCCAAGTTTAAACCGTTTTGTAGCATTATAAACGCATTTTACACAAAATTACTCGTTTCAAACAGGGAGGAAGCAGAACGCGGAAACCATTAAGCCGATCTTCCTATGTTTTGTTTTATTTAATTTAATATAATGTATTGAATCTTGGACAACTTTCAGCCATTTATATACACTGCTCAAAACAATTAAAGGATATTTGAAGTTTTATATAAATTAAAGATATAAACGAAATTTTTTTTGCCGAAAATAGAAGAAGAGAATCACAAATGCAAATTTTTCTGGTTTTCAAACTGTGGAGTATGCAAATTTTGAGTTCGACGTCAAAAACGTCGCTTCAGCGGCAGCGAATGAAATTTGACTTTCAACTGGATAAAAGAGAATGAAGACAAGGATGATCGGCATTCAGTGATTGCTTTGTTTCGATGAGTACGATGTCTCAGCGAAGTCATTTGACAGATTCAGAAGCTTTGAGAATTGTTGGTAGGTTAGAAGGGGGCCAAACTCAAGCCGAAGTAGCGCAAGCCATTGGAATGTCACAAATTGTCATTTCCAGGATCTGGAACCGTTTTTGGAGAGTGGATGTGCAGGCCGAAGACCAGGGCAAGGTCGTAGACGGGCAACAACGCCCAATGAAGATCGGTATTTAGCGTTAACAGCTCGGAGACACCGAACCATGAACGCTACTCTTCTCCAACAACACCTTCGCTCGGCTACAGGCACCACGATTTCAACTCAGACTGTCCGAAACTGGCTCCATGCTGTAGGTCTGTATGCTCGCCGACCGATGGTATGTGTTAGATTAACATCAAGGCATCGTCGCGACCGCAGGGAGTGGGCAACCGAGCATGTCAACTGGAGGAGAAATGAATGGAGCAATATTCTGTTTTCTGACGAGTCCCGTTTTTCTGTGCATCAGGATAATAGGCGTATTTTCATCTGGAGGGACCGTGACAGTAGGAATAATCCTGCGTTCGTGCACGAAAGTGTCAGATTTGGCGGTGGAGGAGTGTTGGTGTATGGTGGCATCTCCATTGACGGGCGCACTGACCTCTACATCATTCGAGATGGAGCTCTGACTGGTCGCCGATATAGGGATGAGATCCTCAGACCTATTGTAGTCCCTTACGCTGCAGCAATCGGAGATAACTTCATTTTAATGGACGATAACGGCAGGCCACATCGTGAAAACCTAGTGGAGGATTTCCTTTTCGAGGAAGGAATCGTTCGAATGGAATGGCTAGCGTGTTCTCCAGACATGAATCCAATCGAGCACGTTTGGGATGCTCTAGGAAGACGAGTTTCTGGCCGCCAACAATCCCCACAAACTCTCCAAGAACTGGAAAGAGCTCTTCTGGAAGAGTGGGGCAGAATACCCCAACTCGTCATTAATAGCCTCATTGAGTCCATGCCTCAAAGGTGTTCAACGTTTCTGGCCGCCCGCGGAAACCATACCCCCTACTGAAAATGATTTTATTTGAAGAAAACACCTTTTCTTATTCTTTTTTTCTCATATGCACAAATTGTGTTTTTTTCCTTTAGTACACAAATGCGCAATAAAATGCATTTTTTTCTGTCAAACATGTGTAATTTATTCTCATATAACCTACTATGTCTGTCGACCATGTACCAATCAGCTAAACAGTTTACCAGATACAAAATCCACCTAAAACTGCAATATCCTTTAATTGTTTTGAGCAGTGTATATATATATAAATAGAAGCCCGCTAAAGTGCAAAAAATGAAGTCAAAAATAGATTTTTTTTTTTTTTTAATGGGTTCTACTTCGTTCATTTTCAACTTTCAGAAATCGAAGTTCTTGAAACTTCAGTCAATTATAAACTTTCATGATCATTTGTATAATCATAATCGACAATAAAAATTAATGGCGGTGCACTGGCTCCCGACTGATTCGAAGTGCATGGCGCGCGAGCTTCAATATCCACGCAACTCGGATGACATCATCAGTTTTTATTTAAAAAATTGTGAATTGTTCTTTAAATGATAATAAATAACATGCAAAAACCATGAGCTGAAATCTTCAATCCTCTTCTAGAAAAGAAAATACTAAAAAACACACATTTTTCGGTTTTTTTGCAGTCAAATGCCACCTTAATAAGATCTTATAAAGTATAATTTCAAAAAGCATAGGCATTCTGACTCGGATAATGACGTGATTATTATAAATTCATCTAAAGAAAGAAATGTGTTTTTATCATCATTAAAAGCAGCTTAGTTGAAAACTTCCTAACAAAAATGCACGTCTACGTCAGACTAATATTTATCAAATTACAACCAAACATAAGAAAATCTGAAAATTAACTTTAGATAACAATTTCAAACCTCTTCTTTTTTCAAATAATTCATATTCTGGCGAATTCTTATATCATTCTATTATTCAATTCCTACTATTAGCTCTCACTCTCCCTATATTTATTTATATATTTATCTTGTTCAAATTTTCAATCGTTAATAAAATACTCATTATTCATCCTATCAAGTTGAAATAAATTTTTTAAAACTTGTACTGGATGACAGTTGATGTTAATACAGTTTTTTCAAATATTAATTAATTAATTAAATTTTAATTAATTAATTTTAGTTTTGCATGAGAAACAAAAGGGCGGCCATTGGTTATTGATGGTTGGTTGGTTGTATTTATGTCGGCCAATTATCAGCACGAGGGATATAGGCCCTAAGGGGGGGGGGGTGCCTTCCGTGGAGGTCTTTCTAAGGGAACCTAACCCGTATTAACGCTTGGAGAACCAAGGTTCGAAGAAAACCACGAAAACTCCGAACGATTAGGCCGACGGGCGCGATTGGGATCGAACCCAGCACCTCCCGTCTACCAGCTTCGAGAGCAGAACCTCTCGGCCACTGGTGGGGCCCCATTGGTTATTGAAGATCAATGAAAGTATTTTCAATAAGGGGTTACCATAGGGGAGACCCTGTTCTGTCGCCAAATACCACCAAGTTTGTCGCCAACTTGGCGATATATGGCCAAATTTGGAGGCCAAAATGAGTCGCCAAAAGTGACGCCAACTTAGCGATATGTGAAATATTTCGCCAAATTCCCATAGAGTCCCATTGTAAACCTACTTGCTTATAGAAAATCAACAAATTGAGATATTTTAATGCAACAACAACTAATATTAGCTTAAGGGATTATATTAAATTTTTCTTTGATGATCTAAGTAGGAACTGACTTTAAAAACAAATTTTTTATATTACTTGTTTTTCATTTTCATTTATAAATTTTATACTTTTTCAGTCCATAGTTCGATTGCCTAAGAGGGACTGCTCAGACAAGGAAACCAAGTGTGTAGAGCATGGTGCTCTTCCCGGTCCCCTTGATAAAGGGGACCGTGGACCTTCATTTGAGCAAAAATCGACACGTCTTTTTGTGTAATATTCCCCGACTTGTACTACGTCATTCGTGGAAAAGCGCATGCAGATGCGATTATTTTATACAGAGTTACAAGTGTTTTAATTTTGTTCACAAACAATTTTTTGGCCTTTTAATATACTTGAAATCTGTTTTCTCAATACTGATGTTTCAGCTTTTTTTTTCAATTTTTAAAATGCTCCTTGCTACTTAATTTTTGATCGAAATTCATTAGACTGATAAGGAACAACCCTTATATTCCTTAAAAAGAAACTGTGTATGCATTTTAAAATTATTCTTCATTAACACAATTAAATTTGATTTTCAACTTATCATGAGGCAGAATTTCGATAAAAATCGATATGGAATTCTAAAAAAATATCTCTAAAAGATTAACAATTTAAGGGATTAAAAAATAGATACACAGATTTGTTTGTAATGAAGTTTTACGTGATTAAAATCCAAAATCGAGGAAATATCTAAAAAATTAAGACCCAAGAAGCATTTATTTATTTATTTTTTTTATTTTAATTTCATTTAAATTTTTAAAAGGTCTTAAAATATAATAAAATTGGAAATTTCTTTTAAGGTGTCCTATATACTGATGGTAAAATGTATATTTGCACAAAATTTCAAGTCTCTATTATGAAAATTAAAAGAAATTGTTTTAAACTTTCACCGTCACCTTACGGTCTTTAAAAAAAAAAAAAAAAAAAAAAAAAAAAAAAAAAAAAACAGTTTTCAGCCAGAGCTGAAGCTGCAAAATCGCGACAATGGGCGGCATTTCCATAAATTTCGGGAAGATAAGAATTTACATAAAATGTTCTGCCCGCTGTTCAGTGTTGCCAGATTGGTACTTTTTTAATTCAGATTATTTGAAGATCACCACTTTTTTAAAATAGTAATTTTCGCCTTATTTTTCAGAATTTTTAATCTATTTTTAAATAAGCCGGATATTTCCGTAAAAGAAAAAAAAAAAAAAAAAAAAAAAAACCGGTGACAATCAACAATCTGGGGACAAAAAAGTCCTCAATCTGGCAACACTGCCGCTGGGGCACAAATTGTCCCTTCGCAACAGAGAGCGGGTGGGAAAACGATGACTTAGTCGTTACCCGTTGGGGCAAGGAGCCCCACGCGACAGGCAGCAGTTGGATCAGTTTATAGTTTGCAAATATTCGTGACCAACTGAAATTTTCTTAGAAAAAAAGTTCACAAAGTATTACAGATATGCAAAACCTGCGAAGTTAAAGGAGCATACTTTAGAATAAATTTGCAAAGCTGTTTAATTCCCAATAACTGATATTTTGCTCAATTTTTATATCATTGGATTATTTTTCGTTTATGTTTTTACATTTGATACATTTTTTGTCTATAAAATATATACATATGTGAACAACTGAATTTTGTTAAATAATTTAATTCTAACAAAATATTGCAAATACAATAATAATTTTAAAAAAATAATAGATTGAAAAATTCAAATTATTAACAAATCTGCAAAATCTGCAAAGTTAAAGGGCATATTTTATAATAAATTTGCAAAGCTCGAATATTTTCCAATCATAATATTTTGCGCACTTTATATATACTTCGATTATTTTTCCTTTATATTTTAACATTTTAAGCATTTTTAAATGTATAGAGTACACATACTAGAGACCAATGGAATTTTATTAGATAATTTAAATCTAATGTAAAGGATACCATTTTTAAAGACCATGAAGGGGGGGCGAGAAAATTATTCGTTCTAAGAGATCTTTGTTCTATATATATATATATATATATATGTATATGTATATATATAACCATTAATTAAACATAACCTACCACCATCAAAAACCGTAATAATATGAATTAAAGCTGTAAGTATAAAAAAGGTGCCAAATAATTTATTATATGAATTATTATGGAAGAAAAAAGAAGAAAGTGGACACCGACGTATAATGGAAAAGCATATATATTGAATTACGTTATCAAGGGCACAGAATTCAATGATATAAGCAATATTGTTGTTTTCTGTGAGAAAAATAAGCTAAAGCTAAAAATTATTTTTCTCTGTGGCGAAACAACCATTTTAATCAAGTGAATATATATATATATATATATATATATATATATATATATATATATATATCCACTATTTCAATATAACCAATCTTATTCAATCCATGTTTTACTGTGAAATTGTTAAACTACAACTTTAAATACTGAAGATCTGGATAATTTAAAACTTTTAATCCCTAACTCAATTCATTATTTATATCAGAAATAAAGGTTCTTTTTCAGAGGGGAAAAAAGAAATGAAACAGGATATATTTAATTAAGCAATTATTTTAATAAAGAAACCGTTTGCGGAAGTCATATAATGAAAGGCTTCAAGATCACTGAAACGTCTAAGTGGCACTTATGAAACAACGTGTCCTATGATTTGATGATAAAATTGCTCAAAACTCCAATTACGTAATTGTCATAAACGTTGAATATGGACGCGTGACCATGTAACGGCTGAAAGTGATAAAATTGAAATCTTGTGCAATATTTTCTTTAGATTTCATAATTGCTTGTATTTCATTTATTTATTTTATTTTATTTTTTGAAGTGCATTGTTGTTCAGATACAATAATCGTGATTAAAAACTGAAAATTTCACCTTAGAAAATTATGAAATAAGTAAGATGACAGTATCGGACGTATATTTGTGCATTGTTTATTATTTTTGTGTCCAGAATGCCAATATTTTTTCATCCAAATCTGCTCATATTTCAAATCATAAACCAGAGATTTTTTTTTTTTTTACATTACGCATACAAGCATATAATAGCATTAATTTAAACCCAGGGTTTTAAAAGGACATTGTATTTGTCACAATTGCAGACATTTAAGGTCAGGCGTCCAGCAGTTATATAAAAATATGAACACTTTCAAAAAATGATTCACTAAAATGTATTTCCAAAAAAAAAAAAAAAAAAAAAAAGGGTGTGATAAAATATACAAATTATTTTCAGAAATAAAAAGCACCAGATTTAAAAAGTATATATAAAAAGCACTCCAAGCGCTTTCGGCTAAATCATAAACCAGATACATTTTTTTACATTAGTCTAAGCATGTAATAGTATTCATTTACTCACAGGGTTTTAAAGGACGCCGCGTGTATCACAATTACAGACATTTAAGAGCCCACTTCAGTCGCGCGAAAAAAAGAAAACGATTATGTTAAGTCTATGGAGGCGTTATTTTCAAATTTCTGGCTGTGAGTTTAATATTTTTGAATGATGTATTTTGCATAGCATAGCTGAGGACGATCTACAACCGGGCTAGTTTTCACTTTTTCTATTCGGGTTTTAGATTTTAAACAAAAAATTACTTTCACTTTCGGAAGCGGTTGGAAATTGTTCTGAAATCGAACTCATTCTAAACTGTACTACAAATAATCCATGTATTAAATGAATTTTATAACAAGTTATTTTAATGGTACTTATAAGTACCGTCAGTAGATAAAGGGTTCATATCCTGTATATGGTATTTAACACATACCTGGGATTTTCTAGTTGTATACCAATATAATTTAATATTTTATGTGTTACTTTCTCTCTGTAGTGGATGGTATAAACTCATGACTTTTTGTCCGTACTAAAAATATCACCGTATTTCTGTACAAGATTAATTAATTTGGCATCATGTCTAGCTATTAATATTATACTATATTTTCTTAGGGTGTATTTTAACTTTCCGTATAGGCGAGGGTAGGTGTTGCCAGATTAAGGACTTTTTTGTCCCCAGATTGTCACCGTTTTTCTTTTAAACGAAAATATTCGGCCTATTTAAAAATAGATTAAAAATTCTGAAAAATAAGGCGAATTATACTATTTAAAAAAAGTAATTACAGTCAAATAATCTGAATTAAAAAATTCCCCAATCTGGCAACATTGGCGAGGGTTATAATCCGTTGCAATAAATGTAACTTCTTTTTTACTAATTCTCTCAATTTCAGCTGTTTCTGTGTATGTTATAAGTTAATTTATGAATAAATCTCCTGGAAAAAACATTACTATTGGCAATTAAGTTAATTGTATTTAGCTTATAGTGTAGGTGGATATCGCAAAAACTTAAGATGCACGCTTAATATAAAAACGGAAAGCCGAAGTTTTAGTATGAAATGGAAAATGCCTCCTTTAAGGAATAGCATTGGTTGAACGACATGGTATCCTGTAAACTGCTGTATCGATGCAATGTGTTGCAGTTCAATTTTGCTAAGGTAAACACCCGAAAAAGGTAAATATTTATTTACTTCTAATTCGAAAGTTAATTTATCTCACTTTCATAGTTCTTGGCATGTTCAAGAAAATTCATGAGAGCTGGAATACCATAATAACATATAATTAGAATATCGTCGACAAATCTGACCCATAAACTTAGTTTAAAAGTTAAAGTTGATATAATCTTGATCTCTAGAAATCTCTTGGCATCCTAACCCTCATGAATTTTCATGAACGTGCCAAAAATGCTAGATGCTATTTGGATATGCGTAAATGACATGAAAGTATCTATGATGGGCTAACAGATCGTGTTAATAAGAGAAGTGTAAACGTGACTACTTTGTTTCAGTAGAGAGGTAAATGGAGTGGTCCTAATCTAATATTCATTTCTTTATGAATAACGTCATACAAAAAGATGTCACATTCTGGAGAACGGCTGGATTAATACAAATAGTTTCTGTACATTTTTTTTTTTTTTTTTTATCTTAATGAAAAACCTTACGACGGCATGGCGAAAACGGATTTTATTTTTCTTCTTTTATGTATGATGTGATTATCTCGTGAAAGGACGGTTTCAGTCTGGCTGTTCCTGTACTTTTTCTTGATCCTCATCATAAGAACTTCCCAATGATATTACTCTGTATGAAACCAGTAATAGTGTTATTCCCTTTATGCATGATGTCACTTATGAAACTGAACATCATCTGCTAAACAATATTTTCGCTCTGGTACATATTTTTCGTGATTCATATTTTTCGTGACATATGATTATCGTGGCAACTGAATTCCAGTGATATCACTCCTGACAAAACACAAAATTAGCAGATGATTAAGTTTACTAGTTTGCCATTTCTAGTGATATTGCTTTATATTGCGTTAAATCTTGCCATTTTTAGTGATATTGTTTTATATTGAGTTAAATCTTGCTCACTCGTTGTGATATTGTTTTATATTGCGTTAAATCTTGCAAAGCCTTTGTATTTAGACTGTTGTGAGAAATCATTTTTCATTTGTTTCGGAATACCCATTGCAGAGAAGGGTATATTTTAAGTGTCTTAGATTTACTATACTTAGTAATTCTACATTTTTCTAAGTTCAACTTAGTGAATTGGTAATTTAACTCAATTAAATTTTTCTAGTCACCCCACTGATCATTCAAATTATATATTTTAATAAACGCTTTATTTTGTTCATATGAATTTTATCCTAATTCCTAAAATGCAAAACAGCCACGAGTTAACGCGGCTTGCTACATATTTATTTCTCCAAGACAGTTATTGTTAAAAAATATATATATATTTAAACAAATTAGCCAAGCTGAATATTTAAATAATTATTTTAAACTTAATAATTTTTAAATGAAAAAAGCATCTATTTTATATCCCAGTGCTATAGTTAAAGGTAAATTAGGAAAATTACATTTTATGAACTTTACAACATTATATTTTTTGGGAACTGTTACTTTAACTTGAACAAGATATGACAACAAAATATAAAAGCCAATTATGACGTATTACAAACTCTAAGACACTCTTTCTATTGTATTTTAACATTTTGAATCATTAAAGATACAAATTAATCTGGTCTAAAAAATAGTTCTTTTACGGTATATAAAAAGTACCACATCAATTAATTATGTAGTATAACATAATATATTATGTACTTCCTGCACACGAAAAAGAACACTTGTTATTTTTGCGGCAGTAATCACGGATGGAAATTTAAAAATATAATAAATAAATATTTCAAATGAAAATCAAATTTCAAAGTAATTGCTTAAAAGGCGCAAAGGCCAACATAGTGAAAAAGATTCCAAGCCGGGACTCGAACCCGGGCCATCAGTACAGCGCACTGACGTTCTACCGAATAAATAACTTGGAACGATACCCAGCAAGGAAAATTTCTCACTATCTCACTAATAATAGTGAGAAATTTTCCTTGCTGGGTATCGTTCCAAGTGCTTTAGTCGGTAGAACGTCAGTGCGCTGTACTGATGGCCCGGGTTCGAGTCCCGGCTTGGAATCTTTTTCACTATGTTGGCGTCTGCGCCTTTTAAGCAATTACTTTGAAATTTAATTTTCATTTGAAATATTGTATCCAAGGCGAATGTTTCCCTCTGGAATAATTTTCCATGATTTAATATATAATAAATAAATACATAACTGTTGTTTGTACGCAACGTTTCTTGTCTATGTATTAACTTTTCAACATGGCTTACAAAACTGTTATTTTTACAAACAAAATATAACGCCTAAGTATAAAATCAAAGGTTGATGTTTTTAAATCTCTAAAACATTTTTTTTCACTGTATTTAACTATTTTGAAACTTTTATAAAACACAAATTATTCTGTTCTGAAACAAACTTTTTTTTTAGTTTACAGTTTATTAAAACTAGTTAGCAATTATTCACGTTGAACGTAAACACCTTATTAAATTATAAACTTGTCATGCATAAAATAAAGAACGTTTGCCATTTTAGTATAATAAATGTTATAAGAAATTTTCGCAAAGGATAATAAATATTTAATTTTAAGTTATTATTTAAAATCTGTTAAAAAATCAGAGTGAAGAGGTCTTGTAAATGAAAGTGTAACTAAAAGTGATTTAAGATTTTTGTTCTTTTAAAATAAAATTTAGAGGACTTCGTTATTTAGTTTTTCTTTATTTCCTTTGAATTTGCTTACAAGTTAATAAAACACAGGTTAGTTTGAATTTTTATTTTTGTATTTCTAAAGCCACTTTTACCCTTTAATCAATAAAAGGAAGCAATTAAATACAAAAAAAATTATGAGATTGGGTCTTTCTTTCATATTTACATATTCCTTAGTTTTAATTGTCATAATGTCTATGTGTTTTTAACTGAATAGTAAAATTATTCTACAATAATGTTCTTAATATAACATGAAACAAGAATAATATTCTATGTTACTTAATATGAGAAATTTTTGTCATACAAAGTGTTTAATAACCGAGGACTCTTTCTTACTACCACTGGTTGCAACTAGAAAATATTGCTATAAATTTTGGTTTAATAAAAACGTAGATAAGGTAACTGTAATAATTAGAAATATTTGGAAATGATTTTCTTTTAAAATTTTAAGAAAACTGCATAATAGCAGCACTTGAGTCTGACAGAAAAAGTAGGATATCTTATAGAAATTTACATGATGAAATTATAGAAATTAAAATGATGAATTGTATGACTGGAGAGCCCACAAACGCGCAAACAAAATCATGCATACTTTTTCAGCAAACATTTACGCGAATATAAAATTATAAAAATTTGAAAATTCAAGTGTAATTTATTATTTAAACACTTTCAACGCATCACAAATCCATGCAAACTTTCTATATTGTTAATAAGAACCTCTAAACGACAAATATGCTGGGCTCTTGCGTTTGTTTTTTAATTGAGTTTTATTTTTCCATCAAATGGTACAATTTTTAAATTCAATGTGATAAACATTCACATTAGAATGTTAAGTGCTATGAGAATATAATCTTTAAATGACGCAAAACTATACTTGGGCTTACTTTAAACTTTTAATTAAATGTTTTAGACATTACGTAATCATATTGTCAATTCGTTTTTTAGTAGTTAAATAAAACATAATTTTCAAAATTTATACTTGTGAAATATAAATGGAATTCCAAATGGAGTGTAATAGTGCATTGAAAACGCTTCATTTTGTCTTTATTCGTAATCAGTTTTAAGTTTTAAATTATTAATTCAAATTAATATGTTGTTTTATTTCATTCTATAAAAACGTCATTAAAAAACAACTTGAAGTTAACATAACATTTTCAACTTAATCATTTTACAAATTTCCCCGTAAATCAGTAATTTGTCGTGAATGTATATTAATATTTCACAATTCGCAAAACTGAAGCTTCGTTATTTATAAAATATTTTCTTAAATACATTTTAGTATCCTGATTACTATCATCTGAGTCAATATAGGCGTAAAATATCCAAGTTCTTCATATATTAATAATTCTGCTATCCTATGAAAATTTCAGTCGTGCCCGCAAAAAAAAAGTATCGAGAAAAGCAGAGCAGAAAAAAACACACACACACACAAAATATGCAGTGAATGATAGTTTGGCATCTGCACATAATCGTTTTTGGACGTCCGTCCGCCCCAATAACTTTATCATTAGCGACGGCGAAACAAAAAGTCATCTCTAAATATAAAAGATAAAAGTAAGGTAAATAAAAAAGTTTTCCTTTTATGAGTATTACAAAAATTAAACAAACAAAAAAGAGTACATAAGAATAAGGTTATACACTGGAGATAATTTAGCTTGTAGTTTTATCCACATATGTGTAATATTAAATATTCAAAAATATTAACCTGGATTAGCAGAAATGGGGTGAATATCAAGTCAAGCCATAACAATTTGTAAAAGATAGTTATTATTTTTATTTTTCTTTCAAATTTAATCATTCCTAGCTTAAGAAAACAACTAATGCCTGTTTTAGAATTGACGTACTTAAATGTGATAAATACTATTATATTAAGCAAGTAAAAAAATACATACAAATGATTAAAAAAATGCGGTCAATAAATAACTAACAATTTAAAGAAATAACATAACTTACAATTTTTATGGGTGCTTTTGTTTAATTTAGTAATTCATACATTACTTAAACATGTTATTGCATTTCTTTATAAGATATACAAATTAAACTTAAATTTGTTAATTAATTGTTGTAAAATATAAAAATATCTGTATTAAACAGTTATTAATATAATCTTTGATGTTAAACTAGTTTAAGTTATGAAATAATAATTAAAGCTAGTACTTTTTTCATTATATAGAAATCCTATTTTAAATATTTTAAAAGTTAATTCAAAATTTTTAATCTAATTACCTTATATTTTATACCGTAAATCTGCCACTTGTGCTAAGTTATTACATGTTTTCCATAAATCGCAAAATCAAAATTTCATTATTCATAAAATATTTATTTTAAAAATATATATCTCATTTAATACAACCTGAGTCGATAATGGCGTAAAATAAAATTTACATATTAATATATCTGCTTTTAATAAAAATTTCTGTCGAGTCCGAAAAAATACAAATATCGAAAAAAAACAGAGTTTAAAATTTAGTAATAAAAAATGCAGTGAATTATAGTTTAGCCCGTAATCTGCGCATAATCGTTTTTGGACGTCCGTACGCCCCAATAACTTTATAATTATCGACGGTGAATGAAAAACTCATACCCCCAAATCTAAATGAAAAAAGAAGGGTATATAAAAACGTATGGTGTTTACGAGTATTACAAACATTAACCCTCTCGCTGCGCAACGCGAGATTTCCCGAAATTTTTGCCTTATTTAATCGGAGCATTTTCCCGATTAAATTAGACACACATTTTTGTTTTGAAGAACCGGTGACAAAAGAATAAATATTCTTATAAGACGCTCGTAGCTGAGGGGTTAGATACGCAATTTTTGAAGCTATTTTGATTAAACAATTACGCAGTGAGAGGGTGAAACACCCCCAAAAATATTTACTTTAAAGACAATCACAAAAGATAATTTAGATAATAGTTTTTTTCCGCATAAGAGTTATATTAAAATTTTTGAAATATTAACATAAATGAACAATTTATACTATATATATATATATATATATGTATATACATATCTTTCTTAATTTAGTAATTAATAAGATAAGGAAATAAATAATACCAATTTTAGAAATAATGTATTTAAATGTGAGAAATGCTGTTAAATTAAACGAGTAGTGTCTACGCACATATCTCAAAATATATATTTGTTTTATAAACTTTATAATATATTTATAACTAGTCAAAAGGTGACAAAAACATATAAAAACATCTAACCACTTCTCATCAATAATCCGTGAATCCATTGAAATTTTACTTAGAAGTGATAATGTTTGTAACGATGTCCTTTCCTATAATATTCCCGCAATTTTGTACAATATCCTAAATATATCACGACCTCCTGATGGTATGAACTGATCTTTTCACCCCTCTGCAGAGAAATGGACTGAACTCCGCTTGCGCATGCGTACTATTTTTGTTTGTGATTTTAAAATGTGTTTCTATTCAGTCAATCGTCGTGTGTGTTCGAAAGATCTCGGGATACATTAAATAATATTTTTATATGTTTTTATATGTTTTTGTCACCTTTTAAGTAGTTATAAATATATTATAAAGTTTATTAATAACAAGGTGAAAATTTTCTTCACGACACTAGTGTTTAAAACAGTGTTTTGACTCTATTGAAGATTCATCGATTCTGGATGCAAATATTTTTTAATTTTCGGTATTGTATTTTCAGAGATATATTCGAAAACATAAAGCAAAATATGTCCCCCCCCCCCCCTTTTATTTACGAATCTACTGAAACTAAAATTCTCAAAAAATAGGGGTAGTAGAAGTTTATTTAAAGATTGCAAGAAAATTTTAGCGATTAATCTAGGTCACATAGTTTTTGAGAAAATAGCCTTCTTCCGTTTCACACAAATTTCACTTTGTGGGAGCTCAGCAAGGGTGTTGATGGTCTCTCGGGGTACTTACTGCCACGGAAGTATAAAATGATTCTTATTAATGATTTTCGAAAAAAAATTTGGTAATTAGCCGGGATATTATCCTTTAAAGACACGGAAGGTTTGGACATACATAAAGACACTTGCGGCGTATGGTATGGGCTATCGGCATTTAAAGCTTAGATAACAACTTTTAATGAAATATTTGTGTAACGCAAAGCCCAGTAGTAGTATATCAGCAAAAAACGTCTAAAAAATGGACTAATTTAATTAGAATTAATCACGTTATTACTTTGGTATTCGCGCCTAGTTTGCATTAAGTGTTCTTCAGCTGTTTCTTTAAGGTTTGTTAAAAACCTATCTAGAAAATCGCGGTACGGACTAAGACAGGTTTGACGTCCTTTTGAAACGCGCTTAGCAAGCATAATGCCAAGTTTAAACTTTGAACGGAGTCAATTAATATATTTGTAGTACGGAACCCACTGTGCGCGACTAATACTCGCACTTGACCGATTATTATTTCAAAATAAAAGTACTTTTTCAAGTTGTTATGACCTATCTAGAAAAAAAAAATGTCAAATCTAAATAAATCTATCAGAGTTTTTCTTATGTTTTTCACATAGGTTTCGTACACCAGACAATATATTATTTTGTACGGCAAGGCCGGATTAGATCTTATGGTGTGATTTAAACGAAATTTAATTTTCCTATTTCCTAAAACGCATATTCAACACTTTGGCATCCTTCAAATTAAAAAAATACCCAAATATTACGCAGATTAGTTTTATTATTTAATCAGAATTTATAAAACAATGAAAATTTAAAGAACATATAAAAAAAGTATAATTGAAATATCATGCTCTACACTGTAAAAAAAAATCTGTAAAGTTACTAAAGTTTTTCTAGGAAACTGGGATTCCTAGAAATTTTTATGTAACGGCAACAACAAATATTCATGTAACAGACACACTTTTGCGCCGAAAATCAAAAAATCTGTAAGGTTACTACGAATTTTTTAGGAAACTGGGATGCCTAGAACTTTTCATGTAACTACAGCCAGATTTACAGATAAAATTTTAGTAAGATTACTGAAATTTTAATAGATTCATTTGTAAAGTTACAGATTTCTGTAGCTTTACAAAAACTAGTTTTGTAGATTTGCAGCTTTTTTTGTACAGTCACAGATGACAGTTTAGTAAGCATGTAATTTTACATCTGTAGAGCTACAGAATTTTTTTTACAGTGTATACGAAGTGGAATAGTATTATAATTGTTATTGAAATATAATTGAATTCTTAATATATTCACAAGTTCTATGTTCCAGTTTGGTTGGTTGGTTGATTTTTGACGGCCGATTATCTACACTAAGGATATAGGCCCGGGGAGGAATGCCCTCCGTGGGGGTCTTTCTAAGGGAGCCTAACCCGTATTTACGCATGGAAATCCATGGCTCGAAGAAAACCACGAAAACTCCGAACGATTACACCGACGGGCGCTATTGGGATCGAACCCAGCACTTCCCGTCTACCAGATTCGAGAGCAGAACCTCTCAGCCACTGGTGGGGCTTGTTCCAGTTTGAAAGTACTTTAAATAATCTATATTTAATAATACGCTTTAAAGTTTTTTATTTTTAAAATTTAACAACTAAAAAAAGTAATTGCATTATAAATTATTTGCACATATGAAATATTAAAAATATTCATGTCTTTAAATATTTTATGTAATATATATTATCTATGAAAATTAAAAAATCCTCTTTAAAATTGTTTGTCTAAATTTTTTGATTATATATAACGGGTTATTTTTATTATATTTTTAATAGAAAATTCATTATTATTTCATGAAAAAATAATTTAATTATTCAGTAAACGAGCAAAACTTACCAATCAGAAATTTAAAAAAGGAAAAAAAAATCATCATTAAAAAAAAAAAAATTCTGATAAAAGTTCAAGACATTTCATCGAGTGATAAATTTTAAATTTAAAATTCCGAAAGTAAATTTAAAGTAAAATTTATAAAAGAAATATTTATTATATCATGTTAAGATCCTGCTTTTTGAGAAATTCATTTTAATTTTTTAAATCTCTCTTAATATTTGAAGAAATATATATATATATATATATATATATATATATATACACTGTAAAAAAAAAATCTGTAGTTCTACAGATGTAAAGTTACATGCTTACTAAACTTTCACCTGTAACTGTACGAAAAAAGCTGCAAATCTACAAAACTAGTTTTTGTAAAGCTACAAAAATCTGTAACTTTACAAATGAATCTGCTAAAATTTCAGTAATCTTACTAAACTTTTATTTGTAACCCTGGCTGGAGTTACATGAAAAGTTCTCGGAATCCCAGTTTCCAAAAAAATTCTTAGTAACCTTACAGATTTTTTGATTTTCGGCGCAAAAGTGTGTCTGTTACATGAAATTTTGTTGTTGCCGTTACATGAAAAGTTCTAGGAATCCAAGTTTCCTAGAAAAACTTTAGTAACTTCACAGATTTTTTTTTTACAGTGTACACATATCACATGAAATAAATTAACATTTAATTTTTTTAACGTTATCAGGGTTTCCGCCTTAGAAGATGCGAACACAAAAGGTTATTTTTTTATGTAACTGCGATTGCACAAACATAAAAAAGCTTGGCGGCCACGTGGAAGATAATGCCTGTGAAAAATTATAATTAAATTAAATTAAGCGAAATTAAAACAATATAAAGAAGATTTAAAAAAAAAATATGAATATACACTCAAAACGTAAACGGTAAAATGAATAAATAAATGTCGTGATAAAACTTTATGTCCAGTGATGGAACAGTGTAGCACCAGAGAATGAATTGACACCACTAAATTTTAATTGTATTCTTCGTCTTATTTCAGGATAGAATTTGCGAGATTTATTCAAGGCGAAGAAAATTTAGTGGTGACAATCCCCCAACTTCTGCGCCACTGTTCCATCACTGTATGTCGAAAAAAAAAAAAAAAATAAGAAAAAGAGAATTTAATCAAAAAAAAAAAAAAATTACCAAATAACTGTTTTTATTAAAAAATCATGAGTATTTTTTAAATTCTGGTTCCAGAGTATTTTTTTAACAGCTTGAAGAGAAAACTTAAAAAAATTCTTTAATAGTAAATAATATTTAATTTAAAGAAGTGTATTTACATTGAAACATGTTGGCATAAAAGGAAGATTAAAATAACTCCTTTAATTAAAACATGTTTAATCAAATAATGTGAATTAAATAAAAAAGTTAAAAAAAAACTATTTTAAAAATTTGATGGTTTTATATTCTCATTTTTACAAAGAAAATTCAGTTTTCTTTCAGTAAAAATTTTATCATCTTATTTCTTAAGAACGTTAATCAATAAATGAAACAGAACATTTTACATTTGATAACTGAAAAAAAAATATTAAAAAGCCAATAATTCTGTGAAATATGTTCTATCGATACAACATTTGAAATTCAGAATTCCACAGGAGAATCAAAAATAAGATTTATTAAAAGAAATATATATATATATATATTATATTACGTCAATAAACTTGATTTCTGAGAAATCCATTAACTTTTTTTTTTTTTTTTTAATCTGGATAGATATTGGGAAAATATATATATGGCATGAAATAAATGAAAAATTTATTTTCCAAATAGAAAAATATTATCAGAATTTCTGTCACGGAAGATGAACACGTCATGACTACACAAAAAGTATTTTTCGTTTGAGCCATAACGTCAGAAAGATAAAGATGCTAGGCTGTCAAGCCTATATCGCTTTTATAGAAATGTCTCTCTTCTCTCTCTCTCTCTCTCTCTCTCTATATATATATATATATATATATATATATATATATATACATATATATACAGGGTGGTCATATAAAAACTTAGCCAATATATGGAACTGTAGCGGCCATTCCGTTTAACCGATCGAGATGAGATTTCAGATATAGTTATTCGGAGGTATGAGCTCGGGATTCTGTGAACGGTAAAGAATTGGCGCTCACGGTTACACTTATAGGTACAGAAACTCGAAAATTTCGAGTTTTTTTTATGACCACACTGTATATATATATATATATATAGAGAGAGAGAGAGGGGGGGGGGAGGGAGAGAGAGAGGGGGGGGAGAGAGGGGAGAGAGAGAGAGAGAGAGAGAGAGGGAGAGAGAGAGAGAGATAGAGAGATCGATTATGAAGTCTAAGAAATAAGGAGCAGTTGATTTGGTTTTGGCATCATTTAACCCCTTGGGGACGAGCGGCACGTATACGTGCCGCATGAAACGCTCAGAATCCTTGTTTTTCCTCACCCGTAGAATTTTACTGTAAAATTTGCCTTTTTTAATCAGTGCATTATTTCAATTCAAGAAGATACAGATTTCTGTTTTTAAAAAACGGTGACAAAAGATTAAAAATTTCGTAAACGGCTGCCCTCCGTAAGGGGTTAAGTTTAATAAAACCTTTAAACGATATGATCATGATTTTTGTTATTTAACACTTTATGATCCAATGGTACTTTCAAGTATCGTTAAACTAAAGTACAATCTAAAGTTTATTTAATTCGTCTGCTAATAAAAGTAGATTGAACTTTGCATACAAAATTCTTTCACGGATCACATTTATAAAGCACAACGATACAGTCGAAGCTCGATAATTTTTAATGTCGTTATTTTCTCAACCATTTACATAAGTGCAGCTTTTCTCTTATTAAAATAATTTATACAAAAAATTTGAATTTATCAGCTATAGATATGATCACAGTAAATTTATCTACATTGTTCTCGTAAGAATTGTGAATTTTCATAACATTATTTTTTATTAATTAATCTAATTATTCTTGTAAATATTTCACAAAAAGTGCACTAACTATCCATTTATTTAAATCAGTTTCAGTGTTTAAAATAATTGTCAAAAATCATATTATTATTATATAAGTTGTTTCGGATATCTGCAGGCATTAACAAACATAATTATTGAGGTAGAGCAATTTTTCCAGTAATAATTCGGCACATACAGGGTTAAGGTTGCATTTTCTTTTTTCTGTTGAAAAAATAGTTTTTTTTTTTTTTTTTTTTTTTTTTTTTTTTTTTTTTTTTTTTTTTTTTGTGCATTTTTCTATTTTCTATAAATTTTAAATTATCCCTGTGAAACGATTTGGTGAAACGATTGGTACCATTTAAGAAGAAAAAAATTAATCCTTAATTTCAAGGGCAGTTTTTGCACGTTGGTTTTCTACACTGTGAAAATAAAGGAATTTTTTCTAACTATAATATAACCACAAACTGTTATATGCAATAACTCTTTCTACTTATATACGACACATAAAACAGTTTTTTATCTTTAGCGTTTTCAAAGCAAATAAACTAAATTATGTTCAAGACTTACAGCAGAACTTATTAAAAGAAAGTTTCTTTTGCTGCCACAGTTTTTCGGAATATTTCTGAGTAGTTTTGGGGGTATATTAATCAGTTTTCTAAACATGGAATATAGATGTTGTTTCGTATGCTATTAATTCACATGTAAACAATTTAATGTTCAAGTAGTATGTTTTAGGGGGTCTCAAGACTCATACAATTGGAAAAAAAATTGAAAAAAAGACCATTTTCAACATTTAATATCTTAAAATGTATATAATTTTAAACCAGAATTTTTATTGGGATGAAAGATATAAGTATTAAAGATATTAGTATATAAAATATAAGATATAAGTATGTTCTTTCATTTAATGTATTTAAGTAATTGCAAGATGCAGGATTAGCATTTATAGAGGGCTGCAAACTGTCAGACATTTGACTGGCAGAAAATTCGTATAATAGATTACGCGCAGAATTCCAAAATAAATGTTGCAACTAGAATGAAGATTTTGTTGCCTACTTATAACTCAGATTGTAATAATTACCCTGAATCTAAATAAATTTGTTTTTAAAGCATTTTTAAATTTTTAATACAAAAAATATTCAGAAGTTTTTGAGATATCTTGTGCGTTATGCCCCAAAACGTCATTTGGAGAAAATAATTTCAAAATTTCTATTGCAATTCTGCAGCTATTGAGCGGATATAATTCTAAAAGCCGTAACATCTGTTCTAATGGGAATTTATAGGAAACAATAGTATCAAAATGATTAGAAAAAAATAGGAGTTTAACATCTAAAAAAATAAAAAATTCAAAAATTTTGAAGCTTTAAGAGTCTTGAGACACCTTAAAGACAAACGTGAAAAAATAACAGCTTTAACATTAGCCTTAAAATTAATTTTATTTTGTTAATCTTGCATGAATGAAATAAGTTACGTAGCTGTAAATTTTTAGCTGATATTTCAAAGAATCCTGAAAATTGATATCGCGGTTTACGATATCTCATTATTACAATTTAAGAGTTACTCGTAAACGTTTACGTAAAACAGTACTACAAAAGAAAGTTTGTTTTTATAAATGATTATTTAAATGCCTAAAACTCTCGGTTTTTTAGATTACTAAAGATAAAAATATATTTTCGTATTCGTGTGGAAATCTAAAGATGTTATTATATATTTTCTCAAGTGGTTATTCTTGTTTCTTAGACTAAAAAAAATTAATTTTCTTAGTGTGTAAAGGAAAATTTATACAGGATTTTGAAAATAAAAGTAAAGCTAATTTGTATACTATGAGTTAAATAAAATTGAAAGTTACTTATTTACAGGTTTGTATAGCTGTTTATCAGTGTTTCAGTGACAGTAAGGTCTTAATGCTTATTTTGTTCAAACTTTGAAGTGACTCAAGTGTGCTTCCTAAATAATAACATTTTGCTAAAAAGCATTCGTAATTTCAAAAGAAGCTGTACTTTATTAAATACTTGTTTTCTTTATACAAATATATTTGATTACTACTTATAAAACTACGTGTTCAGTCTCTAAATCACACAAATAAGTGAATTAATATAGTATGCATCAAACTAGACAATGTGTTACTAGATATTAAGTTGTATCTCGCTGCAGTAAACGGCATATGGAGGTTTGGATACTATTTGTTACTGATCTTATATAGGATCTAAAAACTTTTGATGTCACGTTTTGTTTAATAAAATTAACATGTTTCGTAGAATTTATTATTATTATTATTTGTTTTCCTTAAAGAAATTTGGAAGTCGCTATACTTACTATGTTCAACATATGTACCTTTTCTCCGAAACTACCAAAGATATTTAAATGAATTTTTTAAAATTCTTAATATAAATAATTCTTAATTAATCGAAACCTAATTTATAAACGGATATTCTTTACTTTTATTTTAAACAAATTCAGGAATAAAATCCACTTTTAAATAACAAAAAAATTACATCTTTCCAAAGAAATTCTTTTTTATAAAAAATGTATACTAATGTTTATAACAAAAGTTAACTTCATATTGATCAGTGATTTATTTGAAATACTTTGGTAGGATTATAAAGAAATAGATACTGTAGTTTACATAAAAAAGTACATAGAATTTCAAAAAGCGAAATTTTTAGTAAATTGAATTTAATGTAACGTGTTTGTATGATGTAAATTGAAATTTGAACAAATTGAATTACTTAAAACTTCTTTAACTTCATGTTTTCGGTGAAACAGAAATAATATACCATTCGAAAGGGAGCAAATAAAAGATTCAAAGTTTTTTAAAAAAGCCCCTAAACCTTTACTTAAAACAAAAACAACACTTAGACAACTTACATAAGAATCCGATTATTTTAATTTTCGATTACAGTGAAAAAAAAAAAAAAAAACTGGCAAACAGTTTTCTCATGGAATTACCAAGTTCTGTTAGTGTCGGCTTATATTTTAATTTTATGCTCATAAAATAAATATCATACCAAAGTTTCGTACAAGAATGCATTAAAGTTTATTTTCACAAAAAAACCCTTTATAAGATAAGCACAAACATCCCAGTCTTTTTGGCTATCATTTATATACGGGGTGTATATAACGCAGTCGAGCATAATAATGCTATATTCTGCATAATTATACATCCAAAAATGGGAGTACACGTGATTATAGTACATTGAAACATATAAAATTTATTTTTTTTACTAGGGTTCTGTGTGTCTTCACTTGATTATCAGAAAATCTGCGATCAGCAAATCCCTCCTTGCCATGTTTGTGAACATGTTCCAATAGATAAAACGAAGATACTGGAGATGCGTTATTTCAATTCAGTAACGCGGCTGATTGTAAACCTCATATTTAATAAGTTGATTTCAATTTTCTGTTATTCATACGCCGCTTTTCATCAACCGTTTTCTTTACTTAAAGAAAGTATCATTCTAGTAGAAGAAAATTATATTTCTTAATTGTTAGTGTCGGCTTATACTTTAATTTTATTCTCATACAGTAAATATCATACAAAAGTTTTGTGCAAGAATGCATTAAAGTTTATTTTCACAAAAACCCCTTTATAAGATAAGCACAAGAATTCCAGTCTCTTTGGCTATCATTTATATACAGGGTGTATATAACGCAGTCGAGCATAATAATGGTTTATAATGTGTATTTATCCATACAAAAATGGGACCAGTAATGCGGCTGATTATAAACCTCATATTTATTAAGTTCATTTCAATTTTCTCTTATTCATACGCCGCTTTTCATCAACCCTTTTTCAACCAAGTATCATTCTACTAGACAAAAAATCTATATCTTAATTGTTATATTATTTATATTTTAAGGTTAACAGAAATCTATCTACACAATCAAAACGAAAATTATCACAAGTGAAATTATCGCGGCTTTTTGTAGACCTCAACAAATGAAATCGTTTTGAATTAATGAAAGTCGAGTTGGATACTTATGTTGCTAAATCCCAATTATCAAACAAGGCTCGATAAAAACTTTAAAAAAAAGACGAAGTAGGATAAAAACCTATAATAAGGGGAGGGGGGAATTCATAAATATGAAAAGAATAGATATAGAAAGATATTTAATGCAAAATTTTAAAATTAAAATCCATTGTAACATCGCAAATGAAACACTGTATAATTCATAAAACAAGTGTATTAATATTTAAATAACATTTTTGCGCCTTCAAATATTTTATACACTGGCTTCCCAAACCGAATGTACAGGAACTTGATGCTACAAGAATTGTACACGGTTTGTCGAATATCTACCAACATTATTGTCGGATTGATCTTGAACTTCTGGGATGTAAAGAACATGTTTGATTTCATATTTCTCGGTGAAGTCGGGGTCGCAATTAGGGGGCTAATAGTAAATTTAATAATAAAATAATATTTGCGATGACATATGTAACAGAAAATGCTGGAAATTGTTTGTCAATGAGTTAAATGACTATTTGGGTCCTGTTCAACGCATTTGTGCATTTGTTAAGCATAGCACTCATATTCGTGAAGATGTTATTTTGTCTGTGAAAAATGTAATTTTTTTTTGGTTATAGCATACGTAGTTTTCAGCCAAATTTAACACAACTTTCCGAAAACCTGACAAAGAACAGTATCAACAGTAAACTGCAATTAAAACATGAATATTAACTGCGCATATGTGGAAGAATTCAAAATTTTTATTTCATAATTTCGCAGTGAGCTATTTTCGGCAACTTCTTTAAGAAGTCCAGTCAAATATTGGAAAAACACAGAAAGATATAGTGAGCTGATTGAAAAGGTGTGGAAAATCCCTTATAACAAAGATATTTTTAGAAAGCAACACACTATGTCACCCCTATCTTTGTGAATTTTCGCGATATTTGACTAGACATTTTAGATAAGTTGCCCTAAATAGCTGATTTCCAAATTATGAGATAAAAATTTTGTAACCTTCCACTTATGCGAAGTCAAAATTTATTTCATGCAAGTGCCCATATCTGATCAAATATTCAATATATTCATGTTTTAATTGAAGTGTAACTACTGCTGCTGTTATTTGCCAGGTTTTCGGAACGTTGTGTTAAATTTGGTTAAAAAATCTGTATGTTATAAACAAAAAACTTTTGAATTTTTCACAGACACAATAACATCTTCACGAATATGAGTGCTATATTTACATAAATGCGCACAAACCTTGAACAAGACCCAAATAGTCATTTAATATAGTGTCAAACCATTTCCAGCATTTTCTGTTACATAGGTGATCGCAAATATTATTTTATTATTAAATTTATTATTAGCCCCCTAACTGTGCCAGCGACTAGATCTTCACCGAGAAATATGAAGTCAAACATGTTCTTTACACCCCAGAATTTCAAGAACAATTCGCCAATAATACTGATAGATATTCGACAAACCGTGTACAATCAAAATCATCCAGTCTCTGTACCTTAACTTTTGGAGGCCAGTGTATTATAAATTATTTACCTTCACAATATTAGTGATTTATAAATTGTTCATATAATTACAAACTGTATTTGTAATTTTAACCCTAACTGTTTTCTACTTTATTAAAGCAATATATATATATATATATATATATATATATATATATATATATATTTAATTCTGCTGCAAAATTAAATTTAGATCATGGCAAAGATTGCAGCAAATGCGGTTATCATCATCGCCCCATAAGTCTGAATACGTCGACCTCGCATTTTTCACGTTTTAAAAATGTTAATCTATAATTGAAATTACGATTTCAGAATCATATGCTTCGATATCCAAGATAATGAAAATAACTTTTGCTCTGAAGTTTATTTTTTGAAGTAAAATTTATTAATAATCAATTATAATACATAATTCTCAGTAGTGAAGTTATTATTGACATGGAGAAACTGTATATGGGGCATTCTCACAACCTTTTGACTTTCATGTCCCTGAATAATAATTTTTTATTTAATACACTTTTTTGTGTTTTTTTTTTATTTCATATACTTGGGAACATCCCATTGCATGATTGCACAACAATATTAACGAGATAAAAAAATTTTTACGATGTTGGGTGTCCAAACACATGGAAACCTCATCTACCGTCCCGTGTCCCTCATGCTGATTTTTAAGTTTGGAGCTGTCTGGATAAAATTGTTTCAACAAAAATAATTCGATGTAATTTTTTTCTGAAACTGAAACTATCGTTTTATATAAATATGTAGCTAAAAAATAACCTGCACACATTTTTAGGGTTGATATTATTTTTGAACTCTGTCCCTGGGTTTTAGATTCCTTACCATCCCTCTTATAAAATTATGCACAAAATCATTTCAGATGCAGCGACAGAATTTTTTTCAAGTTTTTACTTATGCAGAAGTGTGCTAGAGAAATAATATCTAAAATTCTTTCACAGGAAATTTACTGCAGAATACAAATCAGCATTTAAATATCAATTTCTAGCACCGTGGCTTTATTGGTAGTCTTACCGTCCCCAAGGTTTATCTGCACTTTTCGAGGTAAATTAAAAACAAAAATTAATTTAATCCAATGTTAACATCTGTTTCTAAAAATCAATGAACATTGTGGCTATCACTTAGTCTTAACAAGATTTTCCTAAAAATAGGTGGTAATTTTCCTTACCATTCCATCCTCACCGTCTCTTTTTTTACCATTTCGTCCCTTTTTTTACGTTACTGTCCCTTTTTTAACACCCCTTTAAGACAATGTTATACAAAAATTCTGTCTTAAAAGTACTACATTTGTATTATTTCTTATTTGAATGTCCCGTGGGTACTATGCAAATTCATTATAAGTAAAAATATAGAAAAAAATAAAAAGTTATATGCGCAAAATGGTAAGGAAAATTTAAACTCGCAAGTTTAACTTAAACCTCCGTTAAATAAAAAAAATTTCGCTGCTGACCATTTTTTTCTTTATTTTGAATCATTAAGGCATCCATCTATCAGATTAAAATGTTATTTTAGCAAGCTTAATTTCGCCAGATTTTTTCCACCAAAAGTCAAAAGATTGTGAGAATTCCCCATATACTGTAGCCTCCCGCTTAACCGGCCTAAACGGAACCGAGGGTTAGCTGGTTAAGAGAAAAAACGGTTAAACCGGAGAAGTAAAAAGTATTAAGGGGTCTCAGGACTCTTAAGTCTTTAAAATTTTCGATTATTAAAATTTTTTAAATGTTAAAGTCCTATTTTTTCTTAACATTTTTGATGTAATTACTTCCTTGTAATTCCCATTAGAACAGAAGTTATGGCTTTTGGAATTATTCCCGTTCAATAGTTGAAGCGGTGATTCTGAAACTTTGAAGTCATTTTTCTCCAAATGACTATTTTGGGCATAACGTGCTCGATATCTCAAAAACTTCTGAATTTTTTTCCATGAAATTTTCAAAACTTCATGTTGGTCTATATAAACTGAACCTAAAATTTCATGTTTATTGTTTGAAAAAATATTTTTTAGGTGATGATACAGTTGAAATTTTCTAAAATTTGCATTAGCTAAATACAACTTTGTATTAAAAATGTAAAAATGCTTTAAATACAAATTAATTTAGGTTCAAGGTAATTGTTATAATCTGAAATATAAGTAGGCTCCAAAATTTTCATTCTAGATCCAAAATTTATTTTGCAATTCTGCGCGTAATCTGTTATGCCGATTTTCTGCTCATCAAACATCTGACAGTTTTGAGTCTCCTGTAAATGCTAATTCTGCATCTTGCCATTTTTAAATGCATGAAATTAAAGAACATGCTTATATCTTTCATCCCAATAAAAATTGTGTCTTAAAATCAAACACATTTTAAGATATCAAATATTGAAAATGGTCTATTTTTTCATTTTTTTTTCAAATTTAAGAGTCCTGAGACCCCTTAAATAAGTAACTGCGTATTTAATTAATTAAATGCATAGGATGCATTTAGTTTTTTGATTTGTGTAGTTTTAAAAAAATACATATTTTCTATATTTTGTGAAATGAATACTAATTATAATTAACTAAATTGAAATAAAAATTATTACTAATAACAAATAATGAACAATATTTATTAAAAATTAAATTGCTGAAAATCTTGTCACATACTTTTATAAATTGATATTATTCCACATTATGTAAATCTGAGTTAGTTAACCATAAAAAAAAAATGAGAACAGAAATTTTCCTTTCTGAATTTTGCCTGATGTTGGGGGGAAAAAATTCGGCCGGTTAAAGCGGAGTTCCCGTTAACAGGAGGCCGGTTAAGAGGAAGGCTACTGTATATTATTATTCGCATATAATGCAAGATTTTTATTAATTATTTCTCATTTTATATACTGTAGAGAAAATTAGAATAATTTTTACATCAAGCATTTTTAAGTTTTAAAACATTGCTAAAAAAATAACTTATATTGGCGATGTTATTGGTTTAAGGGGGCTGGTCATTCAGCTGCCGATTTTCCCTCACTAATGTAAAGTCTATAGGCATTTGATGCATTCGTATATTTAAAATATCTCCTCGGGAAATTAATATTTTTAACTTCTATTTTCCTTTGTACACTTCGTAAAAGATATCACTTTTTTACTTAGTTCTCAAAATATTTTTAAAGTATAGACTCAATTTTATATGAAGTTTTAAAATCTTACTCATAGTTCGCTCACTTTTAAAACATAAAATATTAAATTCAGCATAGATTTTAGAAATATTTTCAAAACTAACAAAAAAAGAGACAACATTTTAAGAAGAGTACACAGAAAAAAGATGTTAATAATATGAATTTCCCGAGAAGATATTTTAAATATAGGAATGCATCAAAAGACCATAGACTTAACATTAGGGAACAGAATTCCGAAACTGAGTAATCAGCCCCCCTTAACAGTTAAAGCAGTTATTTTTTGAAATACGCGACATTGTAAAATTATAAGAAATATTTTACTGAAATTTTTCCTTCCCCTAATGAGTAAATGTAATTTTCGATATCTCATTTTATAAATATTATTAACATATTCCCCTGACTTTCAATACATTACAATGCTGCCACGCAGGAAATATTTAATTTTTGCATTTATAACAAAATGCTAATAATTTCCGCAAAAGATATTGATTTGACTTATACATTATATCTAAAAAAGCTTTTACTATTCATAATAAAAAGTATCTAATTTTAGAAACCCAACGAAAAGTGCGAAAAAAAATTTCGAACTAAAAGCAACTAATAAAAGTGTTATAAAATGTAGCGATAGAAATTTAATGATAATGCCTTTTTGGATTTACATTTTTGAGAACATATTGTCAGTTATGCTTAGATGTTCATTTGAATGAAAAAAAAATTCTTCTTTCTAAAAAGCCCTTAATATCTTTTTTTAAACAAAATCACCTGCTCTTTACCTTTATTATGCCTTTAAACTTTTATTCAAATGATTCTTTTATTGATCGAATGCCAAAGTAAAAAAGAAATGTATAACATTTGGAATATTTTTTAATAGTCAAAACCATTGAGGAATAAAAAATGGCGTAGATAAATGAAAATACGTTCTCTTGAATAGATCACTGATTAGTTAAAAATTCCAAAAGAACGTATATTAGCATGGCTGCATATTCCCTTTGACATTCATGAATGAAAAAAAAAATGAAACAATAATCGGTAGAAAATTTTTACTTTTCAAAAGTCATTAATTGACTAAAAATATATGCGATATATTTAAAAGATTCTAAAGCAGAATAAGTTTTAATCCATAGTTTAAATTACAGCACTTCCAAATAAATAAAAAAAAAGAAAGAAAGAAAATAAATAAAATATGTGCGATGGCTATAACTTTTATTAATTTCTTATCTATATAAAAAAAGGAAAGTCTGGATTTTGTATTAATCAACGCGCAGCTCAAACTACTGAACCGAAATTTTTGAAAATTGGGGTAAAAATAATTCTTATGACATTGAGTGCCGCTAAGAAAGGATTTCCTAAAATTCCATACCTATGGGTGGTAAAAAAGAGAACGAACATTTAAAAAATTCCTTAAAAATCTGAAATTATAGTTATTTTTCAACTGATAGCATATTTTAGTGTATTTTTGTATGCTGAATCGAATGGTACTAACTAAATTCTTTTAAGTGCAATAGTTCGTGAGATATTTCATATTTTCCCAATTTGACGATGTCTTTGACGCCAAAACCTCGAAATATCTAACATTAGAAGTGATAATTCATCCATATTCATTCATATTGTAAATCCGTTACTGTAGCAACGGAAGAAATTCAAAGTAAATCTGTTTGTTAATTATTTTGGTTAACGAATTAAACCGGCTATATCAGTTTGAAAAAAATAAATAAATACAAACATCTTGTAAACAAGAAAAAATACATTAATTTTATTTAAAATACAAGGAAGCGATCCACTTAGAAATTAACATTATAAAACGAAAATATTTAAAAATGAAAGCAATGTTTGTACGACTTTAAAAATTTTGTGGTACTTACATCCGGGCCATGTCAGATACAACTTCGCCAAGCATGGCAATTACATTGATTACAGCAACCCTTATTTTTTGCCCATTTGATAGTTTATTATAGTTTTAAATTAATTTTATTATTATTTTTTTTAATTATAGTTTATAGTATGTAGTTTTATGTTATATATTTTATTAATTTATTTAACAGAATTTGCCATTTTTAACAAGGTTGTGTATTTAAGAATGTTAAATTGCTTTTTTGAACGTGATTGGCAAACGATAAACAAGATTAGCAATTGTCAACCATTTTTGGCGATCTATCTCATGGTCCGAATAATACGTGAGTACCATTTTTTTCAAAGAAAGAAATTGGAATTGAAATAATACATCGCGGTTTATCACTTGCTCCTGGATAAGAAGAAAAAAATTGGTACTTTTATGTCAGCCGTATGTAAATCTCCCCATTAGCATTTTTTAAATTGCCAATAGCAGTAGTTACATTTCGCGTAATTAAATTAAAAACAATTCCTTCTTTTAAGTTATGGCATTATTTCCTATTGTTTTACTTTTCATCTTTTTCAATGAAATTTGTGTAAAGTGTGTATTTTAAATGAAATGTTTGTATTTTGAATGAAAATAATAGAATAATAATAAGATATGGGAACAATCTTTGTTGATTTATTACTTGCGCCCGGCTAACATAAAAGTATCACAAAAGCCATATATTCACCTTTCTTTGGGTAGTTGTTCATGGAATTTCTGGTTAATCTTCCGTAATCGGATACTTCTTCAATCAGTGTATTAGTTACAATGTTGAAAGCATCGTTTACGTATGAAGCGAAAACTTCAATATGAATTCTATTACAGAAAATCGTATCATCATCATCATCTACTACATATTTAAAACGAAAATTTGCATTTTATTCCTATTCTTTATAATATTTTGATAGGATATGCCACTATTAGTTAGGTAATGTTTTTGGTGTATACACATACGTTGCTTGTTTTTAGTTATAGAGCTATTGGAAAAGCTACACAGAAAGATGAGCGTACTTATAAAAGATACATCTACTGTAATTATATAAAATGTAAATTTGTCTTTCCTTCCACCCGTTTATAATTTGAGATTTGCTGGATGTATTTTGATAGGACTTACACTGTTAGTTAGATTATTTTTTATGGATGGTTGGTACTTCTGGCATGGATGGTACTTCTCTGTAGCGAAGTTTTCTCCTGGGTTATTGTTTTCTGAAGCACAAACTTGGTAACTAATCAGATTGCAGAAAATTAAATTACAAGAGAAAGTTCCAAAACTAGGTGAACCCGATTGTGAAAGATTACCTTTTATTTAAAGTTCTACTGAACGTATTTTGATTGGAGTTGCACAGTTAGGTAATATTTAGGGATTGTTGCAATATTTGACATGTCATTCTACATTTTTTGTTATGGAGCTATGAGGAAAGTTCTCAGTGGTGTAGTTGAAAAAAAAGTAGGATAAAATCTACAGGCAGAGGGTATATACCAGAGTGTTATACCTATGGAGTGCAGAGTTTCTAAAAAAATTCAGAAGGCCTACGGCGTATAGTCTATGCTACATTCCTGAAAATTCTACAATCATGCGTTAACTTGATTATGTAAGATATATTTAACTATCTACTTCAAATATAAAATAAAAAGGGCAATTTTGGTTCCGACCGCTTATAACTTGAGTTCTTTTCAATGGATTTTGAGAAGATTTGCATTGTTAGATAAATTTTCAAGAAAGGGTTTCATATATAAAACATATCATTCTACGCTGCTTAGTTAAAGAATTATATTCAGAAGTTCTTTAATCAGTGAACCCTATTTTGAAAAATTAGCCTTTTTAAAAGATTCTACTGAGTTAATTAGCACTGATTGTTAGATATTTTTCCCGGAAAGATTTTAGTATATAACACATATTGTTCTACATTGCTTTGAATGTTCTATAATCCGGTGAACCCGATTATGAAAAATTAGTCTTATTAGATTATTCTACTGAACGGATTTTTATGAGATTTGCATTTTTAATTTTCAGGGATGATTTTAATATGCTAGATATTGTACTTCCGTTCTTTTCCATATTGAATTGTAAATAATCAACTAAAATATTTGCTTCTTAACAGTCCAAATTTTGTCTGAGACATTAGAAGATATAAAACAGTAATGGCGTTCATATTGTTTTCAGCAACGCGGGAGATCATTGGAGATGAATGTATATATTGCTATAAAACACAAGATCAAATACACCGATATATTTCGTTAGGTTAAACTTTCGTTTAGAGAAACCGACCAGCGTAGCAGGCGAAGGCTTCTATTACTATATGTATAGCGCAAATTCCTATTTCATCCCGATTGATTATAACTCAGAATCTACTGAATATAATTTTGTAGAACTTATACTATTAGATAGTAAATTTGTTTTATAAATAGTTTAATGTAAAAACCATCGTTCCAAGTTAGTAATAGCTACGGGAATTCTAAAATTAGGTGAACTCAGTTAGGAAAGATTTCAAGTTTTACTGAATGGATTTTAATGACAGTTGCACAGTTAGATAATATTTGAATGATCTTTTCAATATTTATCATATCTTTCAAAATTGTTTAGTTAGAAGCTATGCGAAAAAAGTTCTCAGTGGTATACTAAACAAAATTGGAGCATAATACGCTACAGACAAAGGGTATATATACTAGAATGCTATAGTTGTGCCAGTTGTGCAGAGTTTCTTTAAAAATCCTAAAGTGATGCGGCGTATACCTACCCCTACATCCCTGAGAGTTCTATAATCAGGTTAACGCGATTATGATAGCTAAATTTAACTATCTCAATATATATAAAATGCACAAGAGAAATTTCATTCCGGCCGCTTTTGAATTTACTTCTACTGAATTGATTTTGATGGGGCTTACATTGTTAGATAATTTAAAGAAAAGATTTTAGTACAAAACATAACGTTCTACGTTGCTTAATTAAATAATTATGGGTAAAGATCTAAATCAGATGAACCCAATTTCGAAAGATTGGCTTTTTTTTAAGGTTCCGCTGAATGAATTTTCACGGGATTTAAACTGTTAATTAGATTATTTTTATGGAAGGTTTCGGTACATTTTCCAGTTTAAAAGATTCTGCTTAGTGGTTTTCGATGGAACTTGCTCGATTAGTTAATTTTTAGTGAATGTTTTAATATAAAGCACATATCATTCGCTTGGTGTTGCTTGGTCGTCAGTTTGCTTGATTATAGAATTAAGGCTGAATGTTTTAGAATCAGGCGAACCAAATTATGAACGCTTAGCCTTTTCAGTAAGTCTAATAAACGGATTCTGATGAGGCTTGCATTGAAAATTTTTCATGAACCCTTTCAGTATATTACATATTGTTCTATCGTTCTTTACCGAATACTACGCCAAATGATCAGCGAAGAAGTTGTCCATTAACAGGGTAAATTTTGAATGACTCAAAAGATTTAATAGCGTAGTAACGTTCATATTGTTTTCACCAATTAGATTGGACATTCCAGGTAAATGTCCATATTGCTTTAAAACGCATGATCAAATTCACAGATCTATTTCGGTTGATTCAAGGTTTCTTTAGAAAAACTGACCAGCGTAGCGGGCGTTAGGCTGCTAGTATCTTCAATAAAAGAAAGTATTGTAATTGAGATTGTTTTCGACTTCGACGGATTTACACGTTTTAGGGGTCAGCGATGCCAAAAAACATATTTATTGAAAATGTCATCCTGTCCATATGTTCGTGTGTCCGTATTTCGCCAATAGAAAAATATATGAATTTATGCATAGAATTGAACAAAATTCATTTTTATGTTTTTGGCTATTTCAAGCAGGACCTCCCTTAATTTGGAAAAAATTTTTTCGGAAGGGGGTGCTGTAATAGTAATTTTTGTGCAATTTTTATTATCGTACCATAGAAATTTAATAGAATTATGCATAGAAATGGGCTAAATTTTTTGTGTATGTTTTTGGCTATGCCTGTTGTACTAGTATAACGAAAACTGGAATCCTGTCGTGTTAAAGACTACGACACTGATCTGGAAGTTGTATCAGTTGACGAGTGAAGGCCATGGAATACATTTTTCCATGAAAGTTTTCCCAGAAATAATTGAGACAAAACGTAAATTCAGCTCAGCATTTTATTTAAACATCTTCCGGCGGCGCAGTTTCCACCAAGAATATTAGCCATGGCTTCATATTAGTAATTTAGGGATGAACAAAGTTGTAGATAATCGAATACGTGGACGGTGACCTGGGGGTGGTACGAAAAATGGAAATACGAGTAAAATCTGCTGAAACACACATAGCATCGGCTTTTTTGTGCTTCAAGTGTAGGAATGACGTAGGTCGCGCTCTCAACCAATTAATAATTAAGAATACCACGCCATGAAAATAGTGCTGACAGAGCGAGTGGATGAAATTGAAGGTAAAAAGGATAACCCTCGAATATGCGCGGCAAAATAAATGGTTGCTAAAAGAACATTCTAAAAGAAAAAAGAGCGGAAATGGAACATTTAATTTAAGAATACTAAAAGCGTAATATTTAAGTAATTTAGACAAGTGAGACATTAAATTAAAAGGAATTTAACAGAATTAATGATAGAGAGAATTTAAGAATAAGGATTTAGTGAATATAAAGAAGTAATTCATAATAAGATAAGGAAATCGCGGAATTAGATCTAATAATGTAACATATATATGTATTGGTTACAAATGCAATTCATTGTTATGCCGTAATATTTAAAATTTGGGATGTTATTCTAATTTTTTTTTAATGGAGGCATTTTTCAGTTCATATTCCTGTATTTTAAATTTAGTTTACATAATATCTTTGTTGTTTTCATAAGAAATCAAAGGATAATATTTTTTTTTTATTTACAAAATGCAAAAATCAGAAAATGATGCACCATGTTTTCTTTCTTTTTTTTCAGTCTGAAAAGCATTTTTTTAACGTACAATTTTCATGATTAAATGTCAGCGGAAAATGTAGATATTTTGATAGAAATTTGTTTTTTACTATGAACTTAAAAGAAAAGGCCTTTGCTTCTTATTTTCTTTCATATTTAATAATCATATAGAATATTTTGAAAGAATGAAAGAAAATAATAAAATGTTTAATGGCATTTGATGCAGCCATCTATAATCAAAACTTAAAACTACACACAAATCACGCTTAATCTGGGATGATTCGTAAGCTGGGAACATCAGCGCCGCTAACCGAGTGTTATATACGGGTACAAGTCCTGTGATTGAAATCCCATCTTCATTGTTCTCCTCTATGTTCTATCTTCATAACCTACACTTCTAAACGCTAATTTGAAGATCTTTAGTTCATATACCGTCATTTTTGACGGGCTTATATACTAGTTTTTGTATAATTTACTTGATTTTTCGTAGTTTTATTGCTCATAAAGCGAAGGGAACTTCGCATCATCATAAGTCGGCTATTAGCGAACAGCTGATCGGAAAACTATTTATTTTAATAAATATCTTGATCGAGATTAACGGTATAGCATTAAACTAATAAAATTAAAGTATTGATATTTTAACTACATTTTGAAATATTAAGAGATTAGGTTGAATATAGATTGTGTTAGATAGAAGAAAGTTTTTGGATTGGCCCATCCAATTAGATTTTATTTCATATAAGAAAAACAAGAAAGTAAAATGATGCTTGAAAAATATATTATAAAACACTCTCCAACGCCTACATTTTAACTAAACTACACTGTTTATTGATATAAAGAACATACCCAGAAAAACAATTTCGAAAACTCAAACAGAAATGAAAAACAGAATTAAGCAATTACCGCCTATAGCATGGACTATATCAGGAATTATTTTTTGCAGACATGTATATGCTAACGAATATGTATAACTAAGTTCTACTTATGCAAAGAAAGCAGTACATTACTAAAAACACGTGTCCAATAATAATCATATATATACCTCAATATGTCCAGTTCTAAGCGTAGCCATTAACAAGTGTCTATTTATATGATGAATTTACTTGAAGCGTTCAGCTAGAAAATACATAGTTCAACTAAAAACTGCTTTTAAGAAATTCACGCGTGTACACAATAATGCATACTAATTCTTTTGCGTAACCCTGTGTATGACCTAAAATGTTTCTACACATCACGTGCTATGCTTAAATGCGTTTTACAAAATAAAACGCATACCATAACTGCAAATTTACTGAAAATACTTATCGATATTATGAAGCATTCTAACAGAAACGTTTTGTACATCCCTGTAAATAAACAATAAATGCTATGCACACCATATTCTAAAGAGAGCACATTGTAGCGAACATGATTAATGTATATCAATTTCATCAGCTTGAAAAAACACAACAATATTCAAGAGTTTTTTTCCTCTTAGACTATCCTGTAACCCAATTCTTTTGTACGAACCTGTAAATGAATATAAAATGACTTGTCCTTATAGTCGAAGTATAAATGCTACAAAATTCATTTCAATAACCAACTTATAAAATTGTAATACTAAATAATGTGGCAATTATTATAAATACAATTTTAAAAAGTGCGTTTCTATCATCATTAGAAGCTGCAAGGTTCAAAATATCTCTCTACATCGGACCAGTAGTTGTCAAATTATCACATAATATACACAAGTTAGAAATTCACTAAAACACCAAATAAACTAAGACAGACTTGAGCACAGTTAAAAAATAAAATTTATAAAGAATATACTTAAAAACAATTAAAAATAAAATATGTAAACGTTTCGCCAAGCGACACGCAAGGCATCATCAGTACAAAAAATATCCATTGCTTTTCAAACGTCAGAACAAATCAAGAACAGTTACAGTTAGTTATTTTAAAAACAAACAATATTCATTAGGGACAGCATCATTCAAAGCCTGCGACCGCAATTCAGTGAACCAAGCCTCAAGGAGCAATCTACCATGGTAGTCTTTGCAACCCGATTTCAAAATACTGGCGTTCGCAATGAGCGGAATGTGATTCGTTTGAAGTGAATGCTGGACAATTTTTGAATTCAAATTACCCCTTTTTAAAACTTGGCGAAACGTTTACAACGTTATTGTATTTTTAATTGTTTTAAAGTATATTCTTTATAAATTTTATTTTTTAACTGTGCTCAAGTCTGTCTTAGTTTATTTTATTTGGTGTTTTAATGGTTTTTAAATTCGGACGTTAAATGTATATGTACTGTAAGTTAGAAATTGCTCGTCAAACGTCGCAAAGTACTATAACTAGTTTTATAAATATTTTTTGCACCGCATATGGAACTGAATGTATATTTTAGTGCACTTCATAAGTGCCTATCCATTTCATTCTGTTCGAAAGGCTGTCACATCATTAAAATGCACTTGAAATAATTTTTTCTTATTGGCCGAAATGTAATGGAAAAATTTTGACTGTCCCTGTCATTAAACTATACATCCGATTTTCATAAAATTTGAAATAGCTCGACAAAATTTTGCAACAATTATATATTTAAAATTTTACACCATTCGGAAGGCTATAACATCGTTAAAATGCAATTGAAATAATTTTTCCATTGGCCGTAATGTAACGGAAAACTTTTGACTGTACCTGTAATTAAACTATACATCCCATTTTCATAAAATGTGAAATGACTCCTCAAAATTATGCAACAATTATATATTTTAAATTTCAAACGATTCGTTTGCGTTGTTTTTGCGCTGTTATATGCGGACAGACGGACTAAACGATAACTATAGGTGCTACGTATTTATATAATTACGAACGCACCCAAAACCCTGCAAATTTAACTTTAGATTAAAAGTTCAAATACATTCTTTTATCAGAAATTCATATTTTGGGAAATTTTTATGTCATTTCTTTATTTTTTATTTTTATTTATAAAGTTTATACTTTTTCAGTCTACAGTTTATAAATATTCGTGACAGGTGAATATTTCATAGACAATTCTTCTTGACAAAAAGTTGTCAAATTATTATATAAATTTGTAAAACCAGGGAAGTTAATGGACATACATTGCATACATTTGCGAAGTTGAATAACTGATATTTTTCGCTTTTTTTTATCATTCACTCATTTTCAATTTATGTTTTTTTTTTTTTTTTTTTTTTTTTTAATACTGTTTTCAGTCTACCGTGTGCATTAATCAATGACCTACTAAATTTTGTTAGATAGTTTAAATATAATGTAAAGGATACTATTTTCAAAGACAATGAAGGAGACGAGAAAAGTTTTCGTTCAAAGCGATCTTCGTTATAACGAGATTCCCCACAACTGTATGTGATTTTCTGGGATATGAAAAAAAAAAAAAAATTCCACTATTTCAATGTAATCGATCTTATTTTATGCCTGGTTTACTGTGAAATTGTTAAAATATAACTTTAAATACTATCTTGATAATTTAAAACTTTTAATCCGTAATTTAAATAATTACTTATATCAGAAAGAAAAGTTCCTTCAAATGAAAAAAAAAATGAAATGAAACAGGACATATTTAATTAAGCAATTATTTTAAAAAGAAACCGTTTGCTTAAGTCATATAATGAAAGGCTTCAAAATCACTAAAAGTTCTAAATGGCACTTATGAAACAACGTGTCCCATGATTTGATGATAAAAGTGCCCAAAACTCCAATTACGTAATTATCATAAACGTTACACATGGACGCGTGACCATGTAACGGCTGAATATGATAAAACTGACATCTTGTGCCATATTTTCTTTAGATTTCATAATTGCTTGTAATTGTCATAAACGTTGCATATGGACGCGTGACCACGGGTAAAAGTGAGAAAATTGACTTTTTGTGTAATGTTGTCTTTTAATTTAATGATTTCTCGTATTTTTCTTATTTATTTTATTCTATTTTTGGAAGAGCATTGTTTTTGAGATAGAGTAATGGTGAGTGAAAAATGAAAATTTCACAAGAGAAAATTTTGAAACAAGTGAGATGACAGCATCGGTCCAATAATTTTGTATTGTTTAATTTTCCCATATCAAGTTTCGAACAATTTTACATAAAAAGTTTATTGAATGCATCAAAATATAACGTAGAGTTAAATTTATTTTATAAACATATTTGTTTTTTATTTTTCGGTTGCAGAATACCATGAAGAATCGCAAATTTGAGACTTTTTAGAAATGAATCCCTGAAATTATTGGTCTTTAAATTATCTTTGTGTAGAGAAGGCGGGGGGCATACTTATTATGTATCCTTAACAAAATCCACTCATGTTTTAAATTATTAACCATAGATTTTTTTCTTACATTTTACAACGCATATAATAGTCTTCCTTTACTCACAGGGTTGTAAAGGACGTCGTATGTGTAATAATTACAGACATTAAACGTCAAGCGCCAAGGACTTATTTATGAAAATCACAAAATGTGTTGAGCATTTTTAATATTCTAATAGAAACGCTTTACTAATAACATATTTCTCATTAAAATCGGTATTTTGCATAAGCGAACTGTTGCTGTGCAGTGCTCTTGTTTTTCTTTCTCTACATTACCATCTATTAATGCTTCTTTAATCACCCTGTAAATTGTATAGAGTCTTTCTTACTGACGTTCTGATAAATATGGAACGGTCTTTTACAATCTTTCTGCAGACAATTTTCGTTCATTGCTAAATATATATCTTGAGCACATTATTTGAAAAATCCTTTGTAAAATCTGATGCCAGAATGAATTTTGAATACACTACTCAGCTCTCGAAAAAGGAGAAGTTTAATTTAGGGAATTCTGTATGCAACAGAGTAGTCCGCAATCGCATGGTTATCAGAATGATGACAGACGATGCTGAGTTGTTCTGCTTCAGACACGTTTTATCAAACTACAGGAAACCCATATTCCAGAAATTATCGATACTCGCCTTTACGAGTGAGTAATGTTTACGTGTATTATCTTGGCGGTAGTCACGGGCTCGCCAAGATTTTTTGGTGATTCGCCTTTTTCCAGAATCGTCTCAACCAATCAAATGTTATACCCCGTATGTTGCCTGCCTCATATCTAGACTGCACAGCCCACTATAATCTTCTATAACAGTTTTGGAATGCGTCCATGTCCTCTAGCGAAATGCCATAAGTACATGAATGTGAATCCTATCGTCTCACTTGAAGTTTCACAAAGAGTGAAAAGGACCGATGAAATTGGAGTATTCCTTAGTGGATAGTGATTTTATGTTTATTAGTCTTTTAGGAGGTACTGTGATATGTAAGGTAAAATTTTTGCTATGGGAATCAGGTTACGTCAATAGATCTCGCCAGGTATTGGTAAGCTCGTTGCTGTAATTTGGATTTTCACTTCGAGTAACAGACGTTACTCTGCAGCCGTGCAGCTGCTTCTAGTTATTTAATCTAAGTAATTCCCACAAACAAGAAATAAAATTCGATAGTTTCTAATACCGTGGATTGAGATTAACGGAGTCTCATTAGTTAACTAGCAAGTATAAGAAACTGCTAGTTCTTGATTTTGTCAAGAGTGATATCACTAGGAAGCTGTTGCCAAATACTTGCTATATAAGGTACAATTTCTTCCGTGACGTTATATACAAAGATAAAAACAAACAAATGTAATTTCATGAAAAGTGGTCATATCTTTGGTAACAATTTCTCCATGATAATGAGGAAATGTATCGACACTACCGTCCAAAATATTCCATTGATGAGATATAGATCCGATTTCTTGTGTGATGTCATGCTCAAAGAAGCAAAAAAAGATTAAATGATGCTATTTCTGTATTCATAAATGACAAGAAAGTGTCTATTGTGGTATATCAGGTCCTGTTAACTGAAGGGCTCGCAAGTAGACCATTTTGAAAAAAAAAATTGAAATAGTCTATTTAGAAGATGCATAAAATCTATTTTATCCACCCCCACAGTAAAGCAAGTCTGTAAAAAGATGATATATATGAGAAAGTATGTGAAAACAGACTTGGTTTTCGATGAGAGTTAATAAAACAGATTTTATGCATCTACTAAATGGACTATCGCGTTTTTTCTTGGTCTACTATGGTTGTAAGCCCTCAATTAAAAAAGTGTAAATGCGGATACCTTGCTTTAGTAGAAAGGATGTGCGTTAATGAAGTGATTTAAATCTCTTATTCATTTTTTAAGAATAACTTCATAGAAGAAAATTGTACCATTCTCGTCAACGACTGGACTTATACAAGTAGTTTCTGTACATTTCTTGGTCCTTATGAAAAAAACAATTACGACGATATGATGAAATCGGGTTTTATTTTTCTTCTTTATGTATAATGTGATTATGTCGTGAAAGGATGGATCCAGACTAACTGTTGCTATAATTTTTCTTGATCCTTACGATAAGTACCAACGATACTATCCTTGATAAAATCGGATGCATTGTTATTTCTCTATATGCATGATGGCACGTATGAAATCGCTCCTCATCTAGCAAACAATTAGTTTCGCGAAGGTGGTTTAAATATTTTTCGTGATTCTCGTATCATTTGTTTTCTGATGATATCACCCATGACGAAGTCCAGATCTAGCAGATGATTATGTGTTCTAGTTAGCCATATCTAGTGATATTGTTTTATATTGCGTTATATCTTGTTAAGCCTTTGTATTTAGAAGATGGCTGGGGGAAATGATTGAAAACAAACTTGCATTTAATTTTAAAATAAATAATCATTGTTTAACGTCTGATATACGATTTAAACTTAAAAAATATATTACAATTCGTCAGACATACAAGTAAATTACATAAATACATTTAATACAATTAAAAAGCAAATGTTTCGAGCTAAATTTTAGCCCCTCATCAGTGCAATGATGCACTGATGAGGGGCTAAAATGTAGCTCGAACGTTTGCTTTTTAATTGTATTAAATCTATTTATATAATTTTTACGTGTATGTCTGATGAATTGTAATATTATTTTTTAAGTTTGCATTTAGTTTGTTTGAGAATACCAGTCGTAGAAAAAGGTCTTTTTTCAATCATCTTACATTTGATACACTGAATAGTTCTAGTTATTCTATGTACAACTGAATTAATTTGGAATTTAACTCATTTAGATTTTTCCCGTCATCGAAACTGATCATTCAAGTTAAATATTCAAATGAACGTTTTATGTTAGTGATATAAATTTTATCATAATTCTTCAAATGCAAAACAGCCACAAGTTAGTAAGTGTCGCTACGTATTAATTACTACAAGTCAGTTAATTATAAAAAGTTTTACTGAAACAAATTCTTCAAGCTCTTTTAAGAAATTTTTTAAACTCAATATTTTTTAAATAAAAGACACTCTACTTTATATCCCAGGGCTATGGTATACGGTAAATCAGGTAAATTACAATTTATGATGTTTACAACATTATATTTTTGGGAACTGCTCCTTTAAGTTACAAGATATGACAACTAAACATAAAAGCCAATTATGATGTATTACAAACTCTAAGACTCGGTTTTTAATGAAAATCTTTTAAAATACTAATTATTCAGGACTAAAAATACTTCTTTTACGGTTTACAAAAGCTAACCCTGTAATTATTTATTTAGTATACCGTTTTCTATTACGTACTTCTTGTGCATGAAAAAAAACATTTGTTATTTTTACTTCAGTAATCGCTATAGGGAATTTAAAAGAAATACGTTAAATATTATTTATGTATTAAATTTTCAACATGATTTAAAAAAGGGATGTATTAGAAAACAAAATATGTCTAAGTATAAAATGAAAGTTCGATGTTTTTAAATCTCAAAAACACTTTAAAAAATGTATTTAACTATTTTAAGACTTTTATAAAACACATATTATCCTGTTCTGACACATATTTTTTCTTAGTTTAGAGTTTATTAAAACTAACTTAGCAATTATTTTCGTTGGACATCTTATTAAATTATAAACTTGTCAAGCATAAAATAATGAACGCTTGCCATTTCAGTATAATAAAGGCTATAAGAAATTTTCGAAAAGGATAAAAATATTTAATTTTAAAAAGTGTAATTAAAAGTAATTTAAGATTTTCGCTCATTTAAAATAAAAACTAAGTGAACTCGGTTAAAAAATTTAATTTTTTAAAATTTAATGTTATCTGTATTTCCTTTGTATTTTTCCCACAAGTTAATAAGACGCGGATTAGTTTGAATTTTTGTTTTTGTATGTTTAAAGAACCGCTTTGAATAATAAAAGGAAGTAATTAAACAAATAAACTAATGAAATTGGGTCTTTGTTTTTATATTTACCTATTTATTCTTTTCAATTTTATTAATATATAACTATTGTAACCTGAATAGTCAAATTATTCTATAATAACGTTCTTAATATAAGAATAATGGAAGAATAATATTCTAAGTTATTTAATATAAGATTTTTTTTGTCATCCAAAGTATTTAATAATTAAGGATTCTTTCTTATCACCAATGATTGCAACTTAAAAATATTGATAATTTTGGTTTTATAAAAGCTCCTATAAGCTAACAGTATAAAAAATAAATATTTATAAATGATTTTTTATTAATTCCATAGTACCTGCACTTGAGTAAAACATGAAAAGGTTGGTATCTTACAGAAACTTACATGATTTTGTCTTTTAAGAGACAAACGCGAACACAACCAATTACGAACAAAAACATAGTGTATACAGACAATATTCACCTGGCTTTCACTTGAATATTAAATGTTTTTTTTTTTTTAATTCAAGTGTAAGATTTTATTTAGTCCCTTACAGCGCAACAAAAAATCCATGCAAATTCATACAAATCCGCTAAGCAGTGAATAATAATTTCTAAACCACATATATTCCTTATTCGTACGTTTGTTTTTAAATTTCATATTATATTTGTAACAAACTCTGCTATGTTTAAATTCGGTGAATTAACCATTCCCATTACAATGTTAATTGTCATTTGAACATAGTTTTTAAATGATGTAAAAGTATTCTTAGGGTCAATATATGCTTTAAAATAAATATTTTAGACATTACATAATCATATTACAACATCTTTTTTTTTATCAAATAAATAAAAATTTTACACTAGTGAAAGATAAACCAAATTTTAAACATTGGATTAAAAATGCTTAATTTTATCTTTATTGTTAATCAATTTTAAGTTTTAAATTAATATTTCAAACTAATATTTTCTTTTATTTCGTTCTATAGATACGCCATTAAAAATATTTACACAATGTTTTTTACGTAATTATTTTGCAAATTTCCATGTAAATCAGTAAATTTTAGTAAATGAACATTGGTTTTTCACAATTGGCAAAACTGAACTTTCGTTATTTGTAAAATATTTTTTAAAAATACATTTTAGTATCCTGATTACTATCATCTGCGTCAATATAGGTGTGGTATAGCTAACCTCTTTATATATTAATGTTTCTTCTGTCCAATGAAAATTTTAGTCGAGCCCGAAAAAATAGAAATAGCGAAAAAACAGAGCAGAAAAAAACACACGCAAAATTTGAAGTGAATGATAGTTTGGCATCTCCACATAATTGTTTTTGGATGTCCGTACGCACCAATAACTTTATCATTAGCGATGCCGAATGAAAAAGTCATCTCCAAATATAAAAGAAAAAGGTAAGGTAAATAAAAAAGGACTCTTTTTACAAGCATTCCAGACATAAAAAAACAAAAAGGATATTTACTTTAAGGATATACACAAGAGATAATATAGCTGATAGTTTTCATGGCATAAGTTTAATATTTAAAATTCAGAAATATTAACTTGTATTAACAGAATTGTGATGAATATCAAGTCATGCCATAACAATCTGCCAACGATTGATTTTTATTCTTTTTTTTTTTTTTTTTTTTTTTTTTTTTTTTTTTTTCAAATTTAACAATCCATAGCATCGGAAATAAGTGATACTTGTTTAATTAATATTGTACTTAAATGTGAGAAACACTATTATATTAAACATATGAAAAAATGTATACAACTGGTGTAAAAAAAAATAAATACTATGCGGCAAATATATAACTAACAATTTAAAAATATAATATATCTTACACTTTTTCGGGAACCTTTTTTTAAATTTAATAATTTATCCATTAGTTAAATATGTTATTGTACTTCTTTTAAAAATGAACAAATTAAGCCTAAATTTGTTAATTGTTGTAAAAGATGAAGCTATCTAAATGTGGGATTTTACTTTTATTAATACCATATTTTATGTTAAACTATTTTCATTTATAAAATAATAATTAAAACTCATATTTTTTTTTACTCTTTAGAAATGTCATTTAAAATATTTTAAAGATTAATTCAACATTTTCAATATACCTTAATTTCCGGTGTATAGCCCGCAGATCAAACAATTCAGTTTGGACCCAGAAATTTTATTCAGTATTTGAAGACCAATATTTACCGTGATCTAAGAAGTAACATTTTATTTAAAAAAAATTCTGGGTCGAAACACGATTGTTTGGTCCGCGGGCTATACACCCGAAATTACAGTAATTGTTTTAAAATTTATCCTTAAAACTGCCACATGTGCTAAGTAAGTACATATTTTCTATAAATCGCAACATTAAATTTTCGCTATATAAAAAATATTTATTTAAAATAAATCTTCCTATATAACTTAACATATTTTGGATCGATACTGGTGTAAAATTACCTTTTGATATTAATATTTCTTTAAATGTTAATATTTCTGCTATTCAAGGCAATTTTCAGTCGGGACAGAAAAAATACGAATATGGTAAACAACATAGTATAAAAAATAGAAACAAAAAATGCAGTGAATGATCTTTTGGCATCTATCTGCTCGTAATCGTTTTTGGACGTTCGTGCGCCATAATAACGTTATCATTAGCGACGGTGAAAGAAAAAGTAATCTCCTAATATCTAAAAAAAAAAAAGAAATGAGACATATAAAAAAGTCATGTGTTTACGAGTATTACAAATATTAAAGACGCAAAAATCTATTTACTTTAAGGATATACACAAAAGAAAACTTATATGATAGTTTTTCACGCATAAGCGTAATGTTAAAAATTCAAAAATATTAACCTGGAACAACAGAATTGTCGTGAATATCAAGTCAAGCCTTAACAATCGTCGATAGGTAGATTTTTATTCTATTTTTCTTTAAAATTTAAGAATACATAGCATGAGGAAATAAATAATACCAGTTTCAAAAATAATGCCTTAAATATGAGAAATACTATTATATTAAACGAATGAAGAAATATATGCAACTGATGTAAAAACTAAATAAATAATATGTGGCCAATATATAACTAACAATTTAAAAAATATAACATATCTTACAATTTTCCGGGATGCTTATTTAAGTTTAATAATTTATCCATTACTTAAATATGTTATTGTACTTCTTTTTAAGATGAACAAATTAAACATAAATTTGTTAATTAATTGTTTTAAAAGATTAAAAAACGCCTAAACATTTATTCATAATATGTATTATGTTAAACTATTTTAATTTATAAAATAATAATTAATACTAATACTTTTTTCATTCTTTAGAAATGTCATTTATAATATTTTAAAAGTTAATTCAACATTTTCAATATAATTGTTTTAAAAATTATCCTTAAAACTGCCACTTACGCTAAGTAAATACATATTTTCCATAAATCGAAACATTACACTTTTGTTATTTAAAAATATTTATTTTAAATAAACCTTTTAATACGTTCTGGGTCGATAATAGTGTAAAATAAGATTTAGATATTAATATCTCTTTAGATATTAATATTTCTGCTATCCAATGAAATTTTTAGTTGAGACCAAAAAATAAGCACATGGTAAACAAACAGCGAATAAAAAACAGTAACAAAAAATGCAGTGAATGATAGTATGGCATCTGTTCGTAATCGTATTTGGACGTCCGTCCGCCCCAATAATTTTATCATTAGTGACGGCGTAGCGAAAGAAAAAGTTATCACCCCAAATGTGAAAGATAAAAGTAAGGCAAATAAAAAAGCATTGTGTTTACGAGTATTACAATCATTAAACACCCTAAAAGATATTTACTTTAAGGTTATACAAAAGAGATAATTTATATAATAATTTTTTCCCGCATATTAAAAATTCAGAAGTATTAACCTGCAACAACAGAATTGTGGTGAATATCACGCCAAGCATTAACAATGTTCAAAAAACAGATTTTTCTACTACTATTTTTTCAAAAATTTAAGACTTCATAGCATAAGGAAATAAATAATACCAGTTTCAGAAATAATGTCATAAATATGTGAAATACTATTATATTAAACGAGTAAAGAGATATATGCGTAAAAAATAAATAAATAATATGTGGGCAATATACAACTAACAATATAATAAAATAACATCTTACAATTTTTCGTGATGCCTTTTTCAATTTAACAATTTATCCATACTTAAACATGCTATTGTACTTCTGTTATAAAAGGAACAAATTAAACAAAAATTTGTCAATTTATTGTTGTAAAAGATAAAAAAATCTAAATGCTGGATTAAATATTTTTTAACAGAACATTTGTTTTTGTTAAACTATTCTAAGTTATAAAATAATAATTGAAACTAATATTTTTTCATTCTTTATTCATTTTTTTTTTTTTATTCTTTCACTATAAAAATATTTTAAAAGTTAATTCGAATTTTCAGTAAAATTAACTTTTAATTTATGTTTTAAATCTGCCATTTATGAAAAATTAATACATTTTTCTACAAATTACAAGACTAAACTTTCATTATTCATAAAATATTTATAAAAAAAAAAAAATCTGTCTGTCCAATTTAAGGGGTCTCAGGACTCTTAGAATTGGAAAAAAGGAAAAAAAAAAGACTATATTTAACATTTAATATCTTAAAATGTATATGATTTTAAAAGATAATTTTAATTGTTTTTAAAGATACAAGTATTTTCCTTCATTTTATGTGTTTAAAAAATTGCAAGCTGCAGAATTAGCATTTATAAGGGGCTCCAAACTACCACTCATTTGACGAGCAGAATATTGGTATAACAGCTTACGCGCAGGATTTTAAAAATAAATATTGCAACTAGAATAAAAATTTTGATGCCTATATATACTTCAAATTACAATAATTACCTTGAACCTAAATACTATAGTATTTAAAGCATTTTTATATATTTATTACAAAGTTGTGTTTGGCTAATATAAAATTTTGAAATTTTCAACAGTATAATCACCTAAAAAAAATTTTTTTTATCAATAAAAAATAAATTCTAGGTCAATTTATACAGGCTAACATGAAACATATGTTTTCAAAATTTCACGAAAAAATATTCAGGAGTTTTTGAGATATCCTGGCTTTGTCCCTAAAAACGAATTCCGCCAAAAAAATGACTTCAAATTTTCGGAAACGCTGTTTCTGCTTTTGAGGGGTATAATTCTAAAAGCCATACATCTCTTCTAAAAGAAATTTCAAGAAAACAGTTATATGAAAATGTTCAGAAAATATAGGAGTTTAACATCTAAAAATAATAATATTTCGAATATTTTGAAGCTTTAAATGTCCTGAGACCCCTTAATGTATTTTGAGTCAATAACGGCGTAAAATAATCTCTCGTTTTAAATATCTCTGTAAATATTAATATTTCTTCTATCCAATGAAATTTTCAGTCGAGACCGAAGAAATACGAATATCCGAAAAAACACGGAGTACAAAAAATAGTGAATGATAGTTTCGCATCTGTCCGTAATCGTTTTTGGATGTCCGTGCGCGCCAATAACTTTATCGTTAGCGACGGCGAAAGAAAAAATTATCCCCCAAAGTCTAAAAGAAAGAAGTAAGGCATATAAAAATGTATTGTGTTTACAAGCATTACAAAAATTAAACACCCAAAAAGATATAAATCTTAAGTATATATACAGAAGATAATTTAGATAATTGTTTTTCTCTCATGAGTGTAATATTAAAAATTCTAAATTATTTAATTAATTATCTAAATTGTAGCGAAAATCAAGTCAATGCATGACTATCAACAAAAAACTGTTTTTAATACTATTTGTATATTTTTTTTATTTAAGAATTCATAAGAAAAGGAAATAAATAATACCACTTTTAGAAATAAAGAACTTAAATGTGAGAAATGCTATTATATTAAACGCCAAATACACACATGTATATATACAATAGAAGAAAAGATAATATATGGCCAATATTTAAATAACAATTTTTAAAAAATAATTTTTTAGGGTTTTCTTTTAAATTAAGAAACTATCCATAACTTAAGCATACTATCGTACTTCTTTAAATATCAAATTAAAAATAAATAAATAAATTAACTGCTCTAAAAGATAAACGAAATCAAACCGCTGGATTAAATGCCCATTAATACAGTATTTGTTGTTAAGCTATTTTAAGTTATAAAATAATAAGTAAAACTAATATATATATTTTTATTTTTTAGTAATCATATTTAAGAATTAAAATTTCAACCATATATTTTTCATAATTTGCAATGTTAAACATTCGTTATTTATAAAATATTTATTTAAAACATATTTTACTACGCTGATTAATATCATCTGCCTGAATATAGGCATAAAATAGCTTTTATATATTAATATTTCTGATATATAGTAACATTTTCAGTCGTGTCCGAAAAAAATACCAAATATATATATAAAAGAAAACTGATCAGAGAAAACATAAACAAAAAATGCTGCGAGTAATAGTTTGGCGTCTGCTCGTAATCGTTTTTGGATGTCCGTGCGCCCCAATAACTTTATCACTAGCGACGGAGAAAAAAATGTTACCCACACCCCTAAAATGTAAAAGAAAAAAGTATGGTACTTAAAAAAAATGTTCTTTTTACGAGTATTAAAAACATTACACATACAAAAAAGATAGTTACTTTAAGGATATACGCAAGAGATAATTTAGAGCATGGTTTTTCCGTCATAAGTATAATATTTAAAATATTGAAATATTAACCTATATTCTCGAAAATGTGGTGAATATCATTTAAAGGCATAGAATACAATAAGTAGTTTTTTTTCTAATTTATGTTTCGTTTAATTTAAGATATATAGAATAATTATATGCATTATAAAAGTAAATAAATATTACCAGTTTTAGATATAATGTACTTAAATGTGAAATAAAACGAGTTTATATATATATATATATATATAAGAAAAGAAAAGAAATAGAGAAATAAAGTTATTAATTACTGGATTATATGTTCATTATACCATCTTTGTTGTTAAACTGTTATAAGATATAATATTATAATAAAAACTAATATTTTTTAATTCATTCTTTAAAAATACCCTTAGTTTTTTTTAAAAAATTAACTCAACATTTTCAGTTAAATTATGTTGTAATTTATCCTGTATATCTGGCATTTATGCTAATTGAATACATACTTCTCATAAATCGCAGTATTTAACATCCCTTATGTAAAAATATATATTTAAATACATTATTCAAACCTGCTTAATACCATCTGCGCCAATATAGGCGTACAATCACCATGTTTTTGTTTTTTTAATAATAATATTTCTGCTATCTAATAAAAATTTTCATAGGTCTCGAAAAATAATACGGATGTGGGATAAACAAATAAGAAACAACAGTCGCAAAAAAGGCAGTGAATGTTCTTTTAGCACCAGCGCGTAATCGTTTTTAGACGTCTTTGCGTCCCAATAACTTTATCAGTAACGACAGACAGCAAAAACAAAAGACATCGAAAAATATCGATATGAAGAAAAAACAGAGCTGAAACAACAGTAACAAAAATCGCAGTGAATGATCTTTGGGTACTTGCGCGTAATCGTTTTCGGACTCCCGTGTGCCCCAATAAATTAAATATTAGCGACGGCAAAAGTAAAAGACGCCCCCCAAAATTTAAACGATAAAAGTAAAGTATATAAAAAAGTGTTTTACTTTCGAGTAATTCAAACATGAAGCACACAAAATACAGTTACTTTAAGGATGCAAGAGGATGGTTTTTCCGTCATAAGTATAATATTTAAAATATAGAAATATTAATCTATATTATCGAAAAATGTGATGAATATCAACTCAAATCATAGCAATTTGCAAAAAAATAGTTTATTTTTTTAAACTTATATATCTTTTAATTTAAGATATATAGAATTATTATATATATTATAGAAGCAAATAAATAATACCAGTTTGAAGAAATATTGTACTTAAGCGTGAAAAAACCCCTAGTAAATAAATAAATATATTCCAAAATAAAAATTTTTAATAAACAGTAATATTTTTTTATTCATTCTTTAATAGTAATCCTTAATAAAGAAAAAAAAGTTAAATCAATATTCTCAGTTAAATTATGTTATAATTTATCCTGTACAGTCGTGGCCATAAGCTTAGGACCACCACTGAAATTTAAGATCCAGACAATAAACTGCGTCTGCGACATTTATTACTCAAATTTCAAAAGAAAAGCGACTACAGTAACTCCACTGTCAGACGGAATGATACCATCTGACGAAAATCGATTTGATTTATGACGTTGTCAGTGGTTTCAATTTTAAAAACGCTAGTTTCTGAACGGTGGTCCTAAACATTTGGCCACGACTGTATATCTGGCATTTGTGCTAAGTGAACATATACTTCTCATAAACTGCAGTATTTAACATTCCTTATGTAAAAAATATATATTTAAGTATGTTTTTCAAACCTGTTTAATACCATCTACGCAGATATAGGAGTACAATCACCATGAATTTTTTAATATTAATATTTCTGCTATCTAATGAAATGTTTCATAGGTTTCGAAAAAAATGGATATGGGATTAACAAATCAGAAACAGCAGTTACAAAAAATGCAGTGAATAATCTTTTGGCATCAGCGCGTATCGTTTTTAGCGTCTTTGCGCCCCATAACTTTATTATTAACGACAGAAAAAACAAAAGACATCCTCTCAAATATAAAAGAAAGAACTGAGGCGCATAAAAAAGTATTTTGTTTAGGAGTATTAAAAACATTAAACGCACACATGCACAAAAATTAATTTAAGGACCTATACATGCACACAAAAATGTAATTACTTTAATAATATACACAGGAGATAATTTATATTATAGTTTTTTCCCACATAAATTTAATGTTAAATGTTCCAAAATGTTAACCTAGATTATCTGAATTGTGTTGAGTATTAAATCAAGTCATCACAATCTGACAAAAATAATGTTTCATAGTATTTTAAGTTTTTATTCAAGGTGGAAATAAACAATGATAGTTTAGAAATGTTATTGTATTAATCTAAAAAAAAAACTAAAAAAAAAAAAAAGAAAAAGAAAAAAAAGAAAATAGCAAAACTGTCGCCACGCGCGCCGTTAACTATCTATTTAAGTGAAACTATCTATTTAAGTAAATAACACATATCTTACAAGTATTTTCAGGGATGCTTTTTTTTTTTGAATTTAAATACATATCCAATACAAAAGAACGTTAATATTTTTCTTTTAAATAAAAAGCAAATTAAATAAATTTGTAAATTAATTGCTACAAAATATTTTTAAAAAATCTAAACGCTGGATTAAAAGTCCATCAACATCATTTTTTGTTTTTAATCAGTTTAAAATTAGAAAACGAATTATTTAGAAAGTGCTTTGATTTTAATTAAATTTTTTAAAATGTCGTTTTAAAATATCATTAAAATTCACGCAATGTTTCCATTTTAGTTATTTTATAATTTAAACATAAACTTGTTAGTTAGTCTTTGTAATAGATAAACAAAAATTTAAAAGCAGGATTAAAATTTCATTAATATAATGCTTGTTCTTAAATTATTTTAAGTTAAAAAGTAATAATTCAAACTAAAGTATTTTTTTAATCCATTCTTTAGAAATGCCATTTAAAATTATTTTTAAAGTTAACACAGCCTTTTCAATTTTGCACTTTTTTATTTTTTGTAAACATTATTCAAATACATTTTTTCTACCCAGATTTATAACATCTGCGTCAATATAGACGTAAAATTACCAAGCTCTTTGTGTATGAACATTTTTGCTGGCCAATGAAATTTTCCGACGGGCTAAAAAATATATCAATATACCGGGTGTCCCAAAAAGGACTGACTGATTTTAAAATTCAATAACTTGCAAACGGTGACGGATATTTAAAAAATTCTTGCAGGAGGGTTATGCATAAGGTCAAAAGTTTTTTTACAGTGATTTTCAATTTTAGTTCGAATTACAAACAATAGATGGCGCTGCGATCAATAGACGCTGAATTCAGGCTCGATTTTTGGTACTTCGTGGCCCGGATAATACATTTCCATCTCCTTTTTCAGCATGGAACAAGAGAAAGGACCAGAAATCGAGCCTGTATTTAGCGACTATTGCTTACAGCGCCATCTATTGTTTATAATTCGAACTAAAATCGAAAATCACTGTAATAAAACTTTTGACCTTATGCATAACCCTCTTGCAAGAATTTTTTAAATATCTGTCACCGTTTGCAAGTTATTGAATTTTAAAATCAGTCAGTCCTTTTTGGGACACCCGGTATGAAAAACAGAGAAAAAACAACAGTAACAAAAATTTCAGTAAATAATCGTTTAATCGTTTGACATCTGCGCGTAATCGTTTTTCGACGTTCTTGCGCCCCAATAACTTTATCATTAGCGACGGTAAAAGCAAAAGCCATCCCTGAAATATAAAAGAAAGAAGTAACACACATAAAAAATTACTCTGTTTACGAGAATTACAAACATTAAATGCAGAAAAAAATAGTTATTTTAAGAATATACCGAAGAGATAATTTAAATATTCTTTCCACGTAAGTGTAATGTTTACACTTCTGAAATATTAACCTGTATTATTAGAAATGAGATAAGTATGGGATTAAACTGTGGCACAATTAAAAAATATTTATTTACTAGTATATATCTCCCGTCAAAAATAACTGAAGGTGAATGATAAATCTTCAACACAATATTTTTAAAAATATTTTTCTGACTTAAACAATAGATGCCTCATGCATTTTGTTAATCAAAAATTATTATCCTTTGAATTTTGATGATTAGAACAAAGAAATTATGTAAACTACAGTTTAGTCACTAGCGCTTAAACGCGCCATTTCCAGCTACATATTCTACGACGAAAATGCTTGTTTAGGTTTAGGTTCCCTCTACATTAAAAATTTACTGTTTGCGTGACTTTTTTTTCACCACAAACTATGTTAACATTCATAATTTTATCTGCAAGATAATTAAAATATGTTGTACCGATAAGGAATATTCATTTTATTTGCAATGTCTCCAAATCTAATAAAATGCATTAAAAAAGTATGATTACAACAGGGAATTTCTTTGTTTATATTAATTGCCGATAGATGACGCCAAAAGAATTAGCAAGAAACATAAGCTCTTGACTTATTTGGAATTAAAATGGCCTACAGAGGCGCTGCTTGCAGCCTTCGGCACAGAAAAAAAAATTTCCGTTTAATGTTCCTTTAAATAATGCTAAAGGGCCATTGAAATAATTCTTTATTGAAAGTTTTCATTTGAAAGTTTTAGATATTGAAATTCGTATAATTTTTACTTTGTCATATAAGACAGAACACAAATGTCACAGGAAATCTGAAAATGAGGAAAAAAATAATCATTCTGAACAAATTTCAAATACATGTAATGCAATTTGCTTGCACGGCACTTTCCTGAAACGAAAGTTATATCTTTTCTCCACCAGATGGTGATAGTTATTAGTTATTTTTAATTTAAAACTTGTTGTTGATGATGATTTCGGCCTTAAATTTAGAACTTAATTGGATAGTTTTTGAAGTTTTTAAACAAAGTTAAAATATTTGGTTTTAATATACTTTTACAAATATTTTAAGAGCAGCATCGACTTTAACCAGTACTTTTTTATGAAGCGTTCAAAGAGTTATTCATTTGTTTGTAGATTTGCTGGAATTTAAATCTGAATGGCAACAGTATCGTTTTTAGATCTGATTTCTATGTTTATAATAGCTTAATTTTAATTTAGAACTTAATACATTATAAATGGATATGATACACATGTTTTAAGTGAATATAAGCTGAAAAGACGTGATTTCAAGTAGTAGAAATTATCATTTAGCTGTAATATGTTAGCATACGTTTTTCATTTAGCCTAACTTGGCGTTTAGCTTCAGTCGATTCGCAGACCAGAGTGGTTTGCACCGGAATGGTTACCGACATTCTCCTGCACTCGGATTTCATTATAAGTAAATCTATTTTTTGTTAAATGAAACATAATAAATGGAACGAAATCTTTATCGCTATCTTATCAGTTTAAAAAATATCTTATTAGTAATGGACATCATATTTATCATATGAAAATAAAGAAACACCTATAAGGGAAACAGTAGCCTTATTAGTAGCTTCCATTTACCCGTTATTGCAATACACAAGAGTGATTGTGATACACACATTGTGATTGCAATACATAAATGCGTCTAGAAAGAAATTCCCGTTTCTTGATTGTGGGTATAGTTTTTGTAATTTGTTGTTCATTTAATATTAGGAAAGTTACCATAAAACAGCGCTTTCGCATTTAACCCACTTACAACATTTGTAAATATTAAAAACAAATACAAAAATACAGACAGTTTAAAAGAACGAAAAAAATCTTTAAAAAATAAGGCTAAACGTTTCGAACATGTTTAAAGTTCCTCATCAGTAATGTAAATAAACGCGAATTCACGAGAGATGACATAAATACAATTTGCAGTTGAAACCATCTGTCACAAAACCGAACATTTTCCAGATTGTGAGATGGCGTAGTTCATTAAATCAAATTGCTACGGATTAAATCAAAGATCATGAAATCGAAGAACCGTATTTTCCTGGAGTAATCGTATTCTTGATCCGGTGAATTGCCACACAATGAGGCTAGTTCAATTCCACATGAATAGACCATTCTGAATCAAGTACCAGTGTTGCCAGATTGGAGACTTTTTTAATTTAAATTATTTGACTGTCACCACTTTTTTTAAGTAGTATAATTCGCCTTGTTTTTCAGAATTTTTAATCTATTTCAAAATAGGCCGAATATTTCTATTTAAAAAAAGCAGTGACAATCAACAATCTGGGGACAAAAAAGTCCCCAATCTGGTACACTGTCAAGTACCCACCTCTTTGAGTAACTATATTTAACACAAGCTTCTCAACTACAAGTTCAAGTTCTCGTGAATTCGCGTTTATTTACATTACTGATGTGACAATTTAAACAAGTTCCGTACGTTTAATGTTATTTTTTAAAGATTTTTATGTGTTTTTAAACCGTTTAATTAAATGACCCGTATTTTTCTATCTGTTTTTAATTAACTATGAAGAGACGTAATATCTTTTTTCACTTTAAATTTCAAGAAAAAATTTAAATCTCAGAGTTTGAAATTTTACATCAACGGGTAGGGAGGGTTGCATTGCGAAATTAAATTTGTTTGAAAATTGAAGCTCAATTTAGTGACTTTTTATGCGTTTTTGCATGAATTTTTATTAACCTATCTGAACAACGAACAGTTATTTGCTACAATAACGCGATGTAATTGCGTATATATATATATATATATATATATATATATATATATATATATATATATATATATATATATATATATATATATATGTACATTTTAATTTTTACGACAGGTCATTTTTTTCTCACTTACGTCATGTGGCTATTGACATGATTATGGAAGTTTAACCATAATATTTCACAGTTAGCACAAAACTGATATTCTCCGACGAAGTAACTTATTTTTATTTTATGTTAAACGTACAATTAATATTGAGTGAAGTTGAATTTGTTTAAAGCATCAGAATATGATCAGAATCATATTGGTTTTCTCTTGTAACTTTAAGTGAACTGAACAAGTGCACACGTTTTTCTTTACAATTTCCTATTATTATACATTTATAAACCAATATTCGATAGCTTTGTCTTTTTCAGTATTTTATTAAAGTAATTTAATTTTGCCGATTTGTTAATACTATGTGACTAACTTAATCATCCGAAGCATTAAAATACCGATCAGCTTATTTATTCGAAGTATAAATTTAATAGCTTCTGTATAAATTTTCTTATAAGATTTTCTTATCCAGAGTAAATAAAAAGTTGATTGACCAGAAATAAGATACCACCTTCGGTCTCGTTGAATTATATTCATAAACATTTCATTTATATACTTAATTTTTTATCTGTAAAAAAATGGATAATATATGACTTGTGTAATGGGGAGTACCCGAATTTGCGCGATATGAACTGGAGACCGTTTTTCACAGGTCACAAGCATATGAAACAAATTTGGTTATCAAATTATGAAAGGGCATTAACCCTTTATGTTCTGAATTATTAATTCGTGAAAATTTTATCTTCTAAAGCATTTTTCGTGAATTTTTGAAACAACATTAGAAGATTTGCATAATAATTTAATAAATTTTAGACCGAATTTAGAAGGTTTGAAGGATTTCGAAGGATTAATTAAATTTGAATTTATAGGGATTTTGTGTAATATTTATAACCCCACTCAAATCATTTATTTAAAATATTTTTCTTAGTATTTTGTAGAATTAGAAAATGCACAAATATAATGTTTTTACAATAGAAATATTTCCGAATAGAAACCCCCCCCCCCCCTCCTCCTCCACAAACGCCAAGAAAGCTGAAAAGATGCAAAGGCAAAATAAATCGTCCTTTTAAAAATATTTTTGTTTTGTGTAACCAATAATTGTTTTAGAACAAGATAAAAATCTATAACTCATTCTAAACTGTATTACTACTAATCGATGTATCAAATGAATTTTCCAACAAGTTATTTTAATGGCACTTATAAGTACCGTCAGTAGATAATAGAAAGTCTTTGGAACGTATACAATTATTTAGTTTAAATAACTCATTTTCGACAAAATGGCGCTCACTTGAACAAAAAAGGTAATTATTTAGTATTTTTTTTTTCATTTTCCGAGTTCATAAAAACAATTAATGAAATAAAATAATACTTTCTGTTGATATAAGCTCCGAAATAACGATTAACTTTCTTTTAAATGATAAAAAAATGAAGGTCCAGTAGTTCCAAACAAAAATGGTCGACTTGTTGGAAAAAAATTGTTTTGAGAAAAACAAGTTTAAAGTTTTACAATAGCGTTCCGTCAATTATTAAGAATAGTAATATCACGAAATCGTTCAAGGGAAACAATCTACACACTTGAGCAATGAAAAAAAAATATGGAAAAATTTGATGAAAAGAATTGGAACACCCCCACCCCCCGTACCCCTTCCTAAGGGGTCTCAGAACTCTTAAAATTGGAAAAAAAGGGAAAAAAAAGACAATTTCCATCATTTAATATCCTAAAATGTCAATGATTAAAAAACAAAATTCTTACTGGGATTAAAAGATTTAAGCATGTTCTTTCATTTTATGTATTTAAAAATTTGCAAGATGCAAAATTAGTATGTATAGGGGGCTCCAAACTGTCAGATATTTGTCGAGTAGAAAATTGGTATAACAGCTTACGCACAGGATTATTAAAAAAATTTTGCTATTAGAATGAATTTTTTGTGCCTAATTATACTTCAGTTTTCCATAATTACCCTGAATCTAAATAAATTTGTATTTAATGCATTTTTTTTATAATTTTTAATACAAGGTTCTATTTAGCTAACACAAAATTTTCAAAGTTTCAAAAATAAAGTCACTAGAAAAGGGTGTTTTTAGACAATAAAAATGAAATTTTAGTTTCCGTTTATACAGACTACCATGAAACATATGTTTTGAAAATTTTATGAAAAAAGATTCAGAAGTGTTTGATATATCCTGCGCGTTATGCCCAAAAACGTCATTTGGAGACAAATGACTTCAAAGATTCGGAAACGCTGGTTCAGCTATTGTGCGGGTATAATTCTAATAGCCACAACTTCTGTTCTAATGGGAATTTCAAGCAAATAATTACATAAAAATGTTAAGAAAAGATAGGAGTTTAACATCTGAAAAAAATAAAATTTCGGAAATTTTGACGTTGAAGGCTCCTGAGACGCCTTAACTCCTATATTACTATTAGTCTCATACTGAAATCACATGGAACATTGGGTTAATAAACTCGAATTTGACGATTATTTAAAAAATGTATTGCATTGTAAATTATTTCATTGACATTTAGAAGAAATTCATAACCAATACATAATTTTGGTTGATATATCTTTATATTGTTAAATTAACTCATGCTGAATATTTGTTATTAACTACATTAGATGCATTTTTACTTGCATCTATTTTTTACTTAAATACTTTGCATGCGCGCATATATTATTATATCTATTATGTCTGGTGTCATGCATCTTTTAAAATGCATGCGTTATAACACAAAACATTTTTGAACAAACGGTAAAACTACAATTTTTATAAAAACATGAAGTAATAATGTAATTAGGAAATTTTCATTAAAAATTCAATCAACTTAAACTATATATCAATTCAATTCAAGAAAATGTTTGTCGCGTCTAATATTTATTCAGATGAATAGCATGCAGTAATGAATTTCATTGCATTCTTTAACACGGTGCTACGGAAAGCTTTTCTTTCCATGATTTTGTTTTCAACCAGTTGTGAATAATTTGAAATAGCATGTTCTATATTATTGTTTAAAAAGTGAGAGTTAACAATAATTTTACATTATATGAAAGATTATAATAAGTTTTTTTTAAATACATCTTGAAGAATTTTATATAAATAATTTTCATAAATTATCCCGCTTTCGTATTAGATGCATAGAAAAACACATGATGGATTTTTTCTAAAGATAATTATGCACCAAACAACAATAGTTAAAGTACGCTAACTGTCTTTAAACCCTATTACGAACTTCAGCTCCTTAATATATGCATATGTTGCAAACGATGCCATACTTCCGATTATCATAATTTTAGAGTCGATAGTTGCATCTAGATGTAAATAAGTTTGTCATTGGTGTGTGAATTTTTGATGACCGGTTAAATTTTATTATAATTAGGTAACATGCAGTATTATCTATGTTTTTGACAATATCAGTTAGTGCTAAGATAAATTTGCTGACAAACAGTAATGAAGAATTGATTACCTATTAAATGCCTGCCAGATGCACAAACACACTGTCACAAAATCAAGGTTAGTACAGTATATTTCATTTTGCTCAAATAATACCCACTAGAATATTATATTGCTGTGGACATTATTGCTGAAATTTCCTATATTGACGATGTTTATTTAGATAATCAAATTGCAATTGTTTTAATTATCTCTGACTTCGACACAATTATTTTTTAGAAATGCCAATCTTTCATAACAGGACCCATCTGACTATACAACTTTTCCCCAATAATTGTATCACTAAAAATGGTAAAATGATGCGTTATACACTAAACCCAATTGTAAATAATTATAAATTATACAGCTCAAATTCCAAGAAAATTCTCTCTTATGAACATAATTAAATGACACAGCTTTCATAATCTAGTTAACCTGGTTATAGAGCTTTTCAAGATAGTTCTAGAACAATGGGTTACATAATAAATCCACTCCTAAGAAATTATCTAACTAACAGTGCTAGTCGCATCAAAAACTGTTCAGCAGAACCTGATTTATAAACATTCGGGATGAAAGATGAATTTGCATTACAGAAATATGATAGATGACATGACCATTCCCCAAAGGGTGAAGTGAAAAGTAACCCCGCTGGTTTAAAAATAATATAGAGATATTATATGACCCATATGTGACAAATCATTTAAGGGGATTCTTCGTGCACTTGAAAACACCCGCTCCGTAATGTTAATCCTATGGGGAGGTTATTTTCGAATTTCTCATTTCAATTTGAATATTTTTAAACGATTTTTTTTGCACACGCTAGATGAGGTCGATCTTTATTATGACTCATTTTTACTTTTTCGATTTTGGTTGCAGATTTTTTTTTTAAAGGTACTTTCAGTTTCCAAACCGGTTTCAAAACTGAAAATACTTTTTCAAAAAAAAAAAAAAAAAAAAAAAAAACTGCAACCAAAATCGAAAAGTAAAAAAGAGTCATATTAAAGATCGACCTCATCTAGCCTATGCAAAAAAAAATCGCTTAAAAATATTCAAATTGAAACGAGAAATTCGAAATTAACCTGGCCATAGGATTAACATTACGAAGCGTGTGTTTTCAAGTGCGCGAAGAATCCCCTTAAGAACATTTTCCTATATCAGAGGGAGGTAGTTGTAAATAGGTCTGTGTGTGTTTATATGTATAACATGTGTTTCTTAGAATAGAAATTCACTTGGAAACGTATTTGTCGTTTACAAAATATTCAATTGGTGAAATTTTCTTGACCATTAGATTAAATACACTATTTTAGATTTATGAAACTAAATAAACGCTGTTTTGTAATGAGTTTAAAGAGTTTATATTTTGCATGCTTTACATGGGCACAAAAATGAGACACTGGAAGATTAAGATCAAATCTGGGCAAATACTAAATATTATTTTTCACATAAACATCAAATGGCATATCGTATTTGCATTTGATCTGTTTACCCAAAGCATTAAAAAACTGAAGCTTCTAAACAACAACAACAACAAAAAAAAAATGCATGTAATTAAATAAATATACATCAACTAAGCAATCAATTAAACTCTTTATGATAATAGCCAAAAATGTTTGCATTTAGCATAAAAAAATATATGTATTTACTGAAATTAGTTAGTGAAATACAATATAATGTTTATTAACTTTTACAAAAGAATAAAAAATATTTTAAAACTGTTCTCTGTTTAGGTGAATATTAAAGAAATGTAATATATTATTCTAAATTATTTTTAGCATTATTTTTCACATTCGCTATAGTATTTCATACTGATAAAAGGATTAGTCATATTTTTACATTTGTACGTTCTTGTTTATATAAAAACACACAATTATATACAGATCACATGTTATTCATTTTGAAAAAAAAATAATTTTTATATAAAAACTTTTGTATCGCAGATACATTCTCAAAAAACTCTTTAATAAATTTTTACAAAAGCCGCATTTTTCTAAAACAAAGTTACTAATTTTGAGACAGTAGGAAAATGACATCCTTTATTACACATTTATCTCAAAAAACATCTTATAAAGTGCTTCTCTTTTTTTTCTAAAATCCAAATTAAAGAAATATGATACATTATTCTAGAACTTTTTAATATTATTGTTATCACAAGATAATTATATTCCATGCTGATAAAAAGGAAAATTGTTGTTTCCGTTATTTAAATGTTTCTGTTTAAATAAAAACCACAATTAGTAAAAAATCACATTCTATTTGTTATGAAAAGTGCAATTTTCGGTTTAAAAAAATCAAATGCGGATGAATTATTAAAATATTATATTTTTCAATAAATTTTAAGGAAAAGTACATTTAAAAATTTTTAAATAACTAATTTACAGGTTGTCGGATAATAAAAAAAGTTACCTGAAAAGAGTTTTGAAAAAACTTCAATTACAGATCTTTTATTACTTTATCACTCTCCTTTACTTTGCTACGTGCTTCAAGAAACGTGACGAAAACATTCGTAAAAAGGAAAAAAAAAGGAAACTTTTTAGCTTTTTGATTATTTCAGAAATCTTATCAGCTAACAAAGTTTTTTTTTTTTTTTTTTTTTTTTTTTTTTTTTTTTTTTTTCTCTAAATATAAGATTTAATGCACTTCAATCATTTTAGGAGAATAATGAATTGGTTTTTTTTTTTGTTGCTGTTGTTGTTTTTGTGAGATAAAAAGAAACAGATTTTTTTGGGGAGAACCAAGAGAAAAGGATTCCCTTTAATCATTTAAATAAAAGTAATAATCAAAAGTTACCATATAATTATTTAAATATAAGTGGCTCAGGAGAAATTGTGAAACTTGATTTTTTTGTACATTTAGTTTTCTTAAGCTAAGCTGAATAAATTTTAAAAACCTCAATGATATGAATCGATTTTAAAGATACGAAAGAGAAAGCATTTATGCACATTTAGAGATAAAAAATAAATTTCTGGAAAGATTAAAATTTTGGTTTAATCGACTTGCGGCCTCTTTTCGTTTCACAAGAAATATTGCAATATTTTCGCACGCCTATTTTTTTTATTTTTCTTTATGAAGGTTACCTGGTAATTACTCTAACATACGCAAAACAAAACATTTTGTTTATTTTTCAAAAATGCTAATTAAATCCCAATATTATAAATGCGTGATTCGAGACTTATTTTGTTTTTAAATAAACATTTTAAAAATGAAAAACTTATGAATATATGGAAAACTATATGTAAAAATATCGTGCGCAATATTTCGTCAGAAAATGGTGAAATCTTTTTGTGATTAATAGTTTTTATTATTATTTATGGATTTATTACATTTAAAACGTAAAATAATATTAATAATAAATCATTTATAGTAAGTACACCAGAATACATTTTAATTCAAAAAAAAAAAAAAAAAAAAAAAAGAGAAGAAAAGAAAAGAAATAATAAATAGGAAAAAATTGATAAATTCATAATTAAAATATTTTTAACTTGGAATTGAGACCTGTAGGCATTACAAAAATGCTCATCTTCACAGATTGAGTACTATATTTTTCACCAACTGTACTCTGTTTAAAGTTTCTTGATATATATATATATGTGTGTGTAAAGAGAGAGTCTTGTTATTATTTTTTCGTACTACTTAGTTATCCCATCAACCAAATATCTATCACAAAACTATAAGATTAAATGCCAATAATGGTTGATCGTATATGTCACATTCACTTGACATTAAGCAAGTTACATGTGTTTACGTCATCATGTGGTTTTTATTTCGACGTTTATATTTTTATTTGTATTTTTATTAATGCTATACTAATTTATTTGTTCTTTCGTTATTTAAAATAAAAATTATGTCAATTTGTATAATTTGGCGAGTGGGTTGAAGATTTATATAATTTGGCGAAATTGGTCGACTGGATTACTATGTAGTACCTATTTTTTTTAGCAATGCGTTATTTTATTTAAATAAGTGATTATATCTTTTTGAAAAGCCTCACTGTAAATAATAATAAAAAAAGATAAATATCTTCCGATTTATCCCGAAACTTTACGAAAATATAATTTAAACTTTTTCTGTTTAAACATAATTTTGAAAAGCTTTCCGTCAACTTCATATCAGGAGCTTGGAAGAAAAAGGGCGAACTCGAAAAATCGATTTTTTTCCAAGTCAGACAGATGTAAGCAACAAGTAGGTAAATCGTTTTGCCCTGGTTCACCCTTAGTATTCTCACAGTGTCAAGTTGAAATGAGTAGTTCCATATTCTATAATACTACTTGCAAAACTTTGAGCTTGATTTCCCAAAATCCCAATTAAAGGATTCACCCTTTCTCTTCCAAGGTCCTGATATAAACAAGAAAACAATGCATTTTCGAGATTTAAAAAACCATTTATGAAACAAAATTTGCTGCCCACATTTTTTCGGAAACGTTTTGGAAATTTTTACAGTATGATAATCAATTTTTTCATCCAGGTATTAAGGCTGTTCTCAAATCCAAGAGGGAAATTTTATGACATAAGTTTTAATTTATTTTTGTTCGGAAATGCATGAAACTAGCAGTTGTTGTTGTTCAAAAACTATGTATTCGATCTGTTTTTTCCGTTTTATTGTAAACGCAATATATCTTTCAGAAAATAGTGTCAATTTGGGCGTTTTGTACCGAATTTCCTCGCGAAAGGAGACAAATCACTCAAGGAAGGATGAAAAAGTTTTTGTCGCGTAATCAAAACCGCTTATAGCTCAATAGGTCATTTATTAATAAAAAATTGAAAACACAGTTCGATTCCAAATCGCTTACTGGGTCAGGCTTTCCAATTTTATATCGGTCCGTTAAAAAGTGAATTTGTAAATGTGTCAAAACGTTTCGCGCTTGTTGAGCAGAGCAGTTGAAAACAGCTTTAACACGAAATATCAGTTTTTTGGATGCCATAAATTGTCAAGTGAATGTTTTCAGACGCGTTCAACATTCAACGATGCTAAATTAACTGCATAAATTGAGCATTACTTTATTTTTCTTATTATATAAATGAAGTTCCACAGGTGAAAATTTGCTACATTCGAAAACCAATATTTTATGTTGATACTGGGTTAAGAAAACTTATAAACACAGTGTAAATCTACTTTAACCCATATTTATAGTTGGAGTAGCGCAGTTAAGGTATATTCCAACAGACGGAAAAGTGTCGAAACCACACTGTAAAAAAAAATCTGTAAAGTTACTAAAGTTTTTCAAGGAAACTGGGATTCCTAAAACTTTTTATGTAACGGCAACAACAAAAATTCCTGTAACAGACGCAATTTTGCGCCGAAAATCAAAAAATCTGTAAGGTTACTAGAATTTTTTTAGGAAACTGGGATGCCTAGAACTTTTCATGTAACAGCAACCCAGGTTACAGATAAAATTTTAGTAAGATTACTGTAATTTTAGCAGATTCATTTGTACAGTTACAGATTTCTGTAGCTTTTCAAAAACTAGTTTTGTAGATTTGCAGATTTTTTTGTACAGTTACAGATGAAAGTTTAGTAAGCATGTAACTTTACATCTGTAGAACTACAGATTTTTTTTTTACAGTGCAGGACATTCAGTCGTTTTGAATATACCTCAATAATGCTACTCCAACTATACGGGTAAATATGATTTATCCTATTGAAAAATCTTTCCTTCTCTTAATTATGATGTTCGAAATCATATCCGAAAATTGCCGTTATCAAAAGAGACATTTGATTCAGAATGGATTATTTAAATCTAAAAAATGTATTGGTCTGTGAGGTTTCTGAAGCTAAAATATGTTTTTCGGAATCGATTGTAACTGGAAGAAGGTACTCTATATTTTCGCAAATCTTCTTTATAGACTCAGATACAGTTCTGTTTTTTTTTCATTGCTTTAAGCTTTAAAGTACATTTGTGATGTACTTCTAAAAAAGACAATCTTCAGTTGGATTATTTTATAGGAATATCAGCAATTACAGTGTAGAAAAAAACCCATAATAAAGACAGACATATTGGCTCGTGACAACGTTGATTTCGAGCTAATCCATCTAAAATACACACAAAATATTCTAGTGTTTATGTTAAAATAACTCTAAAAAATATTTGTATGTCAGCGCATCAAATGCACCATTACATTGTTTTTAGTATGGAATGCTATTGCATCAAGCTTTCTTATTTCTAAAGCCAAACACACATTATTAGCGTAGCCCATGTGAAGTTTTTAACCCTGTATTTAAAGTTATTCGAATTGAATTATCGATCTTATTATTTAAATTATAATAAGATATAAATAATTTACACTTCGACTATCAAGTGTCCAGTGAAAAAGAAACTTTCATGTAAGCAGGTATTACTACATGCACGCGTCAACTCAAGACGTATCTATGATTTTTTGGCTCTGAAGCCATCTGCGCACTTTTTTAATTTGTATTGTGCCTTTAAACAGGAATTTTGTACATATATCAATTATTATTATCCGTTTCACCTCATTTTCATCCGTCTTCCAGAAAATAAATAAATGTTAAAATGAGTAGTTCCATATTCTATAATACTACTTGCAAAACTTTGAGCTTGATTTCCCAAAATCCCAATTAAAGGATTCACACTTTCTCTTCCAAGGTCCTAATATAAACAAGAAAACAATGCATTTTCGAGATTTAAAAAACCATTTATGAAACAAAATTTGCTGCCCACATTTTTCGGAAACGTTTTGGAAAATTTTACAGTATGATAATCAATTTTTTCATCCAAGTATTAAGGCTGTTCTCAAATCCAAGAGGGAAATTTTATGACATAAGTTTTAATTTATTTTTGTTCGGAAATGCATGAAACTAGCAGTTGTTGTTGTTCAAAAACTATGTATTCGATCTGTTTTTTCCGTTTTATTGTAAACGCAATATATCTTTCAGAAAATAGTGTCAATTTGGGCGTTTTGTACCGAATTTCCTCGCGAAAGGAGACAAATCACTCAAGGAAGGATGAAAAACTTGTTTGTCACGTAACCAAAACCGCTTATAACTCAATAGGTCATTTATTAATAAAAAACGGAAAACACATTTCGATTCCAACGCCCTTCCTTGGTCAGGCTTTTCAATTTTATATCGGTCCGTTAAAAAATGAATTTGTAAATGTGTCAAATGTGCTTGTTGAGCAGAGCAGTTGAGAACAGCTTTAACACGAAATATCAGTTTTTTGGATGTCATAAATTCTCAAGTGAATGTTTTCAGACGCGTTCAATATTCAACGATGCTAAATTAAGTGCATAAATTTAACATTACTTTGTTTTTCTTATAATATAAATGAAGTTCCGCAGCTGAAAATTTGCTACATTCGAAAAACCAATGTTTTATGTTGATACTGGGTTAAGAAAACTGATAAACACAGTGTAAATCTACTCGAAACCATATTTATAGTTGGAGTAGCGCAGTTAAGGTATATTCTAACAGACTGAAAAATGTCGAAACCAGGACATTCAGTCGTTTTGAATATACCTCAACAATGCTACTCCAACTATAACGGTAAATATGATTTATCCTATTGAAAAAAAAACTTTCCTTCTCTTAATTATGATGCTCGAAATCATATCCGAAAATTGCCGTTATCAAAAGAGACATTTGTTTCAGAATGAATTATTTAAATCTAAAAAATGTATTGGTCTGTGAGGTTTCTGAAGCTAAAATATGTTTTTCGGAATCGTTTGTAACTGAAAGAAGGTACTCTATATTTTCGCAAATCTTCTTTATAGACTGAGATACAGTTCTGTTTTCAGTGCTTAAAGCTTCAAAGTAAATTTTTGATGTACTTCTAAAAAAGCACTAAAATCCAAAGACAATTTTCAGTTGGATTATTTTATAGGAATATCAGCAATTACAGTGTAGAAAACAAATCATAATAAAAGACAGACATATTGGCTCGCGACAACGTTGATTACGAGCGAATCATTCTAAAATACACACAAAATATTCTAGTGTTTATGTTAAAATAACTTCAAAAAATATTTGTATGTCAGTGCATCAAATGCACCATTACATTGTTTTTAGTATGGGATGTGATTGCATCAAACTTTCTTATTTCTAAAGCCAAACCCACATTATTATCGTAGCCCATGTGAAGTTTTTAACCCTGTATTCGAATTGCATTATCGATCTTATTATTTAAATTATAATAAAATATAAATAATTTATACTTCGACTATCAAGTGTCCAGTAAAAAAGAAATTGTCATGGAAGCAGGTATTACTACATGCACGCGTCAACTCAAGACGTATCATTTTTTTGGCTCTAAAACCATCTGCGCACTTTTTAAATTTGTATTGTGCCTTTAAACAGGAATTTTGTACATATATCAATTATTATTATCAGATTCACCTCATTTTCATCCGTCTTCCAGAAAAAAATGTTGAAATGGTTTTTTTTCTGCTTTCTGACAAATATTCAAGCAGCGATTTCTGTTACCGTGAAGTTTCTAACAACAAACGTAAAGATTACAAACTTAGGGAAAAAGCAAATACATAGGTGGGTTATTGGAACTGCAAACTTATCTGTCTTAAGGGGAGTAAGAAAACCTTATCTCCGCCATGTTAATTTCACCAACTTTATGTATCTTTTCCTCAGAAATGTTGAAAGATAATGTTCTACATTTTTATGGTGGTTAGAATAACATGTTTTGCATACTTTAATAGGCCATTTTCTTTCTAAGTGAAGCTGAAAAATAAGTATTAATTATTTATTGAAAATCATTTTTAAATTAGCATTTTTGGTAAGATTTCACTGCCTAAAATAAATGATTCTCAACGAATCATCAAACCCGTGTGCTAAAGTGTACAATATATTATAAGTGTCATTAAAAATCTGAGTTCTTAAGTTTCATAGATATTGAAAAAAAGCCAGCCTGAAAAATCCATGTTTTGAGAAAACACTAATTTAAATATTTAATTGATATATTTATTGGTGATTAAAAAGCTAAATTTGATAAAATCCTACTTTATATGAAGGACTATCACCCTTTTCTGTCTCATACGACTCTTCGTTTCGTTTTGCAGCTTTATTTCTTTATAATTAAAAATCGATTTATTGTCGAATTTCACTTACCTGGTCTCCATAGTTCACATTATTTATGTGTCTCAGATGAATCTTTGAGGCACAATCCTACCCTGTGAAATGTCGTGCATTTTGCGCACGAACGTTTTAAAAGAAGAAAATCCCACCAGTTTTAATCCTTTACGCACAAAAAAAAGTATCAGAATTGACAAAAAAATACTGGTATTGTCGTATAAATCCGGCTTTGGTTAATTAACCCTTGATTGACAAAAATGGCCTTAAAAAACTCCAACTTCATTGACTGTTGACTTTAACAATAATTAAGGTATTCGTCAACGCTCGGATCGCTTTAAAAAAATTAAAATTTTGAATTATTACTCGTATTTTCAGTTCAGTTGTAATACAGAATGATGAAAAAAACAAAAAAATCCTAGCAAGAATCTTAATTGGATTTGGTTTTTCTTTTGAAACTTCATACTTACGTTAGACAGCGTACACTCAGTTCAACTAAATACACAAGGTGTTTCAGTACAACGGTTACAAAGTTACAGCAGAGATAGAGTACACTTCGACGATGGGAAATTTCATAGCAATGGCAGGGCTTCCACAAGGGACTATTTTTCTATTCTTTTCGCACCACTATTTAAAAGAGAGAAATTTCATAGTATATTTCTCTTGCAAATGTTGACAAGCGGTATATGAAGGATTTTTGCTTTGAAAAATTGGTGCGAGGTAGAATTAAAAAATAGTCGCCTGTGGAAGGCCTGGATGTCGGAATATGGAGTCATGGATAGTCGGAAATGTTTTCCTGCCGAGGTAAAAATGACACAAAACACAAGAAAAGAAGGACACGAACAGGGTGAGAAAACGTTTATTATTCATAGTACTGCAAAAATATCTATACAATGCTGGAAAAGGCTGAGAAACTTGTTGCACGCATCGTGGCAGCTGCTGGGGAACTCCATTTTCGAGAACATTAGACCTTCCATGTGTCGGAAATGAGATTCCTGCATCTCGGCCCGGAGTCGCAATGATGAAGATCGTTGTCTCTCTTTTTGGTCTTATTTCTAATTTTTCTGCTGTACTAAGAATAACAAAGATATTTTTCTCCCTGTTCGTGCCCTTCCTTTCTTGAGCTTTTTGTCGTCTCTATCATGCCAGGAAAGCGTTTACTACCACGTATTGCCATGTGATTTCCCATAGCCTAGGTGTATTCTATCATTCCTGAAACTTTGTAATCGATATGCTGAAACCCCCTGTATTTCATTTCCCTTTGTACTACATACTACTATTACATTTACCTGACCGTTGAACGGGGAATTTTATAATATCGCCAAAATTAACTGAAACATGTCAACTTATGTCAGCAAATACATATTTTTTATTAAAACTTACCAATTTTTTAGGGTTCCGTACTTAAAAAGTAAAAACGACGACATTATAAGTACACCCTTATGTCTGTCTGTCCGTCTGTCACAGCCATTTTTCTCGTAAACTATGGAACATGAAAGTTTAAATTGGGGAAAGTAATAAAGACTATTGACCCACATATTTACATGTAATTAAATATTCACAAATATATTTAGGAAAAATGTAGAGGTGCTAATTAAGTTACTTGAAAAAACAAATCTTTTCTTTGTACATCGTGTGGGGTAACGCATGCGAGCTTTCTTAACACTCAAAAATACATTTCTTTTAATTTTAGGTATTTTATTTTCAGAGATATCTTCGAAAATGTAGTGCAAAAATATGTCCCCCTCCTCCCCCATCGATTTGCAAAACTACTGAAACTTAAATTATGAAAAAATTAGAGGTAGTAGACATTAATTTAAACCTTGCAGAAAAATGATATTGCGATTACCCTAGGTCATATGGTGTTTGAGAAACCAGATAACGATTTTTAATGGTATATTTGTGTAATGCAATGTCCCGTAGCAGTATAAAAGCAATAAACGTCATATTGTTGAAAACAGGCTAATTTAATTTGAATTAATCACGTAAATGCTATTTGATTCGCGACTATTTTGCATTTTGTGGATATCTCCATACGCCTTACATGTCTTTAAAAGTTAATTAAAAACCTATATGATAAAATGTGGCATGGCCGAAAGCGGCGTTGTAACTTTGCGACCTCCGTTCGATGCGCGATTAGCACAATGACAAGTTTAAACTCTGAACAAGGTATTGTTTTAGCTGCACTGTACAAAGAAAACATTATTACTACGCTGAATATAGTTTTATGAAATGCCAAATGAAGTTTAAATATGCACTACTTTTATTGTCAGTACCGAGTTAAGTGCATCATAAACAGATTAGGATAAGATTAAAAAAAAAGAGATATACAGAATTACAAAATTTGATAGTATATAAGCTTTATATCTCTTTGAACTTTTATAGTATACACATTCATACTTTTCTAGAACAATATACATCTATTCCCTACGTTGTATATTTTTTTTATTATTGTATAGTCTTATTATTCTTTCAGCAAAGAATTTTTTAATAATACAGTTAATAATTCATATATTTATTGTACTGAACACTCTGAGCGTGAGTAATACTCGCACTTGACCGATTATCATACATTAGAAAATCATACATAGAAACATTTTTTACATTTCTCCTGGCCTTCCTGCTCACTCCTGATATTTGACTTATTACTTCCTGTTTATTAAATGGCCATAACTTCTCTTCTAGTAATCGTGGGATTAAAATTATAACAGGTTCGGAAATTCAAAAGAAGGCTTACTAAAATAAAACAATTAAAAAGAAAACCTCAAATTTTCAGCAAAACGAAAATTTGAATACAATACCGTAACGTAATTATCACTCAACTTTCATGAAAAAGTCATTTCTTATGCAGGAAGGTGTAATTCATGTTTTATTTAGTAAATTCTAACTAACAAGGTTTTTATGGGAATATTACGATTTTCTTTACTTTTAAAATTTCTCCGAGTGCTATTTATAGGCATGTATCGTGGGAGTAACATTTACACTAATATTTGTGAGCCTAGAGTAATAAATCTGGATACCCTCCATCCTCTTAACTCATTTTTTCAAAATTAATGATTTGAAATTGTATGCCTTAAGACTTTTCAATTGCTAAAATAAGTAATTGCTTTTAATAAATGTGATTACATTTTCGGTATTTAGATGTGTTTTACTATTATTAATAATTTCGCCGTATGTAAAGGTTTATTCAAGTGATTTTTTAGGAGAGTTCGTATTTATATAAATAAGTACTACCTGTAGTCGGCGTCTGGTCCGTCTGTCTGTCTGAGGGTATGTCCGCATAAAACAGCGCAAAAACTATCCAAACAAATGGTTTCAAATTTAACTCTTAAACGCCGTGTGTTGCTTTTCGGCAACATACCCAATTTAGGCTCTAAAATAATATTAGAATAATATTGAAGCTATAATGCCTAATGTTGCCAATAAAATACATTCTGAAAATATTATTAAATCGATTTTCAGCATGCAGATGGCAACACTTGTGCTGTTTAAGAATAAAGATGGATTTATTTTTTTCAATTGTTGCTACTTGTTCTTTTTGTTTTGTTTGGAAGTTTGTGAAATACCCTATTCTGCAGTGAGCAAGTAAAATTTATTTCTTATTACAGTTCCTAAAATTATTGTGCGTTTAATATTATAGAATTTTATCAAATAAAATTATTTTTTCAGTTAAAGTATTGCCGATTAGTAACAAACTGTTTTTTAGCCGTAAACCATACTTAAAACAAAATATGATTTTTTAAAGTATTTTTCCATGATTTATTTAACAAATGAAAGCCAAAAAATATTATTACAATGATTTTTGAAAAATCAGGCATTTAAGTGTTAATATATATAATCGTTCCAGAATTTCGTCGAATCATTTCAAATTTTATAATGATCGAACCAAAACTTAAGAAGTTATTATTGAAAGTTTTATTCATTCTATTAAATCATATCATACGTAATGAATTCAATGATATCCCATGATAGGTAATTTTTCTATGTTGTTATGGTGATAATTCTATTAAATCATATTATACGTCATTAATTTAATGATAACCTGTGACAGGTAATGATTCTAGTTCGTCATGGTGATTACGTCATATTTAAGATGGAGTCATATTATTTTCGTATCACTGAATTTAATATATATAATCGCGATAAAGTTTGTATTCATGCATTTATTCTTAAGAGTGCAACAGCTTTTGCACCAAGATTTGAATACTTATAAAACTAGTTATACCATGAACAATATTTTTAGTATATACAATGATGTACATGCTAAAACATACTATTTGTATGTTCATACAAATAGTATGAACAATCATTTGTCACGTTTGATGTAAAATTGCGAACTTATTTTACTTAATAACACATGGAATCTACGATTCTGCAATATATATATATATATTACAAATATTTACAAATAAATCATTTAGGGAGAATAATGCTTAACGAAATTACTGGCAACTATTTCTATGACGTATTCGAATACTTCATAAAAACTTACAGTCATGTGTCCACATGTGGGCATTTAATAGATATTTAAACGAAATTAGTAAATTTCACTACGTATAACCTTTTCCAAATATTATCCTAAAATATTGTTTCCGCTTTTATTATGCAGATAGATCTTGAAAACTGAAACATAATACAAGTCCATTCGAATTCAAGTGATATTTATTTCAAAGTTGCGTATTTTTTCATTAAATCTAAATTTAATAAGTCGCAATTCCTTCAAATTTCTCAAACTTTTCATAAATAATAAGTTTAAAATGATTTTGAAAATTTTAAAAATATCTGTGTTTAGAAAACAGTGAAATTATTAAAATAAATACTTATTGCATATTTCCTAATTAAATGCCCTACATACTTAAAAAAAAAAGAAGAAGAAAACACATGACAGTTTTCCAACGTTCATTTAAGTATTTTTCCATAAACTTTTTTTTGTCCCGAGCCTTATCGTTAACGATTAAATTAATCGAAATCATGGTTATTTAAGTAATGACTCTGGTAATGATAGTTTGACGCAAGAAAATCATCACGATTCATTTACTTATTTGATTACAGATATTATTAGCTGTGACGGCTGAAGAATAATTTTCTTTCAAGTACTTTAATGACAACCATTTTCATATCATTTTTGTCCTTTATAAATTTGTTGTAAAAATATTTCGTTGTTTATATATAAAATAAAGGAATACATTATTTAAGCGATTTTCTAGAAAACTACCCTTTATTATTTCTTAAAAAAAAAGATAAAGAAAGAAAAAGGAAAGAAAAAAACGCGATGCAATTTGTTTGGATTTTTCTTTAAATTGTTTCTAATTTGTATCTAGTCATATACAGATTAAAAGAATCTTGTGAAAATTTATCATTATGGTAAATAAACAAAATGCATTATTTTGTATGTACAATGATTTAACAATTAGAATGCCTGTTTATCTGTTTTACACTAAAACGTTTTTACAACAAAGTTGAAAAGTGTTTAGGCATTTGGTTTGTTTGTCCGTCTGGTCGTCTGTCCACGCTCCAACTCCCGTAAATTTACTCGGATTTCCATGCAATTGATAATCCATATTTAGGGTCACCTAACAATGTTTGGTATTGCATATGAAATTAGTGGAATTAATATTTCATTTACAGGACAACCCAAAAGAATCTTAGTACATTAAGGTATTTGGTGAAAAATCGTTTGCAGAGTATTTTAATGACAATACGCTGTTTCAAATATATTTAAGGGGTCGTCAGGTACCCTTTGAATCTATAAAGTATATGAAAAAGTGACCTCTGTAAGAATTGTAGTCACCCTTTATCTAATTAACTTTTAATTATAAAATTGAAAACACATGTTAGGAACGATTTATTTTATCAATTAAAATTGTTAGAAAATGTATAGACATATTTAGTTTTTAAAATTTATTTTTAAAGATAATATAGTTTTTATGAAAGAATTATTCTTGCATGCATTCCGTGCCTGATTTTTCCCATTTGAATGGCTGAAACAAGCCAGGATTTTTTTTATGAGTACAGATATAAAGTGTTTTCAAAATGACCTACAATGAAAAAAATAAAACTTGTAGATCCCGAGATTTTTTTTTTCTTTTCTTTAAGTAATTCGAAATATCGAGATTTTTTTTTATACAAAAGTAGTCGTTAATTCTAAACTTCTTACTTGAGAAACATAATAATAGGTCATTTTGTGCTTCTGTACGTTTATTATATCCACCAAAAATTTCGTGAAATTCTATGTAACCGTTTTTCAGAAATCGTGCGCGCAATGATCAAAATCGCTGTTTTGAGAAAATTGGCTTTAAATATTGAATCTTTAGACATAACTTCTCTTCTAATGCAAAATTGTGTATGGGGTTTGCTTTTAAATGTTCCTAAATAATTATATTTAATTATAAGCTATTTAAAAAATTGATTTTTGGTCGCTTCAAAGGTTACCTGACCCCTTAAACTGATATAAATCACGGAATTTCGCTACAAGATGATTACGACTGACTATGGTATTCATAGCATTTGTCATTCATTTACACGGACACACAAAATAAATCAATTACAATACTGTCTTTGAGTGGTAATTGCTGAAGCGTGTTGTCAATTTCGGCTTGCGCATTTAAATTTAACTGTTTTAATCATATACAGTGCTGCTCAAAGTATTCGGATAATTTTCCGATTGTAAATGGGAAAGCTGAAATTGGGTATTCAAATGTGTTATCCGTTTTCATATTGTTGAATTAGACATAACATTTTAACTTATTAAAGTATGAAGTTTTGTTACATTATTCTGAATGTGTTGGGAATTGTTTCATAATCTACGCTTGACGCATGATTTTTCTTTCTTGTTTTTTTTATTATTATGAAATCACTGGCCCGTGAGAAACATTAATACTGTAATTATTTTAGAATATTTACATTTTATTATTCCTTTTTAATTAATTGCAATTTTTACACAAACAACGCAATTTTTTTTAAATGTGTGTGTACCACTTCAAGAGCGTGTTTAAAATCCTTTAGTGTGGTACTAATTCATCTTTGTGCTTTTTGTATGCGCGTAGACAATTTGATGTTGGAATAAAATTAATATATGGGATTATTTGTATCCCATCGTATAATTCAGAATTGCTTACACTACGGAAATGTTTTTTAAAGAAATAAAAGCAAATGACTCGCGATTCATATGCTCTTATCGACACATATAAATATTGTAAGAACCATACAGTAAAACCCGTAAAAAAGAAATATCTCTAAAATGAAGTTCTGCTTAAACTAATTAATTTTTACTGTCTAAAAAATACTTCTTTATATACACGGGTCATCAAAATTAAAGGATAATGAGAAAAAATATACTCACCAAGTTAATGTTGCAAACAATACCCAATGCTGCAATTATTTATGTGAATTAAATACAATTGGACACAAAAAAGCAACTCTGCGCACACATTAGCACCAGAAATATGAAATTCGATGATTGACAATGTGGTACGCAATGGGCGCATGTTGAAATTGTGGTCTGTAGTGTTATTTAAATTGAATGTAGTGTCTGAGAGTGATCAGTATTAATTATTTAATGCTCAAAGACATCATTTAAGTGGAGGTGAAAAATGGCGAATAATTGGTAGAATCAAGGGAGGTCAAATACAAATGTAGGTCCCACGTGATTTTAATATAAGTGTCATATCAAGAACTTGGAGCATCTGTTTTAAGCACTGGATCCGTTGACAGACAGTCTGGTCCAGAGCGACCAAGAGGCGCAACATCTGCATCCGAAGACCTTTTACTGTCATTATCGGCTTAAAGAAACCAGGAGGAAGTACTACAAGAGATTTGGTTTCAGATATGCAGGCTGCCACAGGAACTCGAATTAGACGTTCTACTGCTGCACGAAGGCTAAACGATCGTAGACTGTATGCGGGAAAACCAATAGTTTTTGTCCCACTCACTCCATCTTCCAAAGGGGCCAGTTTAAAATGTTGCCGTCGTCATGTTCAATAGAGCCAAGAAAACTGGGCCCAAGTATTGTTTACTGACCAGTCCAGATATAGTCGGAACAATGATTCTTGGCGTGTTTTAATATGGAGAGAGGAAGGTACACGGAGAGAACGATTTTGTTAAAACAACAAAAAAATAGTTGTGCTAACCAAATTTTGCCCCATCTAAATACTTTTTGTTAGAATGACAATACCATTTTGTTAATTCAAAAAAATTTTATTGAACGAACAAAATCATTTGATCAGTCGAAACAACATTTTGTTAGTCCAAGCAAACATTTTAGCTGGGGCTATATTAACTAAATCTTTTTCTCCGTGTATAGGCAACTTGTATCCCTTTGTCCGTGAAATATGCCATTTGCGTGACAGCTAATTAATGGATTTGGGGGAATGATTACGAAAGACCACACCGAGTTGCATGTCTCTCAAGGAGATTATGTAACAGCTCGTAGATATGTAGAGGGGGTATTGGAACCCCAAGCTACACTGTTTAGGGGTACTGTTGGCTCAGATTTTTTGTTAATGGATGCCAAGCTCAGCCCCATCGAGCATATGTTGTGTCAAAGTACTTGCAAATAGAAGATATCACCCGAATGGATTGGCTACTTTACACACCCGACTTGAACACGATTGAGCATGTGTGGGGCGCCTTAGGGCGCCGACTTACATCGGGTCAAATTCCTCCCCGAACACTCCAGGAGCAGAAAAGTTCTCTTTTAGAAGGGTGGCGTCTAATTCCACAAGTCTTCATCGACAGTTTGTTAAAGTCTATTAATTCAAGATGTAAGGCATGCATATCTGTACTAGATGACCATACACCATATTAAAGAAATTTTCTTTTATTAGAGGTGACTTAATTTTTCAATCATTTTCAAATTTCCATAAATTTGGTTTTAATTTCAATATTTTTAGAATAATCAACAGTAGAACATTGCAATTTATGTAAACTAATGCTTTTGTATAAATTTCTATTAATAATTTTTTATTAAGTATCAGTTACGTTTTATTTCTGTCACTATCCTTCAATTTTGATGACCTTTCTCAGTATTAAACAAATAATCGCATTTAAAATATATTCAAAACTAACACATTAAAAATATATATATAGTGATTCAAATAACTTAAAAAATCGATTTTCCTCAAAAGAGCAAACAGTTCCTCTCGATTTTAATTTAACATATAATATTCATATTTTGCATCTAACAATCAAAGTATGTCTTATTAAAAATATCCCTAATCCACATTTTTATCTTTTATTATTATATAAGTGTTAAAACACTAACCATTATATCATAACGACGAAATCTCATTGCAATTAAATTTAAATTTGCGATCTTTCTGACCAAAAAAAAAAAAAAATATCAAGCCTTACGCAATCCCCCATTTGAAGAAACCTATATCTTGATTTTAAACTCAACCTCCAGCAAGCGGTGCCTAGTTTAGTGGTTAAAATATTGGATTCGAATCCGTCCGGTCACAGCTTTGACCCCAAGGTCAGCCACGGAAGAAATAGAGAGCTATTCTTTTTAAAACTTCTTTATTGAAATGATTGAAATTGTTTCTCCTACAACGAAATTAAAAGGAATTGAAGTTCCTTCCATTGCCATATATTTTCTCTCTTGTCGCAGAGGAAAATAAACGGACATTCTTCAATTAACGGAAATATCCCGGTAGCTCTGCTGCCAGGAACATTCCCGTGAATTAAAGAAAGCTTTTCCTAGAGTGTGTTTTAATAAGTATACTGTATACAATTATAAGTTTGGACTACTTTCTAAGACATAAACCTGGTTAAAAGAATCATTTTCCATTTTGATCATCTTAGCAGATCTCATTGAAAATGTAAGTAATGCGAGATGTAGATAACATAGTATTCGAGCTATAGAATATGAATATTTTTTCATTAAATTTTATTCTAATGAATCACATTTCTTGCACTTTTATTAATTTTTTTCATAAATAAACAGTTTTAAATAAATTTGAAAATTTGTGAGAGACTTGTGTTAAAGAAAGAAAAAAAAAGTGAAATCCTCAAAAATTAATACTTAATGCATCGTCCCTACTAACAAAATATCACATTTACTTAAAAAAGAAGAATACAGATTCCATTTAAAAACACAAATCTAAAACATCTCCATACAAACTCAAGCTGCAATTCATAATTAATTCATAGTTAGGTAGTTTGTCATTGCATCTAAATCGAATGTCATATTTCCTCCCAATTTCTCAAACTTTTCATAAATGATAAGTTTAATGTATTTGAAAATTTTATAGATGTTTGCGTTTAAAAAACAGTGAAATCATTAAAATAAATATTTATAGCATCATTCCTATTAACAAAATGTCCCACATACTTAAAAAAATTAGAAGAAAACAGATGATAGTTTTCCAACGTTCATTTAAGTATTTTTCAATAAATATTTTTTTCTTCAGAGTCTTATCGTTAATGATTAAATTAATCGAAATCATGGTTATTTAACTAATGACTCTGGTAATGATAGTTTGACGCAAGAAAATCATCACGATTCATTTACTTATTTGATTACACATATTACTAGCTGTGATGGCTGAAGAATAATTTTCTTTCAAGTACGTTAATGACAACCATTTTCATATCATTTTTGTCATTTTTAAATTTGTTGCAAAAATATTTTTCTCTTTATATTAAAAAATCACAATACATTATTTGGTTTTCGTGAAACCTCGCATTATTTTTCTTTAAAAAAAGTATAAACACGATACAATTTCTTTGGGTTTTTTTTTTAATATTGTTTTAATTTTGTATGTAGTTATATACATATTAAAACATCTTGTGAAAAATTAATAAGTAAAGAAAATTAAAATTTATTTTGCCTTTTTTACTTAATGTACTATGATTTAGTAATTAGAGCACCATTTTTTCATTTTTACACAAGATAAAAAAAAAAAATAAAAGTATTTGTAACAGAAAAAGATTGTTTTAGGTAAAAATTAAAAAATATGTATGTTTTTATCATATGTCTGGATTTTATTCGTTATTATATTACAAGTCGACCCTTGCGAATCTTTGAGAATATTTGATGACAAATTTTATCGTTTATTTTTGAATAATTGCAATTTTTTACACAAAAACGTATTTCAACAGTGTTTACTATGTTGAAAGACTGCTTGGAAATTTTTCTTATGAAACCTCATTTATGACTGTGCTTTTTGTATGTTCATAGACAATGTTATGTTTACAGCAGAATTAATATATCTGACAATTTTATTACTTCTAACAGTTAAGAGCGACTTCAGTCATGAGGTAAAAAGAAATTTATAATGTTAAATCTATGGGCACGCTATTTTTAAATATCTCGCTTGAAATTCAATATTTTTGAATGATTTATTTTCATAAGATAGATGAGGATGATCTACAATCGGGCTAGTTTTTATTTTTTCGATTTTGGTTATATAGTTTTCATATAAAAGTAGTTTCAATCTCGGAAACGGTTCCAATAGAAAGCGAAAGTAATTAAAGAAAATCTGAAACCAAAATTGAAAAAGTAAAATCTACCCCGGATTCAGATCGCTCTCAACTATCCTATGCAAAAAAAAAAAAAAAAAAAAAAAAAAAAAAAAAAAAAAAAAAAAAACATTCAAAAATATCAAAATTCAAGAGAGATATTTGAAAATAATGCCCCCATAGACTTAGCATTAGAGATTTTGTTTTTCGCCGTGACCAGTGTGGACTCTTAAGAATAGCTTACATTAGAAAAAAGTTTTAAAGACATAACAGCAATCTAGTCGTGATTAGTGTGCTTTGATCGGCACATATGCAGTAAAACCTGTAAAAAAGAAGGTTGTTTGAACGAAATCCTGCTTTAACACTTCGACTACGAGAAGTGTCCAATGAACGTGACAAATACATTCAAAATGATTTTTCTCATGAAAAAATACAAATAAAAATTCTGTAAATATGTGGATTTCGGTAATATGTGGCTTTTGAAAATATGTGTCTTTTTCTGCAAATGTGTAAAAAAGTCACATATACAAAAGTCACATATTTACAGAATATTTAGTCTTTTTTTTTTCATGAGAAAAATCATTTTAAATGTATCTGTCGGGTCCATTAGACACGTCTGGTAGGCGGAGGGGTAAATGAAGAATATGCTTTAAAAGGTACACTGTATACAATTATGAGAGATGACGTAATTGCTAAGATATTAACCTATTAACAAGTTTTTTTAAGTTCATTCTGTCTTATTAGGTCTTATTGAAATTCTAAGTAATGTAAGATTTAGATATCACTGCATTCTGTTATCAGTAATCTTACCAACTGATAAAAATTAGTTAAATTGGAACAACATATTAGTGGCACTATTTGAGAATTTGATAATTTATAGATCAGTTTCAAAAGTCTTAACTGCGTAATATTCTAATGTATTAAAAGTTTATTATTTTCTTACGTTCTATTCCATTATGTCTTTTTTAAAACGTAATAATGATGCACACATGCTTTTTAACTGTCCTGTGCAAGGATTTACTTCTTAAAAGAAGTAGCAATGTTCAATTTGAAGTTTCTAGCCCTAGCAGGTTAAAATAAATCGTAATTTAGAATGTTTTAAGAACGTTTTCAGCACATTTCACACTTTTAAATTTCGAATTTTTTAGAAAACGTTCATAAAGAGTATTTAGATCTTAAAAGTAACCACCAGATCTCAATTTCAAAGCTTTTTTCCAACAGCATCACCTTGGGTTTTGTAACACCAACAAATATAACCAACGTTCGAGCAGACATGACACCATCTTATTGAAATTGGCTTGCTAGCTCCAGATATTACATCCCACAAAATAATTACACAATACAGCACACGCTATCGTTACTTCATTTTAATATGAGTATAGATTTTTAAAAGAGTCATACAAAATTTTAAGACAAAACGTAATATTTCACCTTAATTCAAACATAAAATATACAATATGAATTTTTAAAAGCTCACTCTTTTAGTTAAAAGGTGACTTGAAAGGCATTCCTACTTGAAAGGTAAATAAAATGTATATTTTCAATTTGTAGCATCTGTTTTATTATTTTAACCACCTTTTTAAGTAAAAGAGAATGCTTTTTTGAGGTTCATATTGTATTTTTCATGCGAATATAATGTTTAATCGTAGGAGTAAACCATATTTCCATATAAAGAACCATTTCTGAATTCATTTATTTGCTAAAGAGAAAAGTAGATATATTAAAAAGATTCTTGTCGAAATCTCTGGTGTCTTTATACAGTCCCAAAATCTCAGGAATGGAAACTCGACAGGAATTCCGGTTTTATGCGAAGCAAAAAGTAATTTCTTCCTAAACTTAGATATATTTATGTACTTAACTTTGTAAATAAATATATCTTTGAAAACTTTGTAAATAAAGATAATGACTTATTGATAAAGGCAAAATTTTAAATTTAAATTAATCCATTATCGTGCGATACTCTCAAATTTTTTTCACCTAATCTTATATTGATCGTACTTTACAATCATAATACTACTTCCTCATTGCTAGTGTGAAACATGTTATCTGATACATACATAAACTAGACAGTCGAGATCCAAAATTAAGTATGTTCAGCAAATGTTCATGTTTATGTAGTAACAAATTCGGTTAAAATACAGAAATTGTACTGATAATCGAGACGCCAGTACTATTTCCGTACTTTAACGGCATGTTTTCCGTAAATTTCAGAAAAAATCCGTTTTTACACAAAATTTACGGGAATAAATTCCGTTAAAATACGGAAATAGTACTAGCGTCTCGATTTCCATATTTTAACGGAATTTATTTTACAGTGAATAGATGTTGCTACATGTTAGATAGACGTTTTTATATCTGCTCTATATTTAATAACAATAAAAAATTCGTAAATAAAAATTTCATAATAGGGTATGCATTAATTGATGAAGTAAAAGTAAAAGTAATCCGATATCGTGCGATACTTCGAAATTTATTTCTGCTAATATTGCATTCGTTGGACTTTACAATCGCAGTACTTTCTTCTCATTGCTAAAGTTTATGCAAGTTATCTGATAAATATTTAAGCTAGACAGTCACGATCAAACGTACGTATATTCTCTACATGTCAATGTTTAATATACCGGGTGTCCCAAAAAGGACTGACTGATTTTAAAATTCAATAACTTCCAAACAGTGACAGATATTAAAAAAATTCTTGCAGAAGGGTTATACATAAAGTCAAAAGTTTTATTACAGTGATTTTGGATTTTAGTTCGAATTACAAACAATAGATGGCGCTGCGATCAATAGAGATTAAATTCAGGCTCGATTTTTGGTACTCCGTGGCCCGGATAATACATTTCCATCTCCTTTTTCTGCATGGAACAACAGAAAGGATCAAAAATCGAGCCTGTATTTAGCGACTGTTGCTTACAGCGCCATCTATTGTTTGTAATTCGAACTAAAATCGAAAATCACTGTAATAAAACTTTTGACTTTATGCATAACACTCCTGCAAGATTTTTTTAAATATCTGTCACCGTTTGGAAGTTATTGAATTTTAAAATCAGTCAGTCCTTTTTGGGACACCCGGTATGTTGCTCCATGTTCAATAGATGTTTTACTATCTAGTCGATGTTTACTACATGAGGCGACACACAGATCATGTAAAATGTCATTTTTAAAACGGCAAATGTAAAAGCTTTAAAATTTAAAGCTTTAAAGCTATAAATTTTCAGGTTTAGGTGTAGGAGGCGTCCAGATTGGACAATTCAGTTCAAAGGATTTTTTTTTAATCTTATTAAATTAAAATAATTTATTATGCGCCATAAAAACAATATTACTACACTGTAAGGAATACAAACAATTACCGCCAAACTGTGTATCTGATGGAATGCTCGATAAAAAAAAGCAAATGCTTTTTAAACTGGCTATTTTTTCATTTAAAATTTACGTATATGCAGGGTGTCCAGAAAATGATGTCCCAGTTTCAATGGTATATTATAACAGTTTTATTTAGACTATTTAAAACAAATCATACGTCAAACTGAAGGTAAACTATCCTAGTTTTTCTTACAAATGTTCAATATGTGCACTTTTAGTTATATGGCACACATACAACCTAAATTCCAATTCTTCCTACACTTCGGTTAACAAGTCCGCAGGAATGAAAGCAATAGCCTCTATAATTATGTGTCTCAATTCTAATAAATCATTAGGTAGCAGCGAACGTAGACACGATCTGTTATAAAGCCTCAAAGGAAAAATCACTTGACTCTAACGGATTTCAAATCTTCAGCCCAGCAATAATGCGTTACGCTCCGAAGTCGCCATTTTGCGCATCTAACACTGCAATCGATTCAATAACAAAGCAGTATTCGCGCATGCGCATATCTAAAGCTGTTTGAGTTACTCGTTATTTGTTACCTTGAACCAATACTCTTAAATGTTTACAATTGATAGTATTAAAATTTACAACTGAAACATTAGGGACTAGACTCCCAGTATAATACAACAACGGTTCCAAAAAACGTTTCTGTAACATCAGAAATCTCAGAAATCCTTAATTTTCCGAGATTTGTAAAAGCATTTCTAAAAAAAAAAATGTTTTGTTTCCCGCAATTTTGGAAAAGTTTAAGAACAGTTTTTACATTTTACTATTCAGTTTTCTACAGCAGAAATATCGTTTTTTTTCAGATGCTATCAACTCTAACATAAACATTTTATTATTCAACAAATATCATAAATTAACACCATTAACATGAACATTAATAGCATGAAGATTTACATTAAAATTAAGTTTCTTTTTTACTATTCATACATTTATAGACTCTGTTAGGCAGCTGAAAATACTTAAGGGGGGCGTGAACCTTTATCTGAGTAAAAATCGACCCCAAAATCGGCATTTCTTTTTGTGTGTATTACACTGCAAATAAAGGCGTCTTAAATTAAGATACATATGTGACTGAAAAAGAATTTCAGACACTTAAGTGTCTGAATCTGAAAATTCAGTCACAATAGATGTCTTAATTTAAAACACCTAAGTGTCTTACTATGATCATAGTGTACACGAACTGATAAAAGTGTCTAAAAAATCTGCAAGTGTCTAATTTTAAGACACTTTGTAACTCCGCTCCGCATTCACCAGGGGGCACTCTCAGTTGCGCATGCGTCTTCCTTTCGAACTCGATGTTCGTTTGTAATTCAAACTGAATGCTTGTTTTTATGTACGCGTACATTTTAACTAATAATTTATTTTGACTTGATTGTTTTTTGCGGAATGTGAAGTTCCGGGATTTAATTTCTATCGACATAGTGGTACTCCGTATTAACATTTATCTATAAAACTAATACAGTGTTCTTCATCTCGTCAAATTTGTAAAGAGAACTGTTGTCTGGCGGGCTATGTTTTCAGGATGGAAATTTTCTATCCTTTTAACAGAGCTAGCCGGATGTGCAAGGGGATTTTATTTTTTAAATATCCAAGTCTGCCTAACTAACGGATACTAACGTAGTCTCCAATCCGGACGTCCTCTGGGCGAATGTGCTTTTGGAATAATCAGACCTTTTCCCAGGTAAGTGGGGTCTTAACTATGTATCTAAAACTCTCTGTGATTGTTTTCTCTTTAAATGAAGACCTCACACGAGTCTATAGCTTTATTAGTTCCTGAGTTATGCCAAAATATGTTCAAAACATTTTGCCTATGGTATTTCCATGTTAAAATTTTATTTTGCTAATATTTAAATTTCTACTCTTCAAATCATCTGCAATCATATTTCTGTATTATTTTCTATCCAATGTTATCTTTAAAATAAATTTTGGTGTCTCTGCACGGTGTATATTAGCGGTTACTGAATTTATTAATTTTACACCTTCCTAAGCCTTTTCTTATGTAGCCATTACTTTAAAAATCGCAGTGACATCGCCTGTTGATTGGCTCATACTTCTTAATTACCATCAAGACTGCCTTAATAGTATGTTTTGGCGTAATTATTACTCTGAAGTACCCTTTTTAATTATTTATTTACGTATACAATATTTTTATAAGCATTTAATGCGGCAGCATTTGTAATGTTTACATCGATTTTTACATTTCTGATAGATTTATTATGTGTTATGTACTGGAATTCAAAAGCATTTATAGTAAACATTCCTGTTAATAGCTGCTTTTATTTATTATTTATGCTTTTCTTGTCTAATGAAGTTTTCTTCTGCCTCATAGTGTGTACATCATAAATTTTAAAAAAGAATATAGTTCGAACATCCTTCCATTCATTGATTCCCCCATATATTTAATACAGCGAATTACTTGTGTTCATTTATTTATTTTAAAATGTTTTGACTGATAAAACTCATTAAATCCGGTCATTCTAATTAAAAGATTTCCCTTTGCTATAATTTTAGTGTTTCCGAGTATTTTAGAAATATCCCATTTGCCATACTGAAAATAGTCAACATATAATCTTTTTATGATTCAAAAGTCAAAACCACAGCTTCACGATTTGATTGTTTGAACGGAAATTGACGTCACTAATGTAGACGTTGAATCAGAAAAAAATTTGTTGATGTCAACAAAGATTTAGAAAAAGGATCTCGCGTTATCTGTAGTCACTTTGTTAAATTTTAAAGATTATTTTTAGATTCTTAAATTCATGTAATCATGTACCGTTAACGTAATTGTAAGAATGCGGTAAAAATATACAGATATATTTCATTTGAAATAATTATATAATATTGATTTTTTGATTACTTTTAGTTAAAAAGTAATTTGAAATTAAAAATGAATACAAAGTAAAGAGGTAGATTTTTATAAAATATTTATTTGCATATAGCTAGATTTTGCACTTAAAACTGACACGTACATTTATAGAATCATAATACAGGGTTGGACTTTTTCCAGAAGGAGGGCCTGATTAAAGCATGGGCAGACCCCCCCCCCCCCCCTACGATTTTACGTGCTCCAAATTCGATATGGATTTTTTTTTAAAGCTTATATTTTAAATGTTTTTCAACATTCTATTGATTATAATCAGCATTTTGGACTTTAAAAGTAGAATTAGATTAAAAACTAAATAAAAAAATAAATACAGTAAAAACTCTCAATCGCGGCCACCTCGCGAATTGAACGCGTTTTGGAACGTTGAATTTGCCTGCTATTCGATTGTGTTCGCTTTTATGAGGTAAAAAAAATGTATTTATCTTGAAAAAGGTCAGTGTTCGCTGAAGAAAATTGTCCTATGAAAGTTTTGTTGTAAAATCTCCATAACGGACACTCCTACATAGAGGACACAACTATTTAAGAAGCACATTTTTTATTAACAACATGCACATATTTTATATTTTTTACCTCAGAAAAACAGACACTTCCGAATGGCGAACAAATTCCACGGTTCTAAGGTGCCTACTATTGAGAGGTTTTACTGTATTGTGACAAATATTTTAATTTTTAATCTTATTCTACTCTATAAATTCAAAATATTGATTATAATCAGTACAAAGTCGAAAAAGATTTCAATTATCAGCTTTCTGAAAATTGCATACCATATTTTGGAGCCCCTAAAATTAGGCTGTGTGTGTGGGGGGGGGGGGCGGGAGAGTAGGGCAGAATAATGGCCATATACTTTTCCAGGATCAACGTGGTCAAACATGGGTACGTATAATGCTTTAAAAAATGGCTGCGATTCAGACGTTTGAAGTGTCTAAAATTCAGACGCAAAAAGTGTCTGAAAAAATTCAGACATTTTAAAATGTCTGAAAATTGAACACTCCGTTTCAGACACTTAAGTGTCTGAATTTAAGACATTTCGATTTAGAGTGTATGTTTCTTCAATTTGTACCACGTCATTCGTGGAAAACTGCATGCAGATGGATTAACTTACGTAAAGTTACACGTGTTTTAATTTTGTTCACAAACAATTTTTTGGCGTTATATAATACTTTAAATCTGTTTTTCTCAATACTGATATTCCAGCTTTTTATGTAATTTTTGAAATGCTACTTGCTATTTTAGATCAAAATTCATGAAAATTTTAAGGAATAATCCTGATATTGCTTAAAATGAAACTGCGTTTGCATTTTAAAATTCGCATTGATTAAGAGAATTAAATTTCATTTTTTACTTATTATACACTGTTAAAAATCTGCAGCATTCTGGCAGGTGATTTGACTGTTTTTTTCCCGAAAACGGTTACACAACCGTGAATTTAACACTATTCTGACCATATTATTGGTCATTTTATGGTCAGAGTATAGTTAAATTATGGTTATGAAACCGTTTTTTCTAAAAACGGTCGAATGACCTGCCAGAATGCTGCAAAATTTTTAACAGTGTAAGGTACACTGTTAAAAATTTGCAGCATTCTGGCAGGTCATTAGACCGTTTTTTTCCGAAAACGGTTACACAACCATAATTTTAACACTCTTCTGACCATATTATTGGCCATTTTATGGTCAGAATATAGTTACATTATGGTTATGAAACCGTTTTTTCAAAAAACGGCCTAATGACCTGCCAGAATGCTGCAAAATTTTTAACAGTGTAGAGTTTTGGTGAAAATCGATGTGGAATTCAGAAAAATGTCTCTAAAATATTAACTATCTAAGGGATTAAAAATTCGATTCGCATATTTCTTTGTAATATAGTGATACGTGATTAAAATCCAAAATCGAGGAAACATCTAAAAAATTAGGACGCAAAGGTACATTTGAAAATTTCGTTTACAATTTAAAAATTTTTTAAAAGATCCTAAAATTATAATAAAATTGGAAATTTCTTCAAAGGCGTGCTGTATACTTATGGCGACATGTATATTTGCTCAAAATTTCAAATCTACATTATGAAAATTAAAAAAAAAAAAAAAACTTAAACGTCCACCGTCCTCTTAAATCAGAATTGATAGTATCCGACAAAATGATGCTCCGTATGAAAACTGCGTAAAAACTGCAAAAGTACGCGAAAACGTTCAGAAGCAGATTTACAGTTTTCTCAACCCGAACTAGCAGTTTTTCGGATACTATCAATTCTCAGGTAAAGATACAGAGTGGTCATAAAAAATCTTCCCCGATACATGTACCCCTAGTGACCTAACCGCTCAACCAATCGAAGGGAAATTTCTGATTTAGTTAGTTGAAGGTATGCACTGGAGATCGTCATGATTTAAAACAATGTATCTCGCACGGTTACAGTGAAAAAATTTCGAAATTTTCGAATGGCAACACCCTTTTTTTCCTGCTCAAATTCATCAGCGCATTGAAAAACTATAAATGGCGTTGGAACGATACACGTGTGACTAAAATTACCTGTGCAATATCGTGGCACTCAATCCTAATGAGTTCCTATGTAACGTAATATTCAGCACTCTAAAACAAATTATTACATTTTTATTTTTACTATGTGTACACAAACACAACTCAAAAACACATTTTAAAACATTACTCATCTTACAACATTACTCAGTTCACAATTGAAAAAAAAAAATTGGCTACTGAAAAACATGTCTTGTAGCCACTTCTTCGTTCCTCGCAATGGTCTTTTTTGCAAGTGTTTCATGCCGGCATTTTCCATCGTACGTGTATCATTCCAACGCCATTTATAGTTTTCCAATACGCTGAAGAATTTGCGAATGAAAAAAAAAAGGGTGTTGTCCTTCGAATCTATCGATTTTTTTTTCACTGTAACCGAGCTCTATTGTTTTAAATCATCACGATCTCGAGCGTATACCTTCAAATAGGTATATCTAAAATTTATTTTCGATTAGTCGAGCGGTTAGGCCGCTAATGGTTCATATATCGGGGAAGTTTTCTTATGATCACCCTGTATAAATGATCAACAAACACGATGAATTAACATCATTAACTCTAACAATAACAATAATAACATAAATATTAACATTAACAACAATATTAATAGCATAAATGTTAACATTAAAATTAACAATACTTTCTTACACTTCATGCATGTACTAATTCTGATTAGCAGATGAAAATGTGTAAATGAGATTTTACAGCAACCGAGAAAACGTTATTCGGGGAAAAAACAGTTTTAAAAATTGAAAAAAAAATCTTAGGAAACATTTCAAAAAATTATAAAAAGTTTTTTTTTTTTTTTTTTACAAATGTTTTTTTAAATCTCGAAAATTCTTTGAATCGGTTGACTTGGAAGTGGTTATTAGATTTTATTGATTATAAATATTTGCCTTTTTTGGGTTCCGTACTTAAAAAGTAAAAACAGAACCATTATAAGATCACTTCTGTGCCTGTCTTTCAGTCTATCACAACAATTTTACTCCTAAACTACACTGTTAAAAATGTTGCAGCATTATGGCAGGTCATTCGACCGTTTTTTGAAAAAACGGTTTCATAACCATAATTTAACTATATTCTGACCATAAAATGGCCAATAATATGGTCAGAATAGTATTAAATTCACGGTTGTGTAACCGTTTTCGGAAAAAACGGTCAAATGACCTGCCAGAATACTGCAAATTTTTAACAGTGTATGGAACGTGGAAAGTTCAAATTTGGCTGAAGTAATAAAGACCATTGACCCACATATTTATAGATACAAACATATTTAGTAAAAATGTAGAGTGGCTAATTGCGTTACTTGAAAAAAAAAAACTTTCCGTGGCATATCGTCTGGAATATCGAGTGAAAGCTTTCGTAACGCCGAATTCAAAAATACATTTCTTTTAATTTTAGGTATTATATTTTCAGAGATATCGTCGAAAACGCAATGCAAACTCTATTTCCGAATCTACTGAAAATAAAATTGTGAAAACATTAGGGGTCGTAGAAGTTAATTTGAACCTTGCTGTAAAACAATTGCGATTACCCTAGGTCACATAGTTTTTGAGAAAATCGCATTTTTACGTTGCACACAAATTAAGATTTGCAGGTATTCAGCAAAGCAGTTGAGAAGCGCTGAGGTACCTATCTTCGCAGAAGTATAAAAGGCTTCTTGCTAGAAATAAAATGTCGGGAATTAGCCGAAATATTAACCCTTAAAGGACGGTTTGGACACACATAAAGACACGGGTGACATACGTTATGAGCCATCGGCTTTTAGAGCCTAGATAAAAACTTTTAATGATATTTGTGTAATGCAATACCAGAAGTAATATAAAATGAATAAACGTCAAACTATTAAAAACAGACTAATTTAATTAGAATTAATCACATAATTACTATGAAATTCGCTGCTAGTTTGCCTTGAATGGTTCCCTCAATACGCCGCCAAAATCTTTAAATATTAATCAAAAACATATCTGGAAAATCTCTGCATGGATCAAGGTGACGTTGCAACTTTGCGACCTCATTTGAAGCGCGATTACACAAACTTCGAACAAAGATTTTGTTTTAGGTGTACGGAAAAAAGAAAAGTTCATTACTGCGATAAATTTGGGTTTATGAAATGCCAAATGAAGTATAAAAATGCATTACTTTTTTGTCAGCACCGAATTAAATTCATCATAAACGTAAAGGATAAGATTAGAAAACAGTTATGCATTTATAGAAATATTTGATACTATTTAGGCTTCATGTCTGTCTAAACTTTCATGGTATACCCATTTATACTTTTCAAGTTTATACAACTATACCCAAAATTATGTTCTATAGTTTTATTCAAACGCTTATTGTTCTTTTAGCAACGATTTTATTTTGTAACAACACCGTTACTAATTAATATATTTATTTTACGTAACCCTCTGTGCGCGAATAATACTTGAACTTGAAATATTATTTATAGTTAAGCAGATTTAGAAATTGTTCTCAAAAATTACCATAAAATTTCGGGGATCAAAAGAAACTTTAAGAAAAAAAAATACATCATTAACTCTTTAAAATCTGTTAGTTTCAGAGGATTCGAAATAAAAAGGAACGCTATTAAAAATTTCAGGTAAATCGGAAGAGTAACTATTACATTTTTTGTAATCCTTAACCCATTTACGCCTAGAGTTCCATTTTTGGGACGTTTCGAATTTTAATAATTTTTTATAGTTTTCTTCTTCTTTACAACATGAAAATTGTATGAAGTAATTGTCTATAAATCCTTTGTCTATTACGGAGAGATGACAGCAAAATATTGACATTTATTTTCTTAAATGAAGTACTTTTATCGGTATTTATAGATTTTTCATTTTTCAAGACAGCGAAATGTAAAATGTAAGTTTATTAACCATTTGGAAATGGTTGTTGTTTTTGGTCGAGGATGGGGCCAAATGATGCTCGCATTTTATTTTTTTAACGAAATTCAACGATGTTCTTTACTTTTAGAAGAATTTTTATTTGAATAGGTAATCAAAAGGCATAAAATCGTTAAAAATTGAAAAAAAGTTACAAAATGAGTAGGCGCAAATTGTCAGATATGGAAAAATCCAAAGCCGAAGAGCGAAGCCGAAATGAAAATCGTCTTGCAAATCAAAAATCGAGGTCTTCAACTGATTATGTTGGCCATGAAAATCGAGGTCTTCAACTGATTTTGTAGACCATGAAAATCGAGGTCTTCAACTGATTATGTAACCCATGAAAATCGATTACAGAATAAAAGACGAACGCGGAAAAGGAAACAATCTAATATTTAATCGATTGATAGTAAAAGGCCATGTCTCGAGAGGCTACAATCCAGTAGCACCTGCGTTTTACAATCGGTCGATTCTAACCGGCTAAATTGAGCTCAACGTAGGTAATTTGTCGCAATCTGTGGATGATTCGGTGAAACTGCTTTCGATTTGTAAACTGTTTTTCTTCTCGAAACAGGACTTGGAGAGTTTATCGATGTCGCGATCTGTGGATGATTCGGTGGAACTGCCTTCGATGTTTAACCTCTTATCTTTCTCGGCTTCTCTTGTTGAAATGCCCCAAAATTAAAACTAAGTAAATATTAAGTCAAAAAAATTTTCCAAATGGTCGTTCTAATCTATTAAATTACTATTAAATTACTAATTCTATTTTTTTTGCATCAAGGATCCAATAAATATGTCTTAATCTTACCTTGAAAACTTCTCTGAAATATGTATTTTTTAAATTGCAAAATTATACGTTCAAGACTATGTTTTCTGCATATTTGTAACGTACAGAATATACGGAGCTAGGCGCAAATGGGCACATATTTCTATTAGTCCTTTAGGGGACAGTTATTTATGTAAAGTCTTTTTCAATATGATATTGAAACAAATATTTTTTTAGCCTCAAATACGATCATTCTTAATTTATTATTAATAATACTTATAATGTTATTAGTCTCTGTAAAGAAATATATATATTTTTAATAGTTCATTAAATACTAATTATAGTATATAATATACAATTTAATAGCTTAATTTGTATAAATTTAGAGAAAACATATAATTGTGCATCTTTCCACACACGGATATTCCCATATTTACTAAGTTTACATTTTATCAAGTAAGTAAAAAAAAAATATTTTAGAGTATTTTTTTTAGTATTTTTCCAGTTCATTTTGCAACAATTTAAAGTAATTTTATTAGCAAAATTCAGAAAACAAAAATTCAGGCATAAATGGGTTAAGGAATTTAAGATCTAGAATAAGAAATATTTGGATTCTTTTTTTCTTTTTACTATGAGCAATAGCGCTTATTAACTGTATCTTTAAATATATTTGTCAATGTTACATAAATTTCATCCAGTTTGGTTCTGATCATACTATATGTTAATCAATCGACTTCCAATATAGAATAAATAAAAAACGAGAAAAAAATACAATTGACTGTAAGAATTATGTAGTTAGTAATCACTATGGCAGTAAATTAAACAGCATTATTTCTTACACAAATTGAAATGCACAGTAAATTAATATATTTTATTTAAACGATATAGGAGTTTATTTTAAAGAAATATTCATGGCAGAAATAACTGTATTTGCTAGTAAGAATTTGAAATTTCATATAAATTCTCAAAACATATTTATAAATGAAATAGATGCCTTGGCAAAAAATTTAAACCAACATATTTATTTATGTAAAATTTTGGTATGAAAGATTTGATAGAGTATCTAGCAATCTAATGTGGAATGTGGGATTTAAAGCAGCATGCAAGATTGAAGAAAATATATATCATTTCATGTTGGTAATGTAACCTCTGATGCAACTAACTTATTGCGAGTTTTCGGGAACATCTTTCGGGACATTTTGAAAAAGCATTTTTTTTTTTATTATTATTGGTAAAATATATTAAGAATATAGTATATTAAGAATATATGGTATATTAAGAATGTTATTTTAAATTCAATGTAAGCAGAATTTCATAATTTGAAATATAAAACAAAACAAATGAATTACTGCATGGAATTGGAAGTGTGGATTGCATTATAATGCGTTTAATTAATGTTTCATTCAATTTATGAAATGTCTGATTGTATCACAGTTTCTGTTGCAATTCTTTCCTGAAAATAAATGTCATTTTTTTTAATATTTTAAATACGCAAAAAAACTCCATTTAACTTTCTGTACATCATGTAAACACGCGGTACAGGAAAATAGTAATTTATTACGAAACGTATAATTATACAATGTAATCAAAAAGTCAGAGATAAGTAACATTTCAATATTTTAAAAAGCATTGGAAATAGCACCCTGAGGTTTGCAGAGACATATACATAAAACACGGGATTTTTAATAATTAAATGTTCATTGCCAGAATAATTATATTTTCCACTAATATGTAGCATTTCATATGTGCTAGCTATTTGTACAACGGCGCTGCAAAATTTGCACAGCAACTAGTATTTAAACTATTAAATTAAAAAGATACCTTTAGTGGCAGTACCTACTAGGATTACCTACATACCCTTCAGATCATCTAAAAGGATTGCTGATGCAATTTGGGTCACAAGTTGCCACAGACAGCAGATTGGGGATCTCTAGAACTCTTACTGTCTGGAACTTATGTAGCTGTCCTGGCACTAATTCTTTTTATAAAAAAATCTCATATATTACTGTATATTTATTGGAAAACACCATTGTGTTATTGGCTACGTTTGAAAAATTACTTCCTCTAATAATGTATTATTTATTAACGTTTTTATTGTAATATTTCCTTCTCTCCCGTAATGTGCTAATATAGAATAATGAGTAACATTTTTTTTTATTATTCTACATGCGCACATGAAGTTGTCACGATCTTCTTGTACGTTTTTTTTTTAATGCACGGCTATGTTAATGTCATAATTAGGATTTACAATTTAGCATAAAAATGTTTATTAAATATCTTCGCCATATTTAACACATGATCTAAATGAGAAACCATATAAAATATCATTTTTTAAGGTTAAAAATTTAAAAAAATTAAAAATAATGGAAATAAAGCATTGAGTTTTCTTTTTTTATAAATACTCTCAAAGTCATTTTAAAATTATAAAATGTATGATAAAATAACAAAAATAATTTTATAATTAAATAATTTTTATCGAAAAAATTTTATATATATATATATAACCATTAATTAAACATTACCGACCACCCACAAAAATTTTGATAGTATGAATGAATTGACTATAATACAGTTTCCCCCCAAACAAACTGAATGGATACCAATATATATATATATATATATATATATATATATATATATATATATATGCGTGTATAAAGAATTCCAACGTCAATATTAGACGAAAAAAAAAGGAGTTAATAGGACACAGATAAAAGAAAATAAATAAAATGGGTTAAATCATGATAAGCTTCATTAGTGTGAAATGCCGATATCTCTCTCGCTCCTTCTGTTTGTCTGTCTGTCTTTCTCTCTCTCTCTGTGTGTGTGTGTATATATATGTGTAGTATCATTTCTGGCAATTGGTCGTTAATCATGACTTTATGGATCTCCAACAGTCTATGAAAACCTTCCACACCTGCTATCTATAGTGAAGACTCCCTTCAAGCCCAATTGATCAAACAATCTTAAGCATTTCTCAGTACAACTTACATACTCCGATTCACAAGCCAGCAGACACTTTAAAAAAACTAAAAGGCATCACTATTGAAATTCTTTGCTAGAATCATATTAAGTAACTTGTTGTCACCAATGTTAAAAGATAGCAAAGAATTGAATATGTGGTATTTCCCAATAAAATAAATCGGAGATCGTTATCCGTGAATTATAAATAATCGTTATTCAAACCGACGCGACGGTTTATAGAAATAGTGAATTAGCCACACGCTAAAAATCCCTCGTGCTGCACTAATATGAGTTACAGAATTTTGCCGATTTAAGCATTTGTGGTGGTTAAAGAAATAAACAAACTAAATTTAAAAGACAATACTAACGTTTATTATTCGATTAAAATATAATTTAAAACAGAATGATAAAACAAGACAATTATATATGCTAGCATCTTAATCTTATAAATAAAGCAAACATACCATTATTGGAGTACAACTTCATGACACTATAAAACAATTGACACAGTGAACCAGAGTCCTTCATATTTGATGATCAAAATTACAAGCTTACTTATTATATCTTAATTGTATTCTCTTGAAAAACGAAAAACTATTTCCACGAACCACCTCAATCTCCATCAGATTGCCGAAGGTAAATAGATGCAAAAAGTGAAACTCCGATATCCGTAAATCAACTTCTCCAGGGAAAAACGACATCACTTACATGGATTCCTTCTTCAACGAAAAGTCAATTCATTCCTTAAATATCATTTAAAAATACACTCGCATCATTACACAGGAAAAACTTCACGAAGCACCATCGATGAAAGATCAAGGAAGCGAAAAACGTTCCTTTAATTAGAGCGTAGACATTCCATCATCAGTAGAAACAAACTTATTATACATTGTGAATAACTATATAAAGATACATGACTAATCCAATCGACATCCCTTTTTATACAAAATTATGAGAACAGAGTGACTACATCACGCCAAGCACGCATATCTATCTCGTATTTATATTAACCAAACATACGGAAAAGCAACTGCTACGCAGCCCGGAAGTTACACCTCCGATTTCTGGAACGCTATTGGAAGACAAGACGGAAGCTCATATGCAAAACGAACGACGGGATGACTAGCGCCACCTCGTGTTCATTCGTAGCAACTCATCCGATGGATTCAGAGATTTCAGATGAATTGCATCACGGACGTAAACAAGCGCTAAAGGCCGGCTCTTACGATAGTACAGTAGAACCTTGATTATCAGAAGTAATTGGGGCCGACCATCTCTCGGAAAATCGAAATTTTCGGATAATCGAGAATGCTTTAATTTTAAGATTAAGGAGAAATATATGTAATATTTCGAATTATGGTAACAAGTGCTTAATAAAAATAAAGCAATAACAAAATAGAAACAAGAATAAATTCCATGAATTTTAATTTTGAAATTAAGTACCTTTTACATATTTCACAAGGGTTTGAAACAATGTTTTGTTTGTCGCAGTTTCCATTGCCTTTGCTTTTAAACTCTATCGCGAAGTTTTTTTTAATATTATTAGTTCCAACCATGCCAAACCTCTTGCACAACATTCAAAAGCTTCGGAATTGCAAATTTGTTCTTTTTCTTCATTCGTTTTGTTCGTTCCACTCCGCAGCTTACGGCAGCTCCAGTTAAATTCAAAGGAACTTTAAGTAAGGGGATCGAAAATATTTATATTTGTTCGTGGTTCGGAATAGACCGCTTGTACACAAGGAATATGATAATTTAAAAAAAAAAAGCTTTCAAAATGGATTTTGCGCACAAGGAATTTGATACTAAAATAATAATAACAAAAGCTTTAAAAATGGATTTTGGTTAATAGAGAGTTTCTGTTAAAAGAGTTTCGGATAAAAGAGGTTCTACTGTACAGTGAAAAGTAAATAAAGTATATGAATTAATGAAAAGAACTAAAGACTGGAAAGAACATTAAGATAAAGGTAAATGAAACTGAATAAAATGTATTTGAGTGAATATAGTAAATGAATTATATCTGTAAATAAAAGATAATTGTGAATTGCAATAATAGGGATATGTAAAGGGATGAGAAAGTGTCTGTTAAACCTAACAACTTCCAGAAGTCGTGTGCATATGATAGGAATTGAAAATAACACAAAATTTTGTCTGTGATGCTCTTACGAGCCGTTAAAATCTGGGTGCGCAAACCTACAAAACGTGCAATGCGGAAGACGCGCTCAGCAAATGAGAAAATTAAAACGGGAAGTAGAGACGGAAAAAAAAAAAAAAAAAAACATAAGTGCTGAGGTCTTTCAGAAAAAAGCTCTACGTAACTTTTAGAATAATAGAAAAAAAGAAATGGCAAAATAAAATGAGATTCCCAGAACAGATAATTTAGTAGTGAAAGAAAATCATATCGGTATTTAAGATTGAAAGAAAAATGAAAAAGATTTTGAAAGCTAGATAGATTGACTAAGAAAAAATAATAATACGTGAATTGTTTCAAAAAGGAATTTTAAAGGAAAATAAATTATATCGTATGAAAACTAAAAAGACTAGAGTAGAAAATTTATAGAATACTTTTAAGATAAGGGGAATTTTGAATTTCGTTTTGTATATATATATATATATATAGATAGATAGATAGATAGATAGATGTAATAAAGATATAAAAATGACTGTAAAAATTGTATAGACTCAGAATTTTTTTTTAAATTAAACTGTCATTCTTATTATACAAATAAAATCTGAAATAAATAAGTCTACTCTAACGGCAGATTTTATTTTGGAGAAGTGTTCACGGAACACACGCCAGATTAATGTTACAGCTAGAATTCGGAGTTAGATATGAAGTTCCAAACGATATTTGTAAATGATATATAGTTCTTAACTGTGAATTTAAACCTCGATATTTATTAAAGTCAAATTTAGAAATGTAGTATTTGATAGAGCGTGAAAATAATTTTATGTGAAAAGTTGCCTTTCAAATAGCAAGTAAGATTTAAGAAAATTTATATCACAGCATGCTTCTAATGTATACTCTGATGCAACTCCTTGAAATTTTACGGAACTAGCATAACGAGACATCCAAACGTCAGTTTATTTTATTCTGAGAACGATATTCAGAATGTTATCAAACATTTCACGTCACTGTAAATACAATTCTTAGTTCAAAACATATAACAACTATAATTTAAATTACTTCACGGAGTGGGAAGTATGGATTACAGTATGTTTATTTGAATTAATATTTGCATTCTGTTTATGAAATCACTTTAAATTTATATAAAATTGTTAAAGCATTATTTACATAGGTTAACTGATGATTTTAAAAAATACTTTTAATGTGCAAATGCATGCAAATTATTTCAGAAATAATATAATTTATTCCAATAAATATAAATTTATATAAATTTAAAAGTTTCCATAATCATTTATTCATTATTTTATAAATTCTACTCTTTAAGGTACATATCTACATTCGGAGCGCTTTTTCAAAAAATGTACAATATTGAATAAAAAAACATTTTTACTTCAGTTGTAATACATAATAATGAAAAATCACAAAATCCCAGAAATATTTTCCTAACCTTTTTTTTTAAGTTTTTTTTTTCCTTTTGCCATTTTTTAGCAAAATTTTTGCTTACGCCAGACCGCGTGCACTCAATTCAACTAAAGTTATTTCGATTTTGTTTCTACTATATACTACGGTTACACTTACGTGTGAGTTGACCAAGAAGTTAAACCATATCTTCAAAATTAACTGAAATATTTTTAAATATGCCAAAAAATACATATTTTTCATGAAAATTTTCCATTTTGAAAATTACCATTATGGATTAACCTTTTCAGTGGCAAAGTACTTCAGTTGCTAAAATGTTAAAATGATTGACTGACAACGGTATTTCTACGCAAATTTATATGAAAGTAAGTAAAACCTTTTTTCGCGTACATTATATGAAGCAAAATTTAATTTCTAAATTCTGGCGCTAATGTGATATTTAGGAATTAAAATCAAGTGGCATATATATAATATACCGGTGCTTTTCAAGGGGTTAATGGGTTCGTATATAGCGGAGTTTTTCCACTCAACCCGGGAGCTCATCTGTAACATTTTTCGCTATTTCTGACAGACTTCAATCTCAGAATGATGAACGGAGAAGAAGGGACTTGCATTCCTCTATTTCGTATTGTAGTAGAGCTGTTAGATGACTGCCAAAATAGTTCAGATTTGATAAACATGGACATTTCTAATGTCAAAACTAACATGTATTGATTGCAAACGATCACGAAGATCATTTTCCTTCTACAACTCAGTGTCAATAAAAATCCTTACATAACATCAGCCCTGTTCCTGTTCTTGCAATGCGAAAAGCCAGAAGGTAGCGCGAGTACTTGTCAAAAAATACGTCACAGAAAAAAAAAATGAATTCAGCAAAACTCAAAAGATAAGTCATCCAGAAAACCAGACAAAAAAAAAAGAATACGGCCTGAGAAAGAGCTACAAGTGAAGAGAAAGTGCGAAGAAAATAGTGATAAACCGAAGAGCTTACCACCAACGCAAGACATCTGTTCAGGTAGTCATGAAAATTATTTCGACACTAAAATTCACGTGGAGCGGATGCTCTATTTTAAATGTTTTGGATACATATGGCGCTCCATAAAAACAGTTGCTTTGTTTGCGGAAAAATTTTCAAATTGAAAAGTGTAAGTAAAAAAAAAAGTTTCTACTCAAGAATTTCTAATATATTTTTTTTTTCAAAAAAAAAAAAAAAAATCATAAATTAGATGTAAATAGAATACTAAGTCAAATTCAAATCTAGACTTTTAATTATAATTGTTAATTACCTATGCTGTCTTTTCTTTTGCGAATGAGGAATCTATCCCCATCAAGTGGGGTGAATAAACCCTGAGGTAAAGGATATTTGGCCAGAATCATTGATAATGTTTTAAAATGTGTTTCTTATAAGAAACACATTTTATCCAATATTTATATTACAGTTATATTTTTTATGAAATTCTGCATAAAATTTGAAGAAAATAGGTTACATGTTCACTGCGAAAATCATTACTATATTAAAAAAACCCCTCATTGAAACTTTACTTCTTTCGCCAAGCCGATTTTCTCCATCTCTCCCATTGATATATAACTAGGCAATGCAGAACAATATATTATATGCTAAAACTGTCTTTGAAAAATTACCAAACTAACAATGCAAACCCAGAAAAAACAGCATATTAGAACTTTTTAAAAAGGTAAATCTTTGATAATAGGGGTCAGCATATTACAGAATTCTCCCCATAGATCTATTTTTATTTCAACCATGCTTCCGCTAGAGTCTCTTATAATCGGGACGTGGTTGGGGACTTCTGTACCCGGCTTCCACAAAAGAGTCGAAATAAGAGAAGAATAAAGGACCGCGGCCGGAAAGAGGATTTATATAGCAATTATTAGTAAGCGATTTTACTATTTGATTGGTATCGGCCATATTTTTATACGAGGACTTGCGCACAGATAGTATGGTGTGTGTGATCATAGGACGACCATACGTATATCCAATGCATGCATGTGTTAATCTTATATTTAATAAATAAGAAAACAGCATTAACAATATCTTTAATATTTACACAATATTCAATATATCACGTGAAACATAAGCTATTAAAATATCATTTTTAAAATATCGAATGTATCCAGTAAAAACTTTTTGCAAATATGCAGTTCAGCTACTTTTATATTTGCTTGAAAATCCCAAATTTAATAAAAAATTATATTACATGAAATAAAATAATACATTTTCTTAATTTATCTAATTTGTAATCTCGTATATATGTATATATTAATTAATAAAATAAATTTTCTCTTTAAAAGCAACAGGAATAAGCATGCTGACCTCAAATTGTCTCCATTGTATAAATTGTCGTCATTATAATTTTAAAATTAAACTGTTAGATTCCTCAGACCAATTAAAATCTGAATAAAATAAATTTACTCTCACTGAAGCATATGGGAGTTCATTTTGCAGAATTATTCATGGCAGAAAGAATTTAAATTGATAGTCCGAATTTGGAGTTTGATATAAATTTTCAAAAGGTATTTTTAAATTATATGGGAGATCGTGGCTAAGAATTTAAACTTAAATACTCATTTAAGTAAGATGTCAAAATAGCGAATTTGATAGAGCGTCAAAATAATTTAATGTGAAAAGCTGGATTTAAAATAGCATGAAAGATTCAACAAAATATATGTCAAATCGTTCTGGTAAAGAAACCTCAACTATAACCACCCCCTTTAGAGTTTTACGTAAACATGTAAAGACACATTTAAACAGCAATTTATTTTATTCTGGGAATTATATTAAGGATGCTATTTAAATTTTATATAACTAAAGATAAATTCATAATTTAAAAGATGTAAAATTGTTTCATGGAATGAAAATCATTAATTGCATTATGTTATGTTGACTTAATATTTTTTATTCCATTAATGAAATTTATGAAATGAGTGAACGTGTATGACAATTTAATGAATTATTTTTATAAACTAAATGACAAAAATTTTAGCAGTTAAAGTTACATTTATAGTGGTTGAGATATACAACCATCGTTCAAACAGAAAAGACATTAGCTTCAACCATATATGATACATGCTTCCATCGGTGAAAGAGTCGACATATTTAAGACGTAAAATGTAATATATTGATAAAAAATGTTTTAAAACTTTGCGTTAATTTATGACTTAGTCTCTGAATTGTGCAATGGTCTCAATTGTGAAAAAGACGCTAGCCGTAGAAATGGATTTTCATTTTTCAAAATGGAATATTTTAATGTAATTTTGTCAGTATGACGTCATATACACTGGAATATTTCTGGACTGGAATAGACAAATATTTTACCATTTGCTGAAAGATATTTATATAGTATGCTTAGAAGGAAAATCACAAAATATGAAAGGTAAAGCTTCATAATGAACATTTCAGTTAAGGTCGGGCGATGTTGACAAATATGTAGTTTTAGATGCAGGAGAAAAGTTTCAGAAACATGAAGGTAAATATTTAAGTTCATGTGTAAATTATATAAACAGGTTTTATATATAAAAAACATGGAGGAAAATATTTAATTTCTTTAGAAAACAGATGAAGAAAAACTTCATATGTAAATCAAAGTTTATGACGTCAAAAAATAGAAAAAGAAGATAACTGCAGAAATCGGGATTTTGCAGAAACGGCTGTTTCACACTCTCAGTTGAAAATTTCAATTGCCCAGCTTTTGTTTTGACAAAAGTTGAAGGGAAAATGTCACAACAATGTGATTTACAGGAATTGATGACTTGACGTGTTATCAGGACAGTTGAATCTGGCGATACACAACGAAGTTTAGCGGACGCTCAAGGAGTCACAAGAAGTGTCAATGCAAGGCTGTGGAATCGATTCCAAGACACATGGAATGGTAGACATCGACAAGGGCAAGGTCGACCATGTGCTACCTCAGAAACTGATGACCGATATATCCTGGTAACAACTAGGTGAGGCGGAACGGGCAATGCTACCCGACTGCAAAAACATTTGTTCTTGGCCACAGAAGGAAGGGTATCCATCCGAACAGTCCGAAATAGGATTCATCAGAGTGGTCTCTATGCACGTAATCCAATGTTCTGTATCCCGTTCACCTAAAGCAACTGTTCGGCCCAAAGGAGGCGGGCAACTGAACACCGAGTTTGGAAGCAACGTTGTTGGTGTCAAATTCTGTTTACAAACGAGTCCCGATTCAGTCTAGATGTAACGTCCGATGTGTTTTGGCATCAAGAGAAAGGTCACTCAAAAATCCCTTATTCGTTTGTGAAAGATCACATTACAGACGAAGTGGGTTGATGCTATGGGCTGCACGTATGTACAGGTGGACGTACGGGCCTGCATATTATTCGGAATGACACTTTGATGGTACAAAGTTATACAGACGAGATACTGAGACCTCAGGTATATTTTATGTTGCAGCTATTGGCGATTCCTTTTAATTTCATGCATGACAATGCCAAATCGCATACAGCTCGTCTTGTGGAGAACATTCTTAAATTTGAAACAATACAGCATATGGAATAGCCAACATGTGCCCCTCACCTGAATCCGATCGAGCATGTTCGGGACACACTCGGACGATGCATTGTAGCCAGACTGGGGTCTCCTTTTATTATCCGGGACTTGGAGATTGCAATTCTTGAGGAGTGAAACAGTACCTCCAGAATACTTATCGATAATGTCACCGAATCCATGGAAAACAGGTATGCGACCGTTTTATCTAATCGAAGGGACCCCACGCCATATTAAATACGCTGCTTCATTTCTAAACAGTAGTTCTTTGTCATTTACATTTAACTAAATTGTTGCCCTAAACCATCTTTTCACGTTCTACCCATCGTTTTGGAGAATTAAAGCTCTCTTGCAAATTATTTCCGCCTTGTTTTCTGTATTGTGCATTGCTACACATGTTCTCTCCAATTTATGCCCATGCATGGTTATCTTCCACTGTTCTCTTCACTTTTTTGCTTGCTCCCCTAATTTTTTTGAGCAGTGTAGTTTCAATCGCCTCATCGTCTCTGTGCACTGAATTCATTTTTATTTGTCATATATTTTTGCCGCAGAATGTTCCGCATAATCATCTTTTTTCAGCCCATCACTACTGCCCATCACTACTGTTTGCTTCAAAATCACGAGTACAGTTCTTAAACTTAGTTTTAGCTGGTTATTTACGTAAGTAAATCATTCAAGATCTAAATCAAGGCATATTCTGTGTAAGCCTGTGTTAATGTTATAAATGGAAAATATAAAAATCATTATTTAATATTTTGGGTATATTTAATACATGATATGAATAACAAACCATACACAATACCATTTTTAAAAGTGAAAAGTTTTAATGTAGTAAAACACTATTTGAAAGATGCATATTCTCTCTTATTTAAAGGTTTCTAAAAGTTTAGATTAAATTCAGCATAAAATAACTACAATAAATTTTTAATTTAGCTTCTTCCCAATTGAATACATACAGGGTTACTCAAAATTGTATATACTGTACTGTTTGGGCCAAAATTTATGATTTTTCCTTCTTTTCAGGATGTAATTAATTGTAAATAATGAATGGATAAAGATTACATTAAAAAAATAAAATGTTATTTTAAAAGGCTATTGGAAGCATCAAACTGCAGCAGAAGTACACTGACAATATCGCAGGAAGTTTCAGGCAGACCTGAGGTACTTACAATTAATCAGATAAACAATAAGTTTGAAACTAATGGAACTGTTTAAGATGTTCATTATCAATGAATATTCCGGAAGACCATGAACACCAACGAGCTTCACCTGTCAAAACTGAGTACTGGAAAGTTATCCGGAAACATATAATATATATATATATATATATATATATATAAGGCAAAAACGTCGTGGGATTAGCATCATCCGTGTGGTATTAGCATCATCAAGTGTCCGTCTCATTTTATGACGTTGTAAATAGAAATTAATTTTATTTACATTCTTTTGCAATTTTTATATGAATTATATGTCAATAAAAACTGAAGATATAATCATTCAAATTGTGTATACATTTTGTCTCCCATTAGTCATGTCTTGAAAAATATCTTCAAGAAACAATACATCAAGAAACTAAAAGTATTCTTTAAGAATTGTATAGTTTCCACTCATTAGAACTTCAAATTAACGTGTTACACTGAACTGCTCGATTGTGTATACATTTGTTTGGACAACCTTTATGTATATCATGAAAAATATATTCAATACTCAATGAATCAAGAAATTAAATGTATCCTGTAAGATTTGTATAGTTTCCACTCATTAGAACGTCAAATTAAATTGTTCCATTAAACAGCTGGATTGTGTATACATTTGTTTGGATACCTTTTATGTAAAACTTGAAAAATATATTCAATAATCAATACATCAAGAAACTAAAAGTATTCTATAAGAATTGTACAATTTCCACTCATTAGAACTTCAAATTAAATTGTTACACTGTACTGCTCGATTGTGTATACATTTGTTTGGACACCGTTTACGTATTTCTTGAAAAATATATTCAATAATCAATACGTCAAGAAACTAAAAGCATTCTGTAAGAATTGTATAGTTTCAGCTCCTTAAACCTCAAATTAAATTGTTCCATTAAATTGCTTGATTATGTATACATTTGTTTGGACACTCTTTATGTATCTCTTGAAAAATATTCTCAAGAAACTGAAAGTTTTCCGTAAGATTTGTATACTTTCCATTCATTAGAACTTCAAATTTAACTGTTCCATTAAACTACAATATTTATTATTATTATCAATGGGAAAGTTACATTATATTATTATCATAAGGAGAACTAAAATATGCATTAAATAAATTTGCTCTAACTGAAGAATGTGAGGTTACTTTCAGACAAATATTCTTGACTGAAATAAATTTATTTGACAGCCGGAATTTGGAATTTGACATACATTTTCAAAAGACATTTAAAAATGATATAAAGGCATACGCTAAGAATTTAAACCTAAATATTTACTGAATAAAATTTTCTCATTGAGAATTTGATAGAGCATCAAAATAATTTTATATGAAAGCTAGATTTAAAACAGTATTCAGGATTGAAGAAATTTATATCACGGCAAGCTGTTAATGTAACCTCTGATACAACTAACTTCTTGAGATTTTCGGAAACTAGTATGAAAGCACGTTGAAAGACAGTCTGTTTATCCTGAGAATTGCATTAAGAAGATTATTTAAAATGTGATGTGCCAGTAAGCGGAATTCAGAATTTAAAGCATATAGTAACTATAAATTTAATTACTGCTCTTTAAGGGAAGTATGAATTAAATTAGGTTTCTTGAAATTAAATTTTTCATTTCATTTATTAAATAGCTGCATGTGTAAGATGTATTATTGAAAGAAATTAAGCGTGAAACATTTTTAATACTTTAAATGTCCTATTCGCCAAGAGCATTTTTCAATCTGTACAATGAAAACTTTTTCATTATGAAACATCATTACATAATTTGTAATCATTTTATTTAATATTAATAATTATAAATATTTAAAACAGTTATTAAAAAATACCGGGTGTCCTAAAAATGACTGATGGATTTTAAAATTCAATAACTTGAAAATGGTGACAGATATTAAAATATTTTTCTCAGAAGTGTTATGGATGATGTCAGGAGTTTTTGTACAGTGATTCTTGATTTTAGTTCGAATTTCAAGCAATAGATGGCGCTGAGAGCAATAGGTGTTCAGTCCATACCCGATTTTTGGTACTTCGGGATGCATTCAATGCATTTTAATCTCTTTCTTTTTGCATGGAAGAAGAGAAAGGCCGAAAAATTGAGGCTGGATTTAGCGGTTATTGCTTGCAGCGCCATCTATCGATACTATTTGTAACTTAAGCTGAGAATTACCGCATAAAAACTCCTGACATTTTACATAACACTCCTGAAATTTTTTTTTTTAAATATCTAGCACCTTTTGCAAGTTATTGAATTTTAAAATCCATCAATCATTTTTGGGACTCCCAGTAGATGCCTGAATCTTCAAACTCAGTATTTCAATAGTGTTTATAAATATAAAAGACGGTTGACACATGAAAAGGTACATATACTCACCAAGTTTCTGGCACATACTAGAAATGTTCAATTTGTCTGCCCTTAGTCACCCGGTACACATCCCAACGGTAATCCAGTTCCGTCCATACGTTCAATAGCATATTTCTGGGAATTTCCGTCACAGCAGCAGATATACGTTCCTGTAAGCCAGCCACGAGGCGGGTTTTCAAACTTGGTGAGTGTATGTATCTTATCATGTATCACCCATCTTTGCAATCCTTATACATCTCAATACATAGTCTTTTGTATCACGATGAATCATTTTGGCTAATCTTGTAGATTATTTTGCAATTTAAGTATTAATTATATGTGAATAAAAAATGCAGTTACAATCCCCAAATTGTGTATACAGTTTTTTTTTTACACCCTTTATCCAGGAATCAACACATCAAGAAACTAAATGTTTTATGTAAGCATCGTATAGCTTTCACTCATCAGAACTTTAAATTGTTTCATTACGCTGTTCGATTCCTTATTCTTTTGAATAGAAACGTTTTATTATACAGGGTGATTAAAAAAAACGTTTACAAAATGACATGGCAAATAAAGCATACAAGAAGGATAAAAAATCACACAGGAACATAAGTTCGAAAACCAATTATTTAGTCACAAATACAGCCCTAAGTTTTATCCTAACTCAATTTGGGATGACGGTAATATCTTTCAGAAAACTGAAGTATATTACAATAAAACATTTATCTGACATTCTCAACTTTGTTATAAATGTGATAACACCAAACAAAAGTGGTGGAAGTTTGCGTTATACGCGGCAACATTATGCAATTGACGCAATATTTTGGACTATGAATACCAATTTATACGGTATCATCGATTGCTTGAGCAACCTGTTTTTTCAGATCTTTTCCTGATATCACATTTCACACTAAACAAGGTACATACCGTTCCATTTTCATTAAATGTTTTTAATTTTCTCGAAATTATTACCGTCAACTGGGGTTTATATTGAATGAAACACTCTGTATTTGTGACTAAATAAGTGGTTTGTGGCCATATGTCCCTATGTGATTTTTTATCCTTGTCTTCTGCCTGAATTGCCATGTCATTTTGTAAACTTTTTTTGAATCACCCTGTATACTTTTAATAAATGGGAATTAAATCATATTATATAAATTTTCTCTAACTGAAAAATGTGAGAGGTTAGTTTTGGAGAAATATTCTTGACTGAAATAACTCTATTTGACAGTAGGAATTTGGAATTTGATATATATTTTCAAAATACATTTAAAATGATATAAAGGTCTATACTAAGAATTTAGACCTAAATATTTACAAAATAAAATTTTGTTATGAACAATTTGATAGAGCGTCAAAATAATTTAATGTGAAAGGTAGATTTAAAACAGAATGCAAGATTCAAGAAAATTTATGTCACGACATACTGTTAATGTAAGATCTTGTATAACTAACTCCTTGAGATTTTCGAAAACTAGTATGATGGCACGTTGAAAACACAGTTTATTTTGTTCTAAGAATCGTAATTAAAAGGTTATTTAAAATTTGATGTAACACTAAGCGGAATTCATAATTCAAAACATATAGTAACTATAAATTTAATTACTGCTCTTAATGAGAAATAAGAATTAGACTAGGTTTCATGAAATTAATATTTTAATTTCAGTTATTAAATAGCTGCATGTGTAAGATACATTATTTAAATAAATTAAAACTGAAACATTTTAAATACTTTAATATCCTTTCGCCAAGAACGTTTTTCATTGTATAATGAAAACATTTTTATTGTGAAACACATTTTCTAATAATTTTATTTAGTATTCATTATTCTAGATATTTAAGATTTAAAGGGGTTAGCTTAGTAATAAGTATCAGCATATGCTATGCAAATGAGTCTGTCGATTGAAAAGAGTCGTGTAGCTGCTTCATTTAGAAAAAGAAAAATATATTAACATTTGAGCAACTATACAGTAGAGTGTTAAAATGTTTTTCAGCCTAATATGACAATGCCCAGAAGAATTGTTATATATTAATTTAATCTGATTTAATGCATGTATGTTAGAGTATGTTTTAACTCACTAATTACTGTTAGAGTATAAAACAGATTATTTTTTTTCAAATGGTGAATATTTTAGTCAGTTATATCAGATTTTTTAAACTAGACGCCATTCGTATCTTTAATTTGCCATGTATTCGGATCACCTATTAAGTTTAAAATAGAAAAGCGAAGTTAACCTTCACTTTATAGCACGAATAAATCCAGCATATGTAAAAATCTTTAACTTTTCAAAATATTGTTTGAATAACACTTTTCATTAACTTTTTTTAAAAACTTACCTACTACCTCGAGGTACCCGCTTTGACTAATCATAGGTGATGTGTTGATTTGGCACATGTACTCTCCCTTGTCCGATTCTTCAACATCTTTGATGCTTAACCACCATGTACGGAAGCCATTGTGGCTGATGCTATATCGTGTATTACGAGTAATAACACGATCATGCAGCGTCAGTAAAACATGTTTGTCCGTGTGAATCCAGGCAACCTATAAAAAAGGTTTAACAATTATATCATTACACGTAAGTAAAATAATAATTTTTAATTCATTGATCATGTTTCAATTATTGAACTTAATGTTATATTTTCTACATAAATTTAATACAAATGCTAACATTCTCTGAAAATTTAGAAAACTTCATATTAATATAAATAATTTTAATCGCATCGAATGGTAAAACTCCAGTGCGTCAAAAAATGGTGGTTGTGACAGAAATTAGAGTATTTAAAAACAGTTTCTCATCACAATAATACTGCAATTAAAAAATGAATTGACCATTCTTGCTTTGTATCTTTACGCTATTTACTTTACCTGTAATATATTGAAAAAAGAAACTTATTGGTGTTAATTTTTATGTGCCAATTTGAATATATTGAAAAGCACTTGGTATAAGATTTGATAAAAAGGTTGAAAATAAATAAATAAATTTAGTCGGTACCATCTTATACTTGCAGCTACTGCAGTACAAAAATTTAATTTAAAACGGGATAAAGTTTTAAAAGTGTAGATGTAGAGATCAGTCTGGGATCATAACTTAGTGAATGTTTAAATGAATAAAATTCTGACTGATTATTAGCGTTCTGCATAACAATTTTTTTTTCAAGATTTGAAGGTATCTTAAATTGGAAATGGAAAAAATGCTAGTCAGTATACCATAGAACATCATAAAATTAAATTAAATGGGCCTATATTAGTACATACCGCAATTTAGAACAATAAACCCCCATGCGAGAGATAAGAATGTAAAAACTTTCAGGGGTCTTGTACCTTCTAAACGCACCGAAAATTAACGAAAAACATCAAAATTTGAATTAGTCTATCTTCAAAACCTTTCTATGTATAAACATGAAATTTTGGATATTGATTAAACAGATTATGCTTTGTAATATTCTACCATTAGAAATTTACTAGCCTTTTACAAAATTTCTGTACTATTGAAATAAAAATAAGTCTTTTTTTAAATCCAGAAGTCATTGCGCATATATCTTGAGAAAGTATGTATAGATTGTCATGAAATTTGGTAAAGATACTAAACAAATATGTGTGTTTAAAATGAACTACTTTTAATATTTAAAATAGTAATATTTTTAGTTATGACTATTTTTATTCATTAAAAATATAGAAATTTTATTTATTTTTTACAAAAAATATTTTGTTATATAGTTAATGAAATAATTATGGCCTAAGAGTAATTCATTTTGAACACCTTTATATGTTAAGTATCTTTACCAAATTTCATGACAATACATACGTACTTTCTCAAGATATCATGCTTGCAATGACTTGCGGAGTACAAAAAAGAGCTATTTTGATTTCAACAATACACCCGTTCTATAAAATGTTAATAACCTTCTAATGACAGCATATTACAAAGCATAATCTTTTTAATCAATATCCAAAATTTCATATTTATACATAAAAAGGTTTTGAAGATAGACTAATTAAAACTTTGAATTTTTTCGTTAAATTCCGTCGCGTTTAAAATGTACAAGACCCCTTGAATGAATGATTTGTTATAAGTACAATAATCGTAGAATCCTGAGCTAATTTAATCACTAGTCTTTTCCACCTACACAAATATAAAATAATGTGTTAAGAGACACATAAAAAATTATAGTCCGAATTTTCATATTTAATTTTTTACTTTCTTTTCTCCTTGCCTTAGAAAAAATTGTTAAGAACTAAACAAAATAATAAACGATGCTTGTTACTGCTTAAAAAATGAATTAACTAAGATAATAAACACTGGTAGAAAGTATTATACTAGTGTAAGCCCAAAGTGTAACTGCAATTGAAAAAAGGAAAAAAAAGAAACAACGACGCGATATAAGTCAACAACACAAAATATATCCAGTTCATTCTGTAATCCAAGAATTTTAAAATCTTATACTATGATGTATTTTAAAGTCTTTTAAAGTTGTTGGGATAGAATTTACTACAGTATTTGTTCTTTTTAAATCGTGCTTACATTTGCTTGTTTAAAATTAAAGCATAACTAATAAATCTACATTACATTCAGTGTGTTATAAATGTTATTTAATTTAATATTTATTTTTAGATTTCATTCATTGTAATTCATCCGACCAAATATAATGAATAGAATGATGTTGAAGAATGTTATTGAAATACCACGTTATAAGTTCTTTTAAGAAAATGTTACTATAAAGCTCAATTAACTAAAAGCAACTCCGAAAGAAATATCATTTAAAACGAAAATAATTTAGAATCATTTATATTTATACACATAAATATATTTTTTTGTGTAAACAGCATGTCAGCTAAAATCGAGATTGATTATAAATAACGAAGAAAATACCAATTGACCAAACTAAAGTATAAATATTTTTAAATTTTATTTAAAAAAAATATTTCCCCTTTTTTAAGTACAAAAATGAAAACTAACAAGCGCAGAAAAATAGAATCAGAGAGTTTGAGTCCTAGGGTAACTTTTATAAGAAGAATTCTGTCAGATATAATTTTTTCCTCTTTTCAAAATTATAATATATTCCACCACAATGAAATTAATTTTAAAATATCAAATACTTTAACAAAAATTCCTTCGTTCTATCAGAAAAGATGACATATAACACATAATTCAAATCAAAATAAAATTGCAAAGAGAACTTAAATTTTATTGTGTCATGTAACATTTTCAGAAAATTCATTTGTCATAGCTATAAAATAACATTGACTCAATAGTTTTGTTAGTGGTAAGATGGATGATGTTTACATCAAGTCGGAATTTACCAAGGTTTTAAACATAAAATTAATTTTGGCGCTGTGGAATGCACTAAATTTACACATTATGTGTATTATAAACATAGGTTTCAGGTACTATATTGCGAACAGTTTTCTGCATACGGCTTAAATTCCAGGGTTTTGAACACAAAAACTTTGTCGGTTACGTACACTTTCAGAAATCCATCAATAACGAGATTCTGACTTTAAAAACCCCAATCGATGCGGAATTTTTTCATAAAATCTAAAACAACGAGAAATACTGAAGTCTACAACATCATGTCTATGCATGGAGCAAGGATATCCCTAACTTCATCTTCGTCATACCAGCGGATAACACCTTTCTTCTCAGTTATTTATACGCGAAGAAAACTCTTATTTCGAGAAGATCTCGTAGAACAACACAGCGAACAAGACGATTTTGCTAATCTTGCTCGATAAGAATTCGCATGCTGTACTAAACCTCCACAGATAGGAAAGGCCTATTTATATTTCAGTATCCTCTCTCGCCAAAGGGAGGTTATAACTTCTACTTTAAAAAATATTTGGAAATTCAATTTTAAAATTCATTAAACAGTCTTTTAGGTCATTATAACGCACCACTATTTCAGTTGGCTCACAGTGGAATATTTAAAGCAAAATCATGGCCAAAATTATTTTTTATGAGTTTTACAATAAAAATAAAAGCAATTTAACAAATTACGTACAACGACCATTTGGAAAATGATTTTTTCGAAGACTAAAATTTAAGACATAAAAAATCGCACAGAGTTGATCATACATTACGTACGCCATGAATTAAGCATTAATAGTGTTATTACACGTAAAAATTGCTAGCGACAAAAATCGCCTGCGACTCGTCAGACTTCCTAAAACTTACGTATTATCCAAGCATTTCATTGGCTGTTCGGGAAAGGCTTTTCGGCAGATTTCCAAGAAATCTGACGACCATTTTAAATGAAATTTCATTCTTAAACTTCTAAACATCCCACAATATTACTTTTTACACCTTCGTATAGAGAAAAAAAATTATATACTTTTAAATGGAATTTTTTTAAAGCTGTATCTCAATTTGTTTCAGAGTTATTATTTTTTTGTAGTTTTTATTACTTTTTTGTCATAGTGGCAACAGAAGTATCCATCTCTGTTGAAAGTAAAGGGAAATACGGATTACTGTATAGACCAATCAGGAAACGAATAAAATGCGGATTAAACCAATAAAAAGCTTCAGATATGTTTTTGATTTCCTATGCTGACGAGGACAATAACCATTTTTTCAAATGGTTAATAATTGATGTTGACTTGCGTTTAATAAGTACGCTTAATTTATGTTATACGCACATAAAAGTATGTATTTACTTAAAACATTAAATATAAAATACAAATTTCAGATAGCCTTTTAATTTTTATATGAGGAAAGTAATATTTGATCGATTTATTTTACTTGCACGTAATATTTAATTAAATCTGGTTGATATGTCCATATATATATATATTAATATGTATTATGTTAAATCTATATGTAAACTATACTATATGTTTTAATTATTTATATAATCGAATGTATTAATATAAATATTATTTGCATTTATTATATAGCAAAGTTCAATCTCTAATGTTGAGTTGTAGTACAGAGGTTCTGATTTTGTATGTTATTAACAGATTACAAAATCAATTTATATTTAAAAATGGGAACAATATGCGGTAGATATTCTTTTAAAACTTGCCCTTCAAATCTATCAGCAATCTGAATATACTTCAAAAATGGTCCTGCAAACCTTAGGACACTTTTAAAAAGCTACGCATACCTAAATTACAGCTAAAAAAGCTTAAAAAGAACATATTTTAATTTGATTTTGTTGTATTAAAAATAGAGCTTTTGAGTTCAACAATCATGAAGTTACAACAAATATATATTTAAACATAATAAAACATAATAGCAAATGTGAGGCATATAAATCACGTCTTCTCGAAGAAACCTTTTCTTCAACTTTGCCTAGGAGCTGACGGATATGACAAATACTCCTCTAGTATGATGCACCACACAGTCAACTATAATAAAATATGCGTTTTACAGTTGTTGAGAAAATTTTCATTTTTGCATTTTTGGCCAGGTATTTGCGTGAAATACTCACCTAGCGTCTAGATAACCAGGCCCTTTAGATATTTTTTGAAAACTTTCAAATATGAGACCATTTTTAAAAAATCATGAGCAATCATCTGAACACTTTTTTTCGGTAACGTACCGTTTTGTCTGAAAACAGTGACTTGCTATGTACCCAGGTCGAAATTCATGCTGGTATTTGTTTGCTAGACAAGCATTAAATGCTGTATCCTAACAAAATAAAATAGTATAAACTACCATAACACATTTGCTGGTTCCACCATAATTACGAGCAAGTCACGGTGTGTATTGGAACACTTTACTGCTTGGCCAGCATACCTAATCCAGCTTGTGTTGCCTGAATATGTTGCTGGCCTAGCAGCAACCCAGACCACCACTTGCTTGTAATTTCTGCTATTCTAGTAGTAATTCACAAGCAACAGATACTTTTTTTGTTGCTATTCTAGCACTACATTTCTATAACCAGTTGCTTTTAATTTTTGCGTTTCTAGCATCACTTGCTTTTAATTTTTGCTATGCTGGCATTACTTTTCTAGCATCCCTTGCTTTTAATTTTTGCTGTTCTAGCATTACTTTTCTAGCATCTCCTGTTTTTATTTTTTGCTATTCTCCCGGTTAGAAAAAAAAAAAAAAAAAAAAAAAAAAAAAAGACGCTGATGCCGCCATCTTTGGAGAATTGCTGAAGTACCTAGATCTTTTAGAAGGGGAACTTATGTAGGGTTTTCTTTTCCTCTGGGGGGGGGGGAGGGACAGAACGCACTATCTCCGGTTTGGGAACAGAATGCTCTACTTACTTCGCTACTGGGGTCGTGTTTGTAAACGATTTTAAATGCGGGTAAAGGGCGATGAGCTGATTCTGCTGTGTGTTGATATTTTTATAAGATAGAGGGTGAATTTATCGATGCTGTTGTCCTCTAAGTTTCAATTAATAAGGTAAATTTATTATTAGGGTTTTCCCTATGTTTAATGGATAATTAGAATATGGTTTGATTAATATATATCATCTGTGGAATTTTCTTTGCTTAATGAATTGTTTGAATATGGTCATAATTATTTGTTGCAGAAAAATAAAAGATTTTGAAGTATATTTAGGATTGAATTTATCAATTTCAGGTGGGCATTAAGATTTTAAAACTTTAGTCCTTATTGGAGGGTGGGGGGAGTCAATTGTACATATTTTCAATCCAATTGTTATGAACTTACATCTTAAATGAAACAATGCTCTTTGAATTTTGAAATTTAACTGACTAAATTATCTTTTTGAAAAGCACGGATTTTTTTTTCTATAATTAAAATAATTAAACACTAAGAGAATGAACAGCTAAGAATTTTACTGTTGGGAAATGGAGGGGAGGCGCTTTTTCCCAAAAATCCTTCATGGAAATTATTTCTCAGTTTTTTTTTTTTTTTTTTTTTAGATTTATGTATTAAAATTTTATCTAAACCGGGGGGGGGCGCTTTTTCCCAATAAATCCTTTATAGAATATAATTTTCAGTTTTTTTTTTAGATTTATGTGTTAAAATGTTATCTAAAACGGGTGGACGAAGGCAGTGTTGAATTTATGTTATAGTGGTTCGAAAAGGGAAAGTACCACCCCAGGATTTTGAAATTTAACAAAATAATATTTTTTCTCTGATTTTAATAAACGCATTAAATTTACTCTTTGCGAGAAATTTAAAAGAATTAAATACTAAGAGAAAGTGCTGCTATGAATTTTCTTCCAATTCAGGGAGGGGGGGGGGAGCTTTTTCCCTTTAAGTCTACCATGTAAATTACTTGATATTATTTTTAATATTATGTGTTTAAAAATTATCTCAAACGTGTTGAAGGGGCAGTGTTTAATTCAGGTGGCCGTGACACAGCACTCCTCCCCCTAGCTTTTGAAATTTAATAAACAAAATTTTATTTTTCTCCCATTTCTAAAAATATAGAATATTTATAATTTACAGGTAACTAAAAATAATTTAACAGTAAGCGGAAGGTCAGTTTAAAATTTTCCGTAGAGGGGGGGGGGGGGCGTACTCTTCTATATCCGCTTTGGAAATTAATTTTTAGTTATGTTTCTTTTGATGTATAGGTGATAAAATCCAATCTCAAATGGGCGGTTTAAGATAGTATTGGAGTATAGTTACAGCCCCTCCCCTCGGATTTTAGATTTTAATGAACAAAAATTTCTTTTCTCCGTTTTTTAAAGACAAACTGCATTTTTTTCGAGTAAGTTAGAATATTTAAATTCTAAGAAACAGAAGAAAAAAATAATTTTATGGGCGGCGAGGTGGGGAGGGCTCCCTAGAAGACTCTCACAGAAGTTAAATTCCTCATAGAATTTAACGCAGCCAAATAGAAGTTAATTAAAAAAAAATAGAAGTTATATTTTACATCTTGCAAAATCGCAATGTACAGTTAAACCTCCATAACGCAAACTCCTGAATATTCCGTTAAGGGGAGAGGGCTTATGTGATTCATTAATCCTCCCTCGTATTTGAAATTTAACTAATTTTTTTCTCCGATTTTGAAAAACAAATTGGAATTTAATATTTTCTCTTAGATTAAAATAAAAGAGAAAGAAAGAATTTTCCGTTAGGGGGACGGGGGGACGGAGGAGGAAGAGAGCTATTGTCTCTCCCCAGATTTGAAAATTTAATTTATAATTAAAATTTCCTTTTCTTCTGTTTTAAAAACATAGTCAAATTTATACTTTTCGAGTAACTAAAAAAAAAAAAAATAAACAGTTGATGCTTGCAAGCATTAACAAGCACACAATGCTTCATTGAGGTACCTAACTCGCCTATACTGGGAAGAGGTTTGTGTAACAAATTAGCACATCTTAGTGGCACATAGTACTTCATACTATTTTCTATCAAAGCTGGTTTCATAGCATATTATGCGGGCAAGCATAAAAAAGCATATAATAGCACGTTAAGATACCTACATCTCCATGCTTTGAAAGAAGCTTAAACAGCAAATAAGCAAGAATGCTATTTCTCAATAAGCTGGCTGCATAGCAAATTATGCCGGCAAGCATAAAAAAGAATATAATAGCCCGTTAAGGTACCTACCTCTCCATGCTTTAGAAGAAGCTTAAACAGCAAATAAGCATAACATGCTTGCACATAGCTTGTCATGCTATTTCTCCCTAAGCTGGCTGCATAGCATATTACGCTGGCAAGCATAAAAAAGCATATAATAGCATGAGAATTTTGCAAACAAAGCAATACATAGCAATAACTAGCAAATTTTTGATGCTGGTACTAGCAAGAATTTTGACCTGGGTAATACAGTACACCAACGCTCACCGACACTACTACCTCCATTTTCAAGTCGAGGCCATTTGTACGAATTCAAAGACCATCATTTTCCCAAGTAGATGAACGTTCCTTTCCCCACTAAATTCCAAGAAAACCTGTTATTACGCACCATGTATGTTTATAATGTATCCCTTTCTCCATATCCATAACATACAAGTCAAAATACAGAACAAAATACAAAACTGTTTTATGGGGGAGGGGGGTGGCATGATCTTCTGAACTTTCTAAAAACACTCTTGAGAAGAATCACCGTTTCAAAGATTCTATATCTTCAACATCACTTTTGAATATAAAGAAGAGAGAAAAACGTGATAGTTTTACAAGTACAGCTGCTTAACGATAAAAACTGCTACAAGAAAATATAATTCGGTTTTTACTATATATTTTTTTCATATAGGAAATTATCTTGAGGAAAATAAGTACTATTATCACCACTAAAGCTTCTAAAAGAGACATTTCACCCAAAAAATATACCTGACATAAACAACAAATTAATGGCATAATTTTTCTCAGTCGTAATAGCAATTATTGCAATTCAAAAAGTATGGTTCAACATAATCTGTACACTTTATTTATGTACATAATAAATAAGTGATGAATAAAAAAAATATATATATATGAAAATTTAATGAATCATGTGAATCAATGAAATCGTGTTTAATAAAAAACTATAGACTTAGAGTTTCCAAAAGGCAAAATTCCTGGATATAGAACTGTAAAATTGTTACAAGTCAATGAGTCAAACGATTGAGCCACACAATTGAGCCATATAATTGAGCCACAAATAAATCACTAGAGCTCGGCAACTCGAGTAGCAAGAATCACTTAGAAGTTAAGTAATTCATTTATTCCTTTGCGTTTGAAAAATATTTAGATAATATGCCAGAAAATTTCCGTTGTTGAGCAGTAAATTTCAGAAACCCCTTAAGTACAGATGAAACAGTACCGAAGAACTAGCGATAATAAACAATTAAATAATAATAAAAAAAAAACTTTGTATGGAAAACCTTCACAGAAAACAAAATACCACACAGAGCACGTTTCAGACTGTAATTTTTAACAAACCGTCCTCTGCAAAAGTAAACACGTGTCTGTAAGGTGGCGAGGTCACAAATGAAAAGTAAGGATAGAGAGGAGAGCTTACAAAAAATTCGATAGATGGCTCTAAATGAAAGATGCTAAAAGGAAATAAACTATGCTGCTGTTCAATCCTCTAAGAACAGTTAATATATAACAAAAACGTAATTTTTTGATAATACAAATTAGTTCACCTATATTTCCTCACCTGTTGGGACTCTTGAGAGAAGATATTATTATAATTTTTTTTTACTTTGAGTTAAAAAAAAAGAGGCAATAAATGTAACATCTACTCTACAAAAATAAGGTCAAGTGCGAGTATTACTCGCGCTCAGGGGGTTTCGTACAATAAATATATGAATTATTAACTGTATTATAACAAAAACATTCCTAAAAGAATAATAAAACTTTATAAAAAACTGTACAACGTAGGGTTTGGTATAATTGTATATATACAAGATATGTATGAATGAGCATACCGTAAAAGATCAAAGACATATGAATCATAAATAATATCAAATATTGCTATTCTGTATAACTCTTATTTAAATCTTATCTTTATCTCTTTATGATGAATTTAATTCGGCACTGATAATAAAAGTAGTGCATATTTAAACTTTATTTGGTACTTAATAAAACTAAATTCAGCGTCGTAATAATCTTTCCTTTTTACAGTATAGCTAAAACAAAACCCTTGTTCAGAGTTTAAACTTGGCATGTTAACCAGCTTCGAAAGGAGGTAGCAAAAAGCACCGCCGCCTTGGTCCGTGCCACGTTTTTTCAGATAGGTTTTTAATTAACTTTTAAAAACACGGGAGGCGAATTGAGAAATCTACGCAATGAAAGCTAGTGGCGAATCCCAAAGTATTTACGTAATTAATTCTATTTAAATTAGTCTGGTTTTAACAATTTGACGTTTATTGCTTTTATACTACTACTGGACATTGTATTACGCAAATGTTTCATTAAAAATTGTTACCTAGGCTTTAAAAGCCGATTGTGCATAGAGTGCGCCGCCCCTGTCGTTCTGTATTTCCAAACCGTCCATGTCTTTAAGGATTAATATCTTGGCTAATTACCGACGATTTTTTTCAAAAATCATTATCAACAATGTTTTCATACTTCTGCTACGATAGTTACCTCCAAAGCTCCTCAACCCCTTTGCTGAATGCCCGCAAATCGAAATTTGTGTGTAACGGGATAATGCTCTTTTCTAAAGAAACTATGCAACGTAGGGTAATCGCTATAATTTTCCTGCAAGTTTTAAATTAACGCTACTACCTCTAATTTTTACATAATTTTAATTTCAATAGATTCAGTAAGAGATGGGGGGGGTATATTTTTGCACTAAGTTTTCGACGATATCTCTGAAAATTTAATAATTAAAATTAAAAGAAATGCATTTTCGATTTCAGCGTAATTAGTGCTTTCACACGATACCTCACACAATATACAAAGAAAAGATTTTTTTCAAGTAATGTAATTAGCCCCTCTACAATTTTCTTAAAAACTATTAGTAATTATTTTATAATCTGTAACTATGCGGCCCAATGCCCCCCCCCCCCCAATTTCCCCCAATTTGAACTTTCCACGTTCCATAGTTTACGAGTAAAATGGCTATGACAGTTAGACAGACAGACACAGGAGTGATCTTATAACGGTTACGCTTTTACTTTTTAAGTACTGAACCCTGAAAAAGACAAAAGTTTTTAATTTAGGAAAATATAAAAATGCCACAAACGAAAATATGCCTATTTTCATGTTACCCATAATTCCGAAGAAAATTCGAAATTTCAAGAAGAATTTATAAAAACAAAGTTTATACGTCTACCACTGGTTGTTGTAAGCGTCTCTGACTGGATTTTATAGCGTATTAATCAGTTTTCTCAAACCAGCATATCAATTTTTATGTTGCTATTATAGCCTATTAAACATTTTAAACTGTTTAACCCTTTATCTACTGATGGTACTTATAAGTACCATTAAAATAACTTGTTATACAATTCATTTAATACTTCGACTAATTGTAATACAGTTTAGAATGAATTATAGATACATTATTTTATCTTGTTCCAAAGCATTATTGGTGACACAAAACAAAAGTATTTTTAATTTCTGTTTTGCCTTTGCATCTTTTCAGATTTCTTGGCGTTGGGCAGGGGAGGGGGAGGGGGGGGGGTAATTTTTCAGTTTGAAAATATTTCTATTGCAAGAACATTATATTCGTACATTTCCTCATTCTGCAAAATTCTAAGAAAAATATTTAAAATAAAAGATTTGAGTGGGGTTATAAATATTGCACAAAATCCCTATAAATTCAAATTTAATTAATCCTTCTAAATCCTGCAATCCTTCTAAGATCCTTCTAAAATGTATTAAATGAGTATGTAAATCTTCTAATGTAGATTAAACAATTCACAAAAAATGCTTTAGAAGATAAAATTTTCATGAATTCGTAATTCAGTACATAAAGGTTTAATTGAATTTCTACATGCAACAGTAACAAATATATATATATATATATATATATATATATACATATATATATATATATATTTATGTTAAATCTACTGCTATTAATTTATCATGTTTTTCTGTAAAACATGTTTGTTGATCATGAAAATGATTACTTATAATCCATAGCATCCGAAAAACGTATATTTCAGATTTAGAAAACTGAGAAATAGTCTATAAAATCTACTCTAAAATTTTACGAAAATCAGTGGCAACAAATGAGATTTTCCTTTTATTAAGGCGGTCCGGGACAAATTCGGGCGGTAAAAGGCGGTCCGGGTAAAACTTTCTTAATTTATTTTTATTACATTAAACATTTCTCTGTTTTTTTCTCCTTAAAATGAAGTTTAAATCATGTTTCTATCTTAATTGGAATAGATAATATTCATTTTTAAACTTTTGGTTTGTTTTAAAAATTTAGCTTTCCAGCGATTGTTCTCATGAAAACGGCTTTTTAGGAAAATGCGTTTTTCTTCATGATGGGTTTTTTCACCATTTCTCGTATTTAAATTTTTATAAGTCAGGAACCATTAAAGATAAATGGTTCAAATTTGAAACAAGCATTTTTCAATTGTTTTACTTTAATTTTTATTCAGCAAATTAGAAAAAAAAATTACTTTTGAAAATATTTTTTTCTTTTTTTGTTACGTCATTTTTTTTTTTTCAAAATTTTTTTTTCAATATTTTTGAAATTCATGATTTGAAATTTGATAATTTGAAATTCTACAAATAATATTTCTAGTTATAACGATTTTAAACTACCCCAAATTTTTAATAAAATTTAAATTTAATTTTTTTAAATTATGAGAACTTTTATCATGTGATTTTATTTGCAAATGATATGGTTAAATAATCACAAAAAATTTCGGAATTTTAACTCAATAAATAAAAATTATTTGAAAATGTGTCCCGGACAAACTTAATCTCATATTGGTTTCTGAAGAATCATGGATAACGAGAAAGAGGTTAATACATATATTTTCTTTTATGGTATTTTAACGTAAAATTTGTCTTTTTTTACATTTTACATAGTTTCGTTTAAGGATTACACATTGCTTAAAGAATTGAAAAATGTTTTAAATTAGCCACCCTTGGCGACCGGTTTGGTTTTCTTTAAATGTTTGCTAAACATTGTATCGGGATAATTTTATCCGTAATTTAATTTATTTCCTAAATCCTTCGCCAAATCGGAGATTTTGCCAGATAAATTAAAAACTCGGTATCTTTACAATAGCCGAGCTCATGTGATAAATCGCCCAAAATTATTCCCGTGACAATTTATCGTATTTTATTTATTTCATTTAAAATATAATCCTTTTACTCATTTTATTTAAAATACAGACTTCTAATTCAAAACTGAAACATTAAAATTCGTGACTATTTTTGTAGGAAAAATAAAAGAAAAGTAATAAGTAATAATAAAAACCTAGATTTTTAATTTTAACGTCAAAGCATTGTTTTAATTTACCATGCGAAAAAAAAAAAAAAAATGGTAGTGGCAAGTTAATAAATGCTATTGGCGAGATTTCCGTTAGGCTGGGATAAAAGAGCAAACTTCAAGTTCAAAAACTCTTTTCGATCAAGGCAATTTTATGTTTTTTTTTTTTTTTTAAATTACATTAAAAATTGACGCTTTGCCATTAAAAAGCCAAGCGGTCAGTCCGTAATTTTTTTACGACAGTCACATGAAATGGACTATAATAGATTCTCATCCCTGTCTGTTTTATTCCTTATTTTCGAGCTGCCGCCGTCAGTTTTTTGAAAAAAACCAAGAAAACTTACCGACGAATTAAAAGAAAATTGATTCAGATGTAGAAAAATATTCTACATTCATTGTCATCATTTTTATTGTCACAAACCACTCTTTCTTATTGCCAAAAGAGAAATAACCGCTTTTTCGCCGCCCCGTACCTTAGCGTTTTATAGATATGGATCCCGTCAAATATAGTATCTCCATTGTTTAAAGTTATAAACATACGTATTTTACACACAAATAACCTTCACAAGGTAGTATAGCATTTTTAAACATTTTAATTTCTTAAAGGAACTGTTTTACGCTTAAGTAATAAAGAACGATAAAAATGTCTAGCTTTATTTCCTTAAATATGTCACCGCTAACTAAAATTGAAAATTCAACCTAAAATAAGGATACATGTTGTGTTTCATTACACATTACTTGATTAAAATTTTATTAGTTTTGCAAGGGCTACAGAAGAATAATTACTGAATTATTTTCCTATTTCCAGAAGACGCGTCTTTGCAATCTCGTCTGAAGTCAAATGATACAGAGATCTTATGCACTGAATTTATAAGCCCATCAAAATTCAGTTCCTGATTGCATAAAGCTGCAGATTACACTTCAAAATTTTAACAATTGATTTGTCAGAAGGATAAAAATTATTATTTTTGTCTCTAGCATCAAAAGCGATAGACTTTATATAAAATATTACGAGCAATTATTTTGTTTCACTGAATTTAATTATAAGAATGTGTGTTTTTTTTCATTTATGAAATATGTTAAAAAAAGCTTATAAAATGTTCATCATATACTCTAAATTATTTATACTTATTAAATACCAAAAATATTTTTACATAACATTTATCAGATCAATGAAAACATTTTTAAAACAAAAGCGTGGTCTGATTTACTTTTATAAATACTTGCACTTTTCATATAATATTTTATCAATTTTTATTCATGGATTTCAGGTGCGATTGTCTTATAAAACTGAAATAGGTAATTATTTACATAATAAAACTTGTACCATTTTTCGGTAGTCTTTTATGTAAGAATTTCTAGAAGAATGCTTTTACCCTCAAAAATTCAATGATCAAAGACTCAATGATAATAATTTTCCTGATTTCTTCTATATGTCCCGGAATTACTTTCAGCTATCGAACATTCAGATTAAGTATAAAGCAAGATTACAAACTCTGTTTGATCACGTATTACTTGATAAAAATTTTATTAGTGTTACAAGTACTGCTAAAAACTAATTATTGCATTTTTTCCCTTTTTCCTATGGCACTTCTTTGCAGGTTCGTTAGACTTCAAATGATATGAGATCTTACATACTGTGTTTGAAAGTTCATCAATATATAGTTCTTGATTGTATAAAGCATAGCAACAAACTACATGAATTTAAGTAATTGGCTAAGAAAGAATAAGGGGTATTATTGTTGTCTGCTTTGTATATCATATATTATATATCCTTTATAAGAAATTAATGAGTAAAATCAAATGTACTTTGTCCAAATTAATGTACATGTATGATCTTTTTATTTATGCTTTGTGTGGTATTTAAGAAAGTAATGTTTACAATTATTATTAATATTTGTTAAAAGATAAACTAAAAATATGTTTGAATATATTTAAAAGAAAAAAAATAATCAAAACCTGACTTATTTGAGTTGCGAAAGAAAAACAATTCCAGAATTATGCTTTATGCTTCTTTAAATATGTCTCTGCTACCTAACATTCCCTGTTAAAGCTAACATAAAAATAGAAATTGTGTTTCATTACATATTACTTGATGATAATGTTATTAGTTTCACAAGGGCTATGGAAAACTATTATTGGATTATATATCCTATTGGACCTATATCCAGGAGACTGTTCTTCGCAGTTCTGGCAGGATTCAAATGATATGACGAATTTAATCACTGAATTAATCACTGAATTTTTAAGCTCATCAAAATGCATTTTCTGATTGCATAATGCTCAGGATCGCTCTGGGCATATTTTAACAATTGTATTGTCAAAAGGATATGAAGGATTATTTCTTTCTCTAGCATCAAATGTGATAGACGTTGTATAAAATAAGAGCATCTTAGTCTTGTTTCACTGAATTTAATTTTGATAATTTTATCTTTTATTTTGTTAAATTTATAGTATGTAACATTATGAAATATACATTAAAAATTCTAAAATATTAATACTCATTAAATATCAAAATTATTTGTTCATAACATTTAAAAAGGTAAAGAAAATTTGTATTTAAAACAGAAGACTCAAGTTGTCTAATTTTCTTTTATAAATACATGCACTTTCCAGATAATATTATATGTAAATTTTTTATCATGGATTTCAGATGCGATTATCTTATGAAACGAAAACATATGCTACATTTATATAATACATCTCGTATTACATCCATTTTCAACATTTTTCTATAGACTTTTTAGTTACAATTTCTGGAAAATTGCTTTTATCTTCAAAGATTAAAAGAATGAAAATAATTTTCCTGATTTCTGCTATATTTCCCCAAAATAATTTCAGCTATCAAATGTTCAAAATTAACCTTAAAGCAAGATTCCAATATGTATTTGATCACATACTGCTTGATAACAATTTTATTAGGCTTACAAGCTATATACAAAACTAATTATTGCATTTTCCCTATTTTTTATGGCACTTCTTTGCAGTTGGAATAGACTTCAAATGACATGATATCTTATATTCTGAATTTGAAAGTTCATCCATGTATAGTTGTTGATTGTATAAAGTTTCGCAACAAACTACACGAATTTCAGTAATTGATATGTAAACAAGTTTGAGGAGTATTATTGATGTTTGCTTTCTGTATCGTGTACTATATATAGAATTTATAAGAAATTAATGACTATCTCAAATATACTTAGTTCAAATTAATGTACGCGTAAGATCTTTTTATTTATGTTTTGTATGTTATTTAAGAAAATAATATGTACAATTATTAATCATATTTCCTACAGGATAAACTAAAAATATGTTTGAATATATTTAAAAGAAATAAAACAATAATTTTCAAATTGACTTCTGTGACTTGCGAACGATAAAAATGTCTAGAATTATTCTTTATGCATCTTTAAATATGTATCTTCTTCCTAACATTCAAGATTAAACCTAAAGTAAGGATACAAATTGTATTTCATTAGATATTATATACACAATATTCACTTGATTGATTAAAATTTTATTATTTTCTCAATGGCAAGAAGAATGTACTAATTATAGAATTACTTTCCTATTTCCAGAAGTCGCGTCTTTGCAGTTTCGGCGGGAGTCAAATGATATGGGGATCTTATTCACTGAGTTTATAAGCTCTTCAAAATCCAGCTCCTGATTGCATAAAGTTACAGATAACACTGCAAAAATTTTAACAATTGAATTGTCAAAAGGATAAGAAGGATTATTTCTGTCTGTAGTATCAAAAGCGATAGACTTTGTATAAAATATTAAGAGCAAATGTATTTTGTTTTACTGAATTTAATTATAATAATGTGATTTATTCATTTAGGAAATGTGTTGTATCTAACCTTATAAAATGTTCATTACGTACTCTAAAATATTAATATTTAATAATTATCAGAAATATGTTTACGTAACATTTATCAGATAAAAGAAACTTATATTTAAAACAAAAGCGTGGACTGATTTACTTTTATAAATACTTGCACTTTTCATATAATATTATATCAATTTTTATTCATGAATTTCAGGTGAGATTGTCTTATAAAACTGAAATAGGTGATTATTTACATAATACAACTCGTATTATATACTTTTTTCAACATTTCTCTATATACTTTTATGTAAGAATTTCTAGAAGAATGCTTTTACCCTGAAAGATTCAATGATCAAAGACTCAATGCTAATAAATTTCCCGATTTCTTCTATATGTCCCGAAATTACTTTCAGATATCGAACATTCAGATTAAGTATAAAACAAGATTACAAACTCTGTTTCATCACATATTGCTTGATAACAATTTTATTAGTCTTACAAGCACTACTAAAAATTAATTATAGCATTTTCCCTATTTCATATGGCACTTCTTTGCAGTTTCGTTAGACTTCAAATAATATGAGATCTTACATACTGAGTTTGAAAGTTCATGAATATATAGTTCTGATCGTACAAAGCTTAGCAACAAACTACATGAATTTCAGTAATTGACATGTAAAAAAGAATAAGGATTATTATTGTTGCCTGCTTCGTATATCAAATACTGTATATCATTTATAAGAAAGTAATGACTAAAATCATCAAACGTACTTTGTTTAAATTAATGTACATGTATGATCTTTTTATTTATGTTTTGTGTGGTATTTAAGAAAAGAAAATGTACAATTATTGCTAATATTTTTTAAAGGGGAAACTAAAAGTATGTTTGAATATATTTAAAAGAAAAAAAAATTCTTTAATAGTCAAAGCCTGGTTTATGTGACTTGTGAACGGCACAAATTTCTTGAATTATACCTTTTCCTTATTTAAATAGGTCTCCGCTACCTAACATTCAAGATTAAACCTAAAGTAAGGATAGAAATTTCGTTTCATTACATATTACTTGATTAAAATTTTATTAGTTTCACAAGAGCTTATGGAAGACTAATTATTGAAATATTTTCCTATTTCCTGAAGACGCGTCCTTGCAGTTTTGGGCAGGAATCAAATGATATTGTGATCTTATGAACTTAATTTATAAGCTCATCAAAATGCAGTTCCTGATTGCATAAAACTGCGAATCGCACTAGACAAATTTTAACATTTGAATTGTCAAAAGGATAAGAAGGATTATTTATGTATGTAGTATCAAAAGCGATAGATTGTGTATAAAATATTAAGAACAAGTCTGAATTTAATTATAACAATGTATTTTTTTTCATTTATGAAATGACTTGTGTGTAACATTATAAAATATGCATTAAGTGCTCTAAAATATTAATATTTACTAAATAAAAAAAAATCACATAATATTTAAGAAAGAAAAAAATTATAATTAAAAGAAAAGATTTAATTGTCTTTTTTGCATTTATAAATACATGCAATTTTCACGTAACATTTTATGCAAATGTTTTATTCATGGATTTCAGACGCGATTGTCTTATATATTGAATTTTTATTGTGAAATCACGGCAGTTAAATAACTGAGCTTCTCTTCATGAATTATATTTAGAAAATAACGTTTTCCCTTTTAACATCTTCACAAAAAAGGAGAAAGATAAAATTGGCATGCTCCTACCTTTATTTTCAGCGTTGATTGAATCCGCGTAAGGTAATCCAACCTGCTATAAAAATCCAAAGTGAATCAGCATGAAAATATTCCACTCAGTAACAAAAGAGGGCACAGGATCACAGGACTACACTATTTAATTAAATGAAGATAGATAAAGTTAAAATTAAATTTACATTCAAAGTTATATATTTAATTAACACATTATTTCTTTAAGGTTTTTCAGAGCGCAGACACACTGCGTGTTTTGTTTAGGGCATATATTTAGAGACTGACTAAAAAAGGAAGAAAAGTTTTCAGTTCATTAGTCTTTCTTATTGCATCTCGTTGTGCAACACTTTTATGTATACCAGATGTTGAAAATTCCTTTTTTTTTCTCTCTCTGCACGGGAAAAGAGGGAAATGGGTAGTTGCTCTTCACTCAGATAAAATAAGATTTCATCTATCAAATGCAATCTTGAAACACAGCTGTAATTATTTCACCATGTCTTGCAATTTCGGTAAATCATTATTCAATTTCTAACACCCCTGCTTGATTTCTGAAGTTGCAATAGTTCTTAAGTTCAAGTTGTCTCTGTGTTTGATAAAGTCAGGTTTGGGAAGGGGCTTCGTAAAGATGTATGCAGTCATTTCCTTACTGGGACAATATTCTAATTCTATGATTCCCTTCTCTCGTAAATCTTTAATTGAATTAAATTTGATATCCACGTGCTTTGTTTTTGAATGATGTTTATAATTTTGAGTCATCTTGATGCATGACACATTATCCTCATACAGAATAATTGGTAGGTTTTGGTTTAAATCTAGATCCTTTAACAGCTTTATCAACCATATGGTTTCTTGTGCTGATGTGGCTGCGGAAATATACTCAGCCTCAGCAGATGATAATGCAACTGAGTTTTGCTTTTTTGTTGACCAGGAAATCGCTGCATTTCCTAATTTACTTAAATTTCCTGTGGTTGATTTTCGATCACTTTTATCTCCTGCCCAATCTGAATCTGCAAATGTCGTCAGAATCGGATCATATTCGTTGCTTATAACTAATTTTAATTCTTGTGTTGTTTTTAAATATCTTATAACCCTCTTGACTGCCCTCCAGTCTTTTTCTCTTGGTTTCTCATTTCTGCGACTAAGGATGTTAATAGCCGCTGAAATATCTGGACGAGTTATCGTAGCTATGTATAGCAATGCCCCTATGGCTTGTCTATACTTATGATTATTAGGTAGTAAATTTTCATCGTCATCTAAGTTTAAGTAACCTGCCTCCATCGGAGTATCACAAGGTTTAGAGTCCTTTAAATTAAATTTTTCAATCAGTTCTTTTATTTTATTTTCCTGATCGAGTGCATAAGTTCCTTCTTTAATTCTTTTTATGTTTATGCCTAAGTAGTAATTTACCATACCTAAATTTTTCACTTCGTATTCTTTACTAAGTTGTTTCATTATTTCATTTATTTCCTTAGTATCTCCTGAAATTAACAGATCGTCGACATAAATGATGATATAAGTTTTATTTCCGTTAGTTTCTCGTGTGAAGAGACATGGATCAGCGGTGCTTTGCACAAAACCTAGTTTGTTTAAACTTTCAGCTATTTTAATATTCCATGCTCTTGCTGCTTGTTTTAGGCCATATATAGCCTTTCTTAGCTTACATACTTTATTTTCTTCACCCGGTTTAATATGTCCTTCTGGTTGCGACATATAAACAACTTCTTCTAAATTTCCATGGAGAAACGCGGTTTTAATATCTAAATGGTTTACATTTAAGTTTTTGTGAGCTGCACACGCTAGAAATGCTCTTAGCGTTGTATAGGCTACTACTGGTGCAAAGGTTTCATAATAGTCACTACCAAATTTTTGAGAAAAGCCTTTCGCTACCAAACGCGCTTTGTATTTATTAATTTCTCCATTTGAATTATATTTAACCGTAAAAACCCACTTATTTCCAATTACTTTTACGCCTGGTGGAGGATCAACTAGATCCCAGGTGTTATTTTTTATTAATGAAGCAATTTCTTCACTAGTTGCTTCGTACCATTGGTTTTTCTCATGTGGATTGTTTAGATTTTTAATATCTTCGAAATTTTTCGGCTCTATAATTTTATTTTCTTTAGTAATGTATGCGAGTCTGTCTGGTGGAACACCTCTATTCGATCTTTGTGATCTTCTAGGTTCATTTGTTGTATTTTCCTCACTGTCTGTTTGTTTTTCTTCCTGCATACTTATTATAATTTCTGAGGAATTTTCCCCTGCTTTTTCGGGTTGTTTCTGAACTTCGCTATCATTTTTCAGATTTAAATTTGGTGTTGTGTTTGAACTAAAGTTTTCTAGAAATCTGACGGTTCTTGCTCGTATAATTTTATTATTACCAGTATAGATCCTATAACTTTTAGATCTATTGTCGTAACCGACAAAAATTCCTTCAATCGCTTTATCTTCAAGTTTTCCTCTTTGGGATTTGTCGAGATAAGCGTAAGCTTTGCAGCCAAACATTCTAATGTTGCTTAAATCCGGTATTTTGTTTGTCCATAATTGGTATGGAGTAGAATTGTGAGCTTTCGTGGGGAGTCGATTAGTTAAGTATACCGCTGTATTTAGAGCTTCACCCCAAAACTTCTGAGGTAGTTTCGCTTCCGATAACAGGCATCGCGTCATTTCAACTAGTGTACGATTCTTCCTCTCCGAAACACCGTTTTGAGCTGGAGAATTTGGCACGGTTAGCTGATGGTGTATACCTGCTTCTTTTAAGTAATTTTCTATCTCATCACTGGTATATTCCCCGCCGTTGTCAGTTCTTAATTCCTTTATATTGCGACCGAATTTATTTTTCGTTATAGCTACGTACTCTTTTAGTTTAGTGATGACTTCACTTTTCTTTGATAAAAGAAATACCATTGTAAATCTACTGAAATCATCAGTAAATGTGAGAAAGAATTTCTTTCCTCCCATACTTCCTGTTGGCATCGGGCCACATACATCAGAATGAACCAAATCGAGAATTTTACTAGCTTTGTTTGTAGCTTGTTTAGGATACGAAGCATTTGTTAATTTACATTTTATGCAACTTTCGCATATTACTTCATGTTTACAATTTTCCATATTAAAACCTGTTGCTAAACTTTTAGTTTGCAGTTGCTTTAAAGCATTTATATCTCTGTGTCCGAATCTCCTATGCATGAGTTCAATACAGTTTTTATTCTTGCATTGATGCGCTAAATTCGCATAGTTTACTTGTTTATGTTTGTAAAGGTCTACTTCATATAAATTACCTTTAATTTTCCCTTCTATAAAGGTTATGCCGTTTTGGATTAATTTACAGGTTTCGTTTTCAAAAATGAGTTTACACCCATGCTTCACTGCTTTATTAACAGACATTAAATTTGACTGTATTTCTGGCACGTACAAAACTTCATTTAAAGTAATGTCGTTTGATTGTGTTTGTAATTTTATTGTGCCTGTCCCGTGTGAAGCAAGAATTTTTCCGTTTGCAATCGTGACTGTGTTCTTATTATTTGTATCAATGTCACTGAATAGGTTTATGTCGTTACAAAGGTGTGAAGAGCTCCCTGAATCAATTATCCAGGTAGATTTATTTTCAATGTTCGCGTAAAAGGAACAATTGTTTTGAGACACCTTTGTATCTAAAGTGGTTTTGTTTTCTTTGCTACTATTCCCCAGAGTCTGTGTGTTTGTTAGTACTTCTACTTCCGGAGTGATTTTGTTCGTTTCAGAACATAATGCAGCATTCTGTCTCCCTTTATTCATTGTTTGGTTTTTAGAATTTGAATTTTTATTCTTAAGGAACCAACAATTTAATTTTATGTGATTTCGTCTTTTACAATATGTACAAAACATATTTTGTTCTTGTTTGCGATATTGTGGTTTAGTATTAATTTTTTCTGCTTTGTACGCATTTTCGCGCGACGTATTATTCGAGCTATCTTGTCTCCTTTGATACTCATCGGTCAATTTTCCTTTTATAAATTCAGAGTTTAACTCCTCTTCATTTCTCGCTTCAAGTGCGATAATCAAAGTATCATAACTCGGTGGGAGGGAGCATAAAAGTAACGCGGATAAATGCGTGTCCTTAATTTCTTCCCCTATCGCCTTTAATCTGTCGGCTGTTTCTAGTATTTTTACGATATGACTTATCATATCTCCGTTTTCCCCGAGTTTTATACTGTATAACTTTCTGAGTAAATATAATTTGCTCGAAAGGTTTGCGCGCTCGTGTATAGTTTTTAAAACATTCCAAGTTGTCTTGGCTGTCGTTTCATTTTTCACATAAATAAGTTGTGAGTCTTCTAAAGTTAATATAATTGTAGCCCTAGCACGATTATCTCGCTTAGTCCACTCAGTAGTTAGTGGTGTTGGGGGTCATCCTGTGTATAATTAAATAAATCTTCCCTCATTAGGAGCATCTGGGTTTTAAAACTCCATTGGGCATAGTTATGCGGATTTAATTTTTCGATATTAAAAGTTTCTTTTAGGGAGGAGGCCATTGTTTTATCTTTAAAAGGTTTCTTTTATTTTAGTTTCTTAACTTTCAAGAGTTTTCGTTTATTTTCATTTATTGTCACAATAGTTTAAATAGAAGAGAGCGGTAACTTGCCGTGTTCACAGCCTTCAGTCAGTCTCATAATCTATTGAATTTTTATTGTGAAATCACGGCAGTTAAATAACTGAGCTTCTCTTCATGAATTATATTTAGAAAATAATGTTTTCCCTTTTAACATCTTCACAAAAAAGGAGAAAGATAAAATTGGCATGCTCCTACCTTTATTTTCAGCGTTGATTGAATCCGCGTAAGGTAATCCAACCTGCTATAAAAATCCAAAGTGAATCAGCATGAAAATATTCCACTCAGTAACAAAAGAGGGCACAGGATCACAGGACTACACTATTTAATTAAATGAAGATAGATAAAGTTAAAATTAAATTTACATTCAAAGTTATATATTTAATTAACACATTATTTCTTTAAGGTTTTTCAGAGCGCAGACACACTGCGTGTTTTGCTTAGGGCATATATTTAGAGACTGACTAAAAAAGGAAGAAAAGTTTTCAGTTCATTAGTCTTTCTTATTGCATCTCGTTGTGCAACACTTTTATGTATACCAGATGTTGGAAATTCCTTTTTTTTCTCTCTCTGCACGGGAAAAGAGGGAAATGGGTAGTTGCTCTTCACTCAGATAAAATAAGATTTCATCTATCAAATGCAATCTTGAAACACAGCTGTAATTATTTCACCATGTCTTGCAATTTCGGTAAATCATTATTCAATTTCTAACATTATACAACTTAAATATATGTATTTATATAATATAACTAGCATTATATTCTTTTTTCAACATGTTTCTATAGCCTTCTATGTTAGAATTTCTTGTAGAATTCTATACACTCTAAGATTCAAAGAGTGCTAATAATTTTCCTGATTTCACCTATATTTCCTCAAATTACTTTCAACTACCGGAATTTCAAGATTAACTATAAAGCAGGATTACAAACTTTGTTTCATCACATGTTGCTTGATAAAATTTTTATTAGCCTTACATGCACTGCTGACACTAATTATTGCACATTTTTCCCCCCTGATTCCTAAGGAACTTTTTTGCAACTTCGTTAGACTTCAAATGACATGAGATCTTATATTCTGAATTTAAAAGTTCATCCATATACAGTTCTTGATTATATAAAGCTTCGCAACAAACAACGGGAATTCCTGTAAATGACATGTAAAAAATAATGAGGAGTGTTATTGTTGTCTCTTTACTATACCAAACACGATATATCCTTTATAAGAAATTAATGAATAGGATCAAATGTACTTTGTTTAAATTATTGTACATGTAAGATCTTTTTAAATTATATTTTGCGCGTTATTTAAGAAAATAATATGTACAGTCGTGGAAAAAAAAAAAGTAAACACCCCCTACTAACTCCGCAACAAATTATCGTAGAAAAACGTTACTGGTACCGAACGATTTTAAATAAAGTCTACTTTTAAATGATGTATATAAAATTTGCTTAGGAAGGCATCTACATATTAAAACGAACCATAACTTCATTTTTTTCAATGGCAATACCCAATTCTGACAGCATAAATGAACTCTACACCCTTCAAAAAACCTAAAAACAAATTTTTATGCAATTCGTACCGTAAGTTTCCGAGAAATTAATTATTTTAAAACGAGCGTATTTTAAGGGCTGTATCCAAATTGAAGTTGGGTTCTCGATTGAAAACCGAGAGAGCCGCCTTCTTGATCAAAGATCCTTAAGCAGTCAAAGAAGTCTGTTAGATAACAAGGCAGCAGAGGAAATTTCAAAATATCTACTCACTTCAATCATCCTTAAACCATCATTTTGCAGCTTTTTAAGCATAATTTGAAAACTACTTGGAAGAAAATTGTGACATTTGGGATTTTCATAAAGCAGGACTTAATAAATCCAAATCCTTCAAAAAAATTGTAGGTTGCAATTCATAATTTTTTCGAATATTAATTTCATAATTCATAATTCATATCATAAAATTATAAGAATTGCAAATTCAGCGTATTTATGTTTGGGCACATTAGTTTTATTTCTAAACAAAAAATTAGCACATTAGGAGCATAATTTCAGAAGATATAAATAAAAATATGAAAATGTAATTTAACATTAGAAGCACTCAATTTTGAATGTTTATAATTCAAAAACTTATCATTCAAATTACTTGAAATTTGGTGTCTAGGCATATTTTGAACCGAAGATTTGAAATATCTAGTTAAAATTCGGTATAGCTGTTGAAAAAATGAGGTTTGGGTTCGTTTTAATATGTAGATGACCCCCTAAGCAAATTTTATATACGTCATTTAAAAGTAGACTTTATTTTAAATCGTTCGGTACCAGTAACTTTCTTCTACGATAATTTGTTGAAGAGTTAGTAGGGGGTGTTTACTTTTTTTTTTCCACGACTGTACAATTATTACTATTATTTCTTAAAAGACAAACAAAAAATACGTTTGAATACGATTAAAAGAGGAAAAAAAATAATTAAAAGTCAAAACCTGACTTATGTGACTTGTGAGTGATACAAATTTCTAGAATTATGCTTTATGCTTCTTTAAGTATATCTCCTCATACCTAACATTCCAGATTGAACCTTAAATAAGAATGGTAATTTTGTTTCATTTTATATTACGCGATTAAATTTTTATTAGTTTCACAAAGGCTAGTAATAATTGGCTAAGATTTTATTTATTAATTTTCCAATATCCTGAAGACCCGTCTGTGCAGTTTCGGCAGGATTCAAATGATATAATGATCTTATTCACTGAATTTATAAGCTCGTCAAAATGCATTTCCTGATTGCATAAAGCTCTGGATCATACTGCACAAGTTTTAACAAGTGAATGGTCAAAAGGATAAGAATGATAATTTCTGCCTGTATTATAAAAAGCGATAGACTTTGTATAAAATATTAAGAACAACTCTATCTTGTTTCACATGATTTAATTATAAGAATGTCTTCTTTTAAGATATAAAATGCCCTTGTATATAACATTATAAATTATACATTAAGTATTCTAAAATATTAATCTTTATTAAATATCAAAAATATTTTTTGTCAACATTTAAGGCATAAAAGAAAATTTATAATAAATAAGACGTAAACGGTGTATACGTTAAAAACACATAAACTTGATATATGGTACTTATAATCAAGAAGATTTTTCGAACTTACACAAATAAAATTAATCCCAAAGCATAATATCGACATTTCGAACTGCTTCCGAAGTCGTTTTCTGAGTCGAAAGCTTCCAGTCGAGTCTTGATCAATTATATGAATATAATATCAATGAATATATTAATATAATTGAACAACACTCGACAGGAAGCTTTCATCTCTTGTTTTTTTTCAGTATTTCCGAATCATACTTATCCCGAAGACGACTGCAGAAGCGGTTCGTAACGTTGATATTATGCTTTATCATTAATATTATTTCTAAAAGTTCATATAAAATTTTTCGTGTATGTATAATTGTGCAAGGTTATGTGTTTTTACAGTATACATTTTATTTTATTTTATGCCTAAGTGGAGCAAGATCGCCAGATCACTAGGATCTGGTGTAGACCTTATTTGCTCCACCCGGTAAGTTCCCCGACATGCGGGGATTCACTATATTATTGAGAGTTGATTGCCTTGTTTACTTTTATTAATACATGCACTTTTCAGATATCATTTTATCTACATTTTTTATTTGCGGATTTCAGGTGCGATTGCCTTATAAATCTTAAATATATATATACTCATATTTATATAATACAGTTCGTATTATTCCTTTTTTCAGCATTTTGGACTAGCCTGTTATGATAGAATTTCTGGAAGAATGCTTTTATCCTCAAAGGTACAAATAATGGTAACAATTTTCCTGATTTTTCCTATATTTCCCCAAATTACTTTTAGCTATCGAACATTCAAGTTTAATTATAGGGCGAGATTACAATTCCTCTTTAATATCATATTGCTTGATAACAATTTTATTAGTCAAGCAAGCACTGCTCAACACTAATTATTGCACTTTTAGGTAGCTTTCTTTACAAAAAAGCTACCTATTGCAGCCGTATATATATATATATATATATATCTGACCTATGTCACACTGTAACTCCCGTAATTATGAACCGATTTCGATGAAATTCGGTGTGTACATAGTACATACCAATGTCTCGACCGAGTTCGTTGGCCAGCTTCATCCGCCGTTTTGTTTCAAAATGGCGGCCATTTAAAATTTTTAAAAAATTTTAAAACTTGAAATTTGGTACCAAAAAATTAAAAATGGAAAAATATTTTTTTTTATGTATTTTACCTTTATACAAAGATTTCGGAGCAGTTTTTGTTTCGTCTATATCTTAAAAAATGGCTGAGTTATAGCATTTTGAATTTCTAGCGTGGCTGACATTTTGAAACGTCCTGAATTTTGTCACGCGATAAAAAACGTATTTATGAACCGATTTGGATGTAATTCAGTGTGTATATAGTACATACCAATCTCTCGACCGAGTTCGTTGGCCAGCTTCATCCGCCGTTTTGTTTCAAAATGGCGGCCATTAAAAATTTTTAAAAATTTTTAAAACTTGAAATGTGGTACCAAAAAATTAAAAATGGAAAAATATTTTTTTCTTATGTATTTTACCTTTATACAAAGATTCCGGAGCAGTTTTTGTTTCGTCTATATCTTAAAAAATGGCTGAGTTATAGCATTTTGAATTTCTAGCGTGGCTGACATTTTGAAACGTCCTGAATTTTGTCACGCGATAAAAGGCGTATTTATGAACCGATTTCGATGTAATTCAGTGTGTACATAGTACATACCAATCTCTCGACCGAGTTCGTTGGCCAGCTTCATCCGCCATTTTGTTTCAAAATGGCGGCCATTTAAAATGTTTTTAAAAATTTAAAATTTGAAGTGTGGTACCAAAAAATTGAAAATATAAAAATATTTTTTCTTATGTATTTGACCTTTATACAAAGATTTCGGAGCAGTTTTTGTTTCGTCTATATCTTAAAAAATGGCTGAGTTATAGCATTTTGAATTTCTAGCGTGGCTGACATTTTGAAACGTCCTTAATTTTGTCACGCGATAAAAGGCGTATTTATGAACCGATTTGGATGTAATTCAGTGTGTGCATAGTACATACCAATCTCTCGACCGAGTTCGTTGGCCAGCTTCATCCGCCATTTTGTTTCAAAATGGCGGCCATTTAAAATTTTTTTAAAAATTTAAAATTTGAAGTGTGGTACCAAAAAATTGAAAATATAAAAATATTTTTTCTTATGTATTTGACCTTTATACAAAGATTTCGGAGCAGTTTTTGTTTCGTCTATATCTTAAAAAATGGCTGAGTTATAGCATTTTGAATTTCTAGAGTGGCTGACATTTTGAAAAGTCCTGATGTTTCTAACGTAATAACAGGCGTATTTATGAACCGACTTCGATGTACCTTGGTGTACATAGTACATACAAATATCTCGACCGAGTTCGTTGGCCGGCTTCATCCGCCATCTTGTTTCAAAATGGCGGCCATTTAAAAAAAATTAAAAAATAAAAAAATTTAAATGAGATACCAAAAAATTGGAAAGTGAAAAAGATTTTTTTTTGTATGTGTTTGACCTTAATACAAAGATTCCAGAACAGTTTTTCTTTCGTCTATATCTAAAAAAAAATGGCTGAGTAATAGCATTTTGAATTTCTCTTGTGGCTGACATTTTAAAACGACCTGATTTTTGTCACGCGATAACAGGCGTAATTATGAACCTATTTGGATGTAACTTGGTCTGTACATAGTACATACCAATGTCTCGACCGAGTTCGATGGCCAGCTTCATTCGCCATCTTGTTTCAAAAGGGTTGCCATTAAAAAAAATTAAATTTAAAATTCAAAATGAGGTATTAAACAATTGGAAAATGAAAAAGATTTTTTTATGTATTTGGCCTTAATACAAAGATTCCGGAGCAGTTTTTGTTTCTGAAAATTTGTTCTTTTGTTTATATCTTAAAAAAATGGTTGATTTATAGCACTTTGAATGTCTAGCATGGCTAACATTTTGAAACGATCTTGTATTTGTCACGCGATAACACACGTATTCGCCTATTTCGATGTAAGAAGGCATGTGAATAGTATATATCAACACCTCGACCAAGTTCGCTGGCCAGATTCATCAGCCATCTTGTTTCAAAATGGTGACCATTAAATTAAAAAATATATATATATTTAAAGTGAGGTGCAAAAAAATTAGAATTTGAAAAAGGTTTCTTTCTTAAGTATTTGACCTTGATATAAGGATTCAGGAGCATTTTTTGTTTGTCTTTACCTTAAAAAATGGCTCAGATATAACAGTTTCAATTTCTATTGTGGGTGACATTTTGAAAAATCTGATTTTTTGCATGCGACAGCACTCCTATATATTAACCGATTCCGATGTGAGTGAGCATGTGCACAGCAATTACTAAGGTCTCGACCAAGTTCACTGCTTAGCCTCATCCACCATGTTGTCTTAAAATGACAGGCACTTTAAGAAATTGCCGAATTTGGCAGCCAAATATATGTTACTTTAAAGAAAAGCAGCTTGGATAAAGCTGACTAATTTCGCGAAATTCTCATTCATTATATTGATAAAAATTAGTATTGAATCTCCTATATTCGGTTTCCATTAAATTGAGCTTCGTGTGTTTGAATGATATAATTTGGCTTTTTTTAAATAAAGATTATGAAAGCTACCTCTTCCTCCCGGCACTGGCCGGAAGGACTTTTTTCATTGTTTCTTATGACAATTATCGGCAGGCTTCAAATGATACATGAGATCTTACATACTGAACTTAAAAGTTTATCCCTATGTAGTTCTTGATTGTATAAAGCTTCGCAACAAACTACATGAATTTCAGTAATTGACATGTAATAAACAATGAGGAGTATTATTGCTGTCTGCTTCCTGTCTCGAATACTATATATAATTAATAAGAAATTAATGACTATCTCAAATATACTTTGTTTAAATTAATGTACATGTAAGATATTTTTAGTTATGTTTCGTGCAGTATTTACAAAAATAATATGTATAATTATTACTAATATTTGTTAAAATATAAGCTAAAAATATGTTTGAATATGTTTAAAAGAAAAAAAATAATTAATTTAAAAATCAAAACCTAACTTGCGTGACATGCGAACGACAAATATTTCTAATATTTTGCTTTATGCTTCTTTAAATATCTCTTCGCATCCTAATATTGAAGATTAAACATAAAGTACGGATAGAAATTGTGTTTCATTACATATTACTTGATGGAAATTTTATTAATTTCAGAAGGGCTAAGGCAGACTAATTATTGTATTATTGAATTATTTCCAGAAGATGTGTCTTTGCAGTTTCGGTAAGATCCGACTGATTTGATGAACTTATGCACTAAATTTATAAGCTCATCAAAACGCATTTTCTGATTGCATAAAGCTGAGGATCGCTCTATACAAAATTTAACAATTGAATTATCAAAAGGATAAGAAGTATTATTTCTGCTCGTAGTATGAAATGAGATAGACTTTGTATAAAATATTAAGAATATCTTATTTCAATGAATTTAATTATAAGAATGTATTTTTTTTCAATTATGAAATATGTTGAATGCAACATTAAAAAATATTCATTACGTACTCTAAAATATTAATATTTTTTAGACATAAAATATATTTTTACATAAAATTTAAGAGATAAAAAAATATACCTAGAAAACGAGTGAATTGTCTGACTTACTTTTATAAATGCTTGAACTTCTCATATAACATTCTATCAATTTTTATTCGTGGATTTCTGGTGCGATTATCTTATAAAACTGAAATATAGGATTATTTACATAATACAACTTGTATTATATCCTTTTTTCAACATTTTTCTATAGCCTTTTATGTAAGAATTTCTGGAAGAATGCTTTTACCCTCAAAGATTCAATGATCAAAGACTCAATGATAATAATTTTCCTGATTTCTCATATATGTTCCGAAATTACTTTCAGCCATCGAAGATTCACATTACGTATAAAGCAAGATTACGAACCCTGTTTGATCACATATTGCTGCAAAAATCAAATTATTGCATTCCCTGTTTCTTATGGCACTTCTTAAGACTTCAAATGATATGAGATCTTACATACTGAGTTTGAAAGTTCATCAATATATAGTTCTTGAGTGTATAAAGCTTAACAACAAACAACATGAATTTCAGTAATTTACATGTAAAAAAAATAATAAGAAGTATTGTTGTTGTCTGCATTGTCTATGAAATACTGCATATCTTTTATAAGAAATTAATGATACAGATCAAATGTACTTTGTTTAAATTAATTTACATGTATGGTCATTTTATTGATGTTTTCTGTTGTATTTAAGAAAATAATATGTAAAATTATTACTCATATTTATTAAAAGAAAAATAAAGGATATGTTTGAATATTTTTAAAAGAGAAAGAAAAAATAATTTAAAAGTAAAAACCTGACTTATGTGACTATATATTCTTTATATGAAATTAAAGACTAAGATCAAATGCACTTTGTTTAAATTAATTTACATGTATGATCATTTTATTGATGTTTTTTGTGGTATTTAAGAAAATAATATGTACAATTATTACCAATATTTGTTAATAAACAAATAAAGAATATGTTTGAATATTTTTAAAAGAGAAAAAAAAAATAATTTAAAAGTCAAAACCAGACTTATATGACTTGTGAACGACACAAATTTCTAGAATTACGACTTTTTCTTTTTTAAATATGTCTCCGCTACCTAACATTCAAGATTAAACCTAAAGTAAGGATAGAAATTTTGTTTCATTACATATTACTTGATTAAAATTTTATTAGACTCACAAGAGTTTACGGAAGACTAATTATTGAAATATTTTCCTTTTTCCTGAAGGGGCGTCTTTGCGGTTTGAGCAGGAGTTGAACGATATTGCGATCTTATGCACTGATTTTATAAGCCCATCAAAATGCAAATCCTGACTGCATAAAGCTGCGGATCGCACTAGACAAATTTTAACAATTGCATTGTCAAAAGGATAAGAAGGATTATTTCTGTCTCTAATATCAAAAGCGATAGACTTTGTATAAAATATTAAGTGCAACTCTGTCTTGTTTTACTGAATTTCATTTAAAAATTATATTTTTCTCATTTATGAAATGACTTATGTGTAACATTATAAAATATGCATTAAGTACTCTAAAATAATAATATTTATGCTATATCAAAAATATTTAAATAACATTTAAGAAAGAAAATCAAATTTATATTTAAAACAAAAGAATTGATTGTCTGTTTTACTTTTATAAATACGTGCACTTTTTAACATTTTATGCAATTTTTTTATTCGTGAATTTCAGATACGATTATCTTATACAAATTAAATATATAATACAACTCGTATATGTATTATATAATACAACTCGTATATATATTATATAATACAACTCGTAATAAATCATTTTTTCAACATTTTTCTATGCGCTTCTATGTTAGAATTTCTATTAGAATGATTATACTCTCAAAGATTCAAAGAGTGTTAATAATATTCCTGATTTCACGTATATTTCTCCACATTACTTTCAGCTATCGAACATTCAAGTTTAAATATAAAGAAAGTCTACAAACTCTGTTTGATCGTATGTTGCTTGATAACAATTTCATTAGTCATACAAGCTCTGCTGATAACTAATTATTTCACTTTTTTTCCTGTTTCCTATGGCGCTTCTTTGTAGTTTCGTTAGATTCCAAATGATATGAGATCATAAATATTGAATTTAAATATTCATCTACGCATACACTTCTTGATTGTATAAAGTTTCGCGACAAACTACATGAATTTCAGTAACTGACAGGTAATAAAGAGTGAGGAGAATTATTGTTGTCTCTTTCCTGTATCGAATACTATATATAATTAATAAGAAATTAATTACTATTTCAAATACACTTTGTTTAAATTAATGTACATTTAAGATACTTTTATTTATGTTTCGTGCAGTATTTTAAAGAAAATAATATATATAATTATTACTAATATTCGTTAAAATATAAACTAAAAATATGTTTGAATATATTTCAAAGAAAAAAAAATAATTAATTTAAAAATCAAAACCTGACTCGTGTGACTTGTGAAAGATGAAAATTTCTAGAGTTTTCCTTTATGCTTCTTTAAATATCTTCGCTTCCTAACAATCAAGATTAAACCTAATGTAAAGCTAGGAATTGTGATTCATTACATATTACTTGATGAACATTTTATTAGTTTCGCAAGGGCTAAGGCAGCCTAATTATTGAATTATTTTGTTATTTCCTTAACCCATTTATACCTAGCGTCCCGTTTTTATGACGCTTCAAATTTTAGTACATTTGTATAATTTTATTCTTTTTTATAACATGCAAATTTTTTGAAATAATTATCTATAGCTGTCTATATCTGTTACCGAAAGATTACAGCATAAGATGGATGTTTATTTTCTTAAATGAAGACTTTTTTCGCAGTTGATAGGTTTTTCAACATTCAAGATGGAGAAATGTAAAAAGTAAGTTTATTTGTGTTTTTTCTATCCATATAAATAAGTCATAATCTTAGCTTCTAGATTTCTTTGAAATATGTATTTTTTTAAATGTGAAATTATCTGGTCAAGCCTATTTTTTATGCCTTTTTTTAACGTTCAAAATATAGGGCGCTAGGTACAAATAGGTACATAGTTTTATTAGCCATTTAGGGGACAGTTATTAATGAAACGTAGTTATTTATGAAAAAAATTGTTTGTAAGCCTAAAATACGATAATTCTTAGTATATTATTACTAATACTTATAATGTTTTTAGTCTCTATAAATAAATAAATATATTTTTTAGTAGTTCATAAAAATACTAATTACAGCATATAATAAAAAATTTTAAAGCTTATTTAATATAAATTTAAAAAAAAAAAACCTATTTTTTTGCATGTTATACTATTAAAACTATTATGAATATTCCCATTTTTAGTACTTTTATGCTTTACCGTAATTTTTTTTTTGTATTTTTCCGATTCACATCGCAACATTTTAAAGTGATTTTACAAACAAATATGAGAAAACAAAAATTAAGGCACAAGACTCTCCTTTGCAGATTCGGCAGGATCCAAATGATATGACGATCTTATGAACTTAATTTATAAGCTCATCAAAATGCTTTTTCTGATTGCATAAAGCTGAGGATCGCTCTGTACAAATTTTAACAATTGAATTGTCAAAAGGATAAGATAGATTATTCATGTTTGTAGTATGAAAAGCGATAATCATTGTATAAAATATAAAGAGTACCTTGTTTCATTAAATTTCATTATAAGAATGTATATTTTTTTCAATTATGGAATGTGTTGAATGTAACATTATAAAATATTTATTAAGTACTCTAAAATATTAATATTTATTAGACATAAAAAATATTTTACATAACTTTTCACAGATAAAAGAATTGTTTTTTCATTTAGAACAAAATAGTGAGTTGTCTGATTTACTTTTATAGATGCTTGAACTTTTCGCATAACATTTTATAAAAAGTTTTATTCATGGATTTCAGGTGCCATTGTGTTATAAAACTGAAATATATATTTATTTACATAATACAACTAGTATTATATCATTTTTTTAACAGTTTATTATAGCGTTTTATGTAAGAAATTCTGGAAAAATGCTTTTACCCTGAACCATTCAAAGAATGATAATAATTTCAATGATTTCTCCTATATTTCCCGAAATTACTTTTAGCTATCGATCATTCAATATTAACCATAAAGCAAGATTACAAACTCTGTTTGATCACATGTTGCTTGATAACAATTTTATTAGTCTTACAAGCACTGCTCAAAACTAATTATTGCACTTTTTCCTTATTTTCTTTGCACGTCTTTGCTGTTTCTTCAGACTTCAAATGATATGAGATCAACATACTGAATTCAAAAGTTCATCCATGTATAGTTCTTGATTGTATAAAGCTTCGCAACAAACTACATGAATTTCAGTAATTGACATGTAAAAAAGCATGAGCAGTATTACTGCTGTCTGCTTTCTACATCAAATACTTTGTACCCTTCATAAGAAATTAATGACTAAGATCAAAGGTACTTTGTTTGAATTAACGTACATGTAAGATTTTTCATGTATGTGTTGTGTGATATTTAAGAATAAAATATATACAATTATTAATCTGAAGATAATTTAAAAAGGATTTTAAATAATAAACTAAAAATATGTTTGTATATATTCTAGAGAAGAAAAAAAATGGAATTCAAAGCCGGACTTGTGTGAACTATTTTTTTTTTTTTTTTTTTTTTTTTTTTTTTTTTTTATTTAGTTTTCAAATAACATTTTAAATTCGACATTTATACATTTAACATTTAATATTATAAACGTATTTGATTTAATTTCTGCATTATAACATATGAAATTAGATTGGCTTATAAAACTAATAATACACTTATACAATAATTCATTTATTTATTTATTACAATTTATATTACAATCTTTTATTCTTTTAATTTATCATTTTAAAGTCCAAAAACTCACTATAAAATGCATTTACGCAATATATATATATATATATACATTCGCCTGAATATTATCTTTTATTTTGATAAAATATCTATTTTAAGTAACATTCTAGTTTAATTTAAAAGAAATGTACAAATTTTGTCTCATTACATATTTCTTAAATACAAATTTCTCGGTTTCACAAGGCCTATTTTAAGCTAATTGCTGCATTATTTTTCAATTTCTTAACAAACACTTTTTTCCAGTTACAATAGACTGTAAAAAGACCGATGTTACTTAATCTAACAAAGTATATAATACCCAATTCCCTGTTAAACACTTTTCAGAAAAGCGGCTTTTATCTTTAGAAATCTTAGAAACCAATATATATTTTAGATTTAAAGAAGCATTTATAAAAACAATATTTCTTTTGAATTTGTGATTTTCGGAAATCTTCCCGCATAGTTTTCATTTATAATTTTTCTCAACTGTATATATAGTTTTTTGGACGCTATTAATTCTCAAGAAAACATTTTTATGCTAAAAAATATGTTTTACAGACAAAAATAATGTATTTTCCCTATTCACATTATTAATTTAATTAATGTTACTTCTTTACTCTTGCGTGTATAAATTTAATTATGCATCCGAAAATGTTTAACTCGTTCACGCCGGCGCGGTGGGTCCCACTCGACTGTCTCAGAGTTGTCAAGTCTCAGGCTTTTTAAACACCGCTGTTATTTTAGAGAAAATGCTGTTCCTTTAAATTGCCCAATTGTTCTAATTAAATAAAACAACATTTTCTGTATTAAAATACTGGTATCCAAAAAGCTGGAGACTTGGCATCTTCGAGACAGTCGAGTGTGACCCACCGCGCCGGCGTGAACGTGTTAAGTAAGAATTGATAGCATTTTAGGACCGGATATTCAGAGTTAATAAAAAATATTAAGGGGTCAGGTAACCTTTGAACCAATAAAGTACATGGAAAAGTGACCTTTGTAAGAATTGCAGCCATTCTTTAACTAATTAACTTTTAATTATAAAATTGAAAATACATGTTAGGAACGATTTATTTTATCAATCAAAGTTGGTAGAAAAGGTATACACATATATAGTTTTTTTTTAATTTATTTTTAAATATCATACATTTTTTAAGAAAGAATTATTCTTGCATGCATTGCGCGCATGATTTTTCCAATTTCAATGGCTGAAACAAGCCAAGATTTTTTTTAATGAGTACAGATATAAAGTGTTTTCAAAATTACCTATAAGGAAAAAAATAAAACTTGTAGATCTCGAGAAAAAAAAATTTTTTTAGAGTAATTCGAAATATCGAGATTTTTTTAATAAAAAAGTAGTCGTGAATTCTAATCTTCTTACTTGAGAAACATAACAATAGGTCATTTTGTGCTTCTGTACGCTTAATACATCCACCAAAAATTTCGTGAAGTTCTAGGCAACCGTTTTTCAGAAATCGTGCGCGCAATGATCAAAATCGCTGTTTTGAGAAAATTGGCTTTAAAGATTGAAAAACCCGTTGATCATATAGCAAAAGCTCAAAGTGTTTTACACATAACTTCTCTTCTAATGCGAATTTTTGTATGGGGTCTGATTTTAAATGTTCCCAGAGAATGATATTTAATTATAAGCTATTTTTTAAAAAAAATCGATTTTTGGACGCTTCAAAGGTTACCTGACCCCTTAACACACTATAAATATACTCAGAATTATTTCCGAAAACCCGTGAGAGGAAAAGATACTTTGTTTTAAATTTCGAAAATATATTGGTTTTGGGGGTTTCTAAAGGAAAAGAGCATTTTAGAATCATCGGTAATTCGGAAAAAAATTATTCTATATATCTTGTCTTTGTTAAATTATATTTTTGTATATTAAGCATTGTTTTCTGTTTCTTACATTGTTGGTTTCAAATTATACCAGTAAATTTAGAAACCCATCAAATTACAGACCCTGGTTGTATACAACTTCGCAAGACACTGAATGAGTTAAAGCAATTGGATTGCTAAATAGATGAGCAGGTTTAATTCTGTAGGCTATCTATAACACAAGTCATATACTTTATGCAGTATATAAATGAAAGAGTACGAATACATCTTGTTTCGGTAAATTTATCTTTTGCTAAGTTCTGTACATAAAATTGTAATAAATGCATCTTGACGTTGAACATACTGATTCTTTAAAATAATAAATTGAACAGTATTTTTATATAACATTTTTAAAAACTAATTAAAATGTATTTGTTAAACTTAACCCTCTGTACATTAGAAAAGTGTGAACAGTATTAAATAAACCAGAACTCTCAGCTTTCCTAATATTGTCCCACTTTGCAACCACTATTGTAAAGCGATAATGTGTATTGTAGAATTCTGTGGCTGAACAGCGCTGAAAAGTTGAGCAGCATTCAAGGTTAACCTAACTGTGATCATCTTAACACCATGTCTATTGTTTAAATCTAAATTTGTGAGCCATTAGGAGAACAAGAAGTGTATTTTTAGAACTAAGAGAAAATGAAGAAATTTATAGTAAAAAAATATATATATATATATATATATATATATATAAAATATAATGATATAAAATATTAAGAAATAAATATTGAGCCTTTAATCGTAAGTCAAGGAAGTCAGTAATAATTAAATCAACGTATATAATAGAATATAATATAGTAGAATAATTAAATTAAGGTATAGCTGTAGTTACGAAAACTACTATATATAGAGAAAAAGGTGTAAATAAATTCAGAAATGACACTCACCAAGCTGTAAACGAGGCAGCAAAAGCCATTAATCAGGGCAATATGTATATTTGGTATATTTTATGATTTTATTTATAAAATGGTTTTATATATATATATATGTATATATATATATATATATATATATGTATATATATATATATATATATATAAGAAACAGTAAAAGTATTTACCACGAAGATCTTTTTATTAAAAATACTGATAGAGATGTAGAAAATTTTATGAAAGTAGTGAGAACTGAGTAAAAAAAAAAAAAAAAAAATCTTCAATCAATCACGAGTGTGACTCGTGGGAAGTACAATGCAGCTACTGAATCAATCACGTCTGTGACTCGTAATTAATGCGTTAGGAATGTGGTTAAGTAATCTTTCTAGGAACCTAACTAATTTATGCCAATAAACCTCAGATGGCTAATAGAGTGATTTGAATTATTTCCTTTTCTAAATGTATGAGGTTTACAAATGATATTTTAATTCATATTTCCGTCCTAGTCGCTTTAATATAGACAAACCAAGATTTAAAAATTAATGCATTTTTTGTTTGAATTTATATTATATCCCTATTCTATTCATACTTGGAGTAGCACAGTTGAGGATTATTCCAACGATACCTTGATGATTATGATACCTTGGCATGCCGTGCCAATGCTGTAGAATTTAAGCGATCAGGACGGCACCTGGCTGACATAATTCACTCTTAGTTGTTGGACATTGCTGCGAGCTGCAGCGCTAATTTAATTCATGCAGGCTAGTTCCTTCATGTCTGCAGTTCACAACTATGTCCAACAAATAAGAGTGAATTATGGCAGTCAGGTACCGCCCGGACAGCTTAAATGGTAGAGCATTGGCACGGCATGCCCAGTTATCCAGGTTCGAATCCTGGTCTGGACATTTTTCACACTGTTAGAATAAACCTCAACACAACGGTGCTATTCTAACAATGAATCTTAGACAGGGAGGTGGCAACACAGACAATCACCTTATCGAGTTCATGGCTGAAATTCCAAAATTAGTTAAAAATCGATTCGCATATTAAAACGCAACCGATCTGCCAAGTCATATCTTGGTGGAAAACACCTGAAAACCCGATTTAGCGGTTGACTCGTAGGTTTAACATTGTGTTTTTTCTGCACCCAGTCCTCCATGTTTTCATACCTTAGAGTGTGGACCCATGTTTTAATATCTTATAGACCTCCCGATCTACACGATTTATCCAGTTGGGAAAAAAAAACTTTTATTTACTTAATTATTACATCACTTTTTTCTCTAAGCGTATTCATTACCACATTGTTATTTAATTTACAATTTCTAGAAGGTATACTTTTACACTTAACGGGCGATAATTATTTTCAAGATATTTGTTAACTCCTTAAATTTTTCTTTCCATCCTGTTATTTAAAATTAACATTAAAGATCGAATACAAACTTTGGTTGATTGCATATTATTTTATTACGGATTTTGTAATTCAACAAAGACTACTAAACGTTATTGCATAATTCCCCTATATCCTAAGAGACGCAACTTTGGTGTTCCTTTATACTTCAAACGATATGAAGATCTGTTGCGCCAAATTTGTAATTTCATCAAAATACATTTTCTGATTGTATAAAACTTTGTACCACACGTCATGCTTTTATAGAAATTGAACCGGCAAATGGCTGAGGGATAATTATTACTGTCTGCTGTCGAAATTAAAAATCCTAATCCTGGTATAAGCGATTATGTCTAAATATATCTCGTTTCACAGAATTTACGTATAAATATAAATATTATTTATTTTACTTTGTTATTTATTTAATATTATAGAAATACGTTTTGTGTTCTGAAAATAATGATATTCATTAAATAATAAATAGAAAAAGATAGTTTTACATAAATTACAATAGATTTATTTTTTTTTTTCTTTTTAAATGCTCATGTTTCACATCAAAACGTAATTTGTAGGATTTAAGGAATACACACCATAAAGTTTTAATAAAAGTTTTTTTTTCTGATTTTTAGAATTAGAATCGATTTTAAGGTTAATTAAATTTAGACTTAAGGTTACTTAATTAAATTTGTACCATATGGTACATTCATAACTAAAGTGTATGAAGTCGAATTATTGGTTCAACAAAAATGAAAACGTTATATACATAAAATAATTTATTCGATGCCGTAACAGTCTGAATCTTAGATTGAAAAATGTGAGCAACAAATCGCGCTGCTCTGCTGCAGTTATCGAAGCGGGATTCTTGCTGTCTTTTGACCAACATGAACGATTTGGCGAATAAGAAATAAAAATCAGTAGCCAAAGGAAAAATATATTAGTAAAATAGATTCGGTGTGAAACACTGATAACTTTACATTTAACCCCTTATTTCAATATATCCTTTTTTTTCTAATATTGTTGTTCTAACCTTTTTGTTCTAATATTACCGACTTTTTTGTAACTGCTTATAAAATAGAAATTCGACTATCCACAACAGAATCTATAAAAGTAAGTTCAATTTAAATGTCTCCTACATCTATAAATCATTCAGACATTTTTTTAGTAGTCTAAATAAAAATTTAAAACACTATCTTTGATTTAAAATTGTGAAAATATGTACTGAAAATTGCTATCGGAATTCGACTGTAACCGATAGAAAAAAAAACCTGACCGTCCAATGAAAGAATTAATAAATATAATCTAAAAAGGCTAATTTAAACACCGCAATCCGGCAAAACTTTTCTCTATTTGGCACTTGATGCCAGTAATTTCGTTTGTGTTTTTACAGGCGCGACGCAACGCCGCTGCATAGGTAGTGATTAACTGACACTGGCGAAATACCTATTGCATAATCTTTTCCGTGTCTTTGGCTGTTGCTAAACTGAATTGGTGTTGAGTTAATACCTCTAGAAATAGAGCAATGTAAATGGCAATGTAAAAAATTGAGCACTCGCAATTTGGCGAGTCTAATTGTTCGTTTACTCGCCAAAAGAAACATTTTGTTGCGATTTGGCGCAATGGTGAGCAGCAGCGAGAACCCTGATTGTAAGCTCCTATGAGAGGTCATTAGTATTATCACCAAGTATCTCAGGATAATGTCTGCATCCACTTTGATTCTAAACGTGCCATATGTATACGTTTCAGTTTTACTTTTGACAGTCTAGAAAAACTCATTTCTTTATCCATTTCCTAAACAAAATTTTAAATATTATGTTAGTGGTATATATTTCGTTATCCTATAATGCAAACTGTTGATTTTGCAATTTGAATTTAGTACATAATTCGAGAATACAAGCATTAAAAAAATATTTTATAAATAATTTTGTACAGAATTTAATAGAAAAGAGAATTTATATATAAATAAATAAAGGGGGGCTGATCTTGATATATTGTCTCAAACAAATACACCATTTTGAACAATTTAATTTATATATTTATATATATATGTATACACATGTATAAAAATAATTAAGGAAAAGTCTATGCGCGATTATTGAAACAGCATTTTCAAAATCGATGGACTCTAGCTCTGTCAATTTTCGAAAAAAACCCTTGAAATTTTAGAAAATTAACTGTCACATGTTTATCTAATGCCATTTTTAGAAATATTGACATATCGCTTATCTGCGTAACATATTAACGAAATTTAAAGTTGGAAATATGCATGTTACTGTGAACGGATGAGATTACACTAAAACCACCTATTTTGCAAAACCCATTTGCATTTCACAAGGCTTGCGACAAAACATAAATATATATTTTTTTGCATCATTGTTTTAGGTTAACCCATTTGCACAATTAACGCATTCATGTCTGCATTTCAGGAATTTCTATTTATTCTGAAATTCTAAATTTGTACCAGAAATTCTCCTGAGTAATGTTTTTTATTATTTAGCAATAGCAATTTTGTGGTTATATAATGTAATAATTGTTCTTTTGAAATTATCGCTATAGATTCGGAATTCCTGAAGAAAGAAATAAAATCCTGAAATGCACGCATGTATACGCTAATTAACGCTTAACTCTAGTCCGGGTTCTGATGTCCGCTGCTTGTCCCTCTTTTTCCGAAGCACATCGTCTATAGTTTGTCGAGCCGCCATTATCTAATATATATGCATATAAAAAAAAATACAGATTTCCATTTTAATACGTGAATAATAATTGAGTGTAAATAGATTTTTATAATCTCTTTGGATTTCTTTAAAGAAATTTCCCTAAATGCCTTCCATTTTTGGGTGTCAAAGTGTACCCCATGACTATAAGAAATTTTAAGAAACTTTAAACTTACATTCATGACATTTCAAATAATCTCTATTTTCAGTAAATTTTCTCTTTGTTCAGAAAAAAAATTACATTTCAATAGATAAACAGTCATATATATTACAATCATAGTTTTCACCAACTAAAATAATTCCCAAATTTTATCTATTTTATAGATCTTTTAAATATTTAATGTGAGTGTTTTTTTTTTGTTTTTTTTTTTCTTGTATGATCAAAAATTTATTGCAATGAAAAAGATTTACATTTAGTATTTTAAATATTCGAATATTTGTAACAAAAAAAGGGATTAAGACCTAATCTATGTAACATTCAATAGATAAATAGAAAGTTTATATATTTATATTAATAAAGGAAAATTTGTCTGCCTATGTGTCTTTTGGCTAGTGAAATCTGCCGCACGAAAAGGTTTTAATATTTGGATTAGAGTAGATGAAGACAGGTCTAAATACACTAGAGGTTCACAAACTTATTTTTTATATAATTAGCCGTGATATTAATTAAAAACCGTAATGAACATCCGAAAATGCTCAGTTTGTTTCGTTTTGCTGATTGTAGCGCTTCACGCAGAAGTAAGAGAAAAGCAAGTTTTTTCCCTGTCTTTTCAAATCTTGATCGCCGGTATCCTCATAGTAATACCACAAAAAACACTTACCTTTTTAGTTTCAATGGTATCGTTCGTCTAAGAAAGTATTACTATACTTACTATTAAAAAAATACTGCACCTTGATTAGCAATACTTTCCACAGTTACCGTTTTTCTGCAATTTAAAACTATCGCATCCGCTTCTTGTAGAAATATACAATAAAAGAAAAAATACCAACTTATTTGGTGTACCATTCTTTTTCTAAAGGTGTATTTAAAAGTATTACACTCGGACCTCTATTTAACGAACCTCTATTTTGCGAATTTCTCCATTTTGCGTTCTTTTCTTTGGAACCAAGAACATTTTACGAATTTCTTCGTAAAATTACCTCCAAATAGCGAAGAGCATTCTCTACTTAACGAACTTTTTCTTGTGATCTAAATTTTTTTCTCCCTATTTATCAAAACATTTCTGGACATTTTAAACTTATTATTTTTTTAACACATTTTATGATGTTCAATGGCCTTGAACTGGTTTTACCAGGCGCCTTCTTTGTCTGCAGTGAGAATCGGTAAGTACGGAGGAAGAAGACGATAGTCCCTTAGAGTGACTTTTTAAAATGTGGTTACAGCTGAGAAAAAAAGAAGAAATTAACTATGATGTACTGATGGATGATTGTATTTCATTTAATTCTGAAATTGAGACCTCGGAAACTCTAACCCAATTGGATATTTTCGACAGTGTGAAAAATAAAAACAATACTGCGATGAAGACAAATATGATGAAGATGGAAATGATCATAATGCAGGAATTAACAAAACTTCGTATGATGAAATGCTAAAATCATTGGAAACAATCCGACGCGGATTACAGTTTAAAGAAAATACGCATGAAGTTGTTTTTGGTGAATTGCAAAGATGCGAAACGAATTATGAGAGAAAGCACTTTTTAAAATGAAAAACTCAGGTAAAATGAACAGAGTTTTTCAGAAATTAAATTTAAGGACGCATGTGGTAATGTATGGTTAAAATTATTTGTTATAATAATATTGAATACGATAATGTCGTTAAAAATCGTTAATTTTAATGTAAAACTATTAATATTAAACTGAAAATACAATGTATTCCCGGATAATGTTTTGTATTCCTCACAGATTTCAAAGGTTTAAACACATAGAAAAAATGAATTGATGATAGGTATTGGTGGGTAAAAAAATAACCAAATAGATGTAATTTATAAAAAAAGTGTGATTAATTACTTTTATTAAAAATATTTAGTCTTTATGGATTTAAAATCTGTTTTATGTAGATTAAAATATTTTAAACGACGAATCTCTATTTAACGAATTTTCCATATAACGAATTTTTCTCCGTGATTTATCGACTTCGTTAAATAGACGTTCGGCTGTAAATCAATATCAACTCTTTTGAAAAAAAAAAAAAAAAACTTTCCAAAATAGGATTTTTTATTGGATTCCGTATTTAATGATCTTTTTTCAAGCTTTCAGTTTTTCTACATTATAAAACTGTCGCACACGCTTTCCAGGTGCAATTGTAGAAAAGAAAAAAATACCCACTTATTCAGTTTACTTTTCATACTCAGGCGGTATCTTTGGTTTCGAAAAAAAGTAATATTTGCAATTAAAAATTTATATACATATATGTATCATTATTCGATTTCGGTTTCATTTTTTCCTTTTTCTTTTGTTTTAAAATGCAATCAACTTTTTGGGCGAGAAAACACAAAACAAAAACACCACTAATTCAAGCACTTTACCGATTCTAACCATATCTTTAGTTTATAAAGCACTTTTAAAGAATAATTTCAATAAATTTCTTAAATGATATTTCAAATCAATCTCGGTTTAAGTGATAGATTATGTGATAAATCTGATAAATTTTATGTGATGTTTATGCGATAAATTATGTGATAAATCCGACAAATTTTATATGATCATTTATAATTTTTGTATAATATATTACATTTGTAAAACTTTACTAAAGATATATTACTAAAGAAGCACTTATATACATTTCTATCATAATTTTCACAGTCTGAAATAATTCACTCTATTTATATATTTTATAGAAATTTTATAAATTTAACGTGAGTGGTTTTCCTTTTTAAATCATAAAAACATACATGTTAAAGATAGAATCTTTCAATTTTGTACTTTTAAAATACCTTTCTTTAATCTGAAATCTTAAAAATGTGAATTAAAAGGTATTTTTTCCGTAATATTTAATAAAAGAGGAATTTGTATGTTAAAAATTAAAACGCCTTTTGCATGATGTTTTTCTTTTGCTGTAAGCTGTTTTAAAGAAACATTTTTAATAAAAATTCGATTATGACATTTCAAATTTTCTCGATTTTCTGCTGTTATCTGAATATTTCACTTCCTATAGAAATATATAACATTTCTAAAGAAATGCATGTACACACTTTTCTCTCATAGTTTTCCACCGTCTAAAATAATTCACTTCTTTTATCTATTTTATAGAAATTTTATAAATTTAATGTGAGCGGCTTTCTCTTTTCGATCATAAAAAACATATTTAAAGAATATGTCATTCGAGGAGAACCAAGAAATCAATACTTGGAATCGGTTCCGCTAAATATCGAACTTCTTTCTTACACGTCTCTTTCCTCGAGATGAAGACATCACATTTACGGCCCATAACGCTTTAAGATTTATGGTGGTTTGTGGGCCAAGAGTTGAAATGCATTATTCATGAAAATCGAAAGCTGTTGTTGCAGCTGTGAAACTTATAAAATTCTTACGATGGAAAGCCTCAATATTGCAGCGGCGTTGTTTTTTTTTTTCTTTTAAAAAAACTGGGGGTTAACCAAAATAATTTTTGCGGGATTCGAAAGTGGCAACTTCTAAAGTTTTTTATGTGATCCAGTAAGAGTTAAGGTTAGAAAAACGTGACTAAAACGCATAATGCAGTGTGATTAATACAGGTCGGCTTCATCTCGCAGGAATAGTGTATGTTTAAAAATAAGGGTATTTAAAATATAAATGATTACTATTATAGACGTGAAGGGTAAAAAAATGTTTGAAGTTGATGATTTAGTTGAAATTTTTTGCATGCATGACATATTATTTTTGCTGTTTTATATATTTTTGTTTTAATATAATCCTTGTGAACAGATTTGATAAGATAATAAATTAATTAGTAAATAGAATATGTTTAAAAATAAGGGTATTTAAAATATGAACGATCACTACTATAGACATAAAGGATAAAACATATTTGTAGTCGATGACTTAGTTGAACTTTTTTGCATGCATGATATATCATTTTTGCTGTTTTATATATTTTTTTGTTTTAATATAATCGTAGGGAATATAATTGATAAGATAATAACGTAATTAGTTTTTTAAAAATAAGGGCATTTAAAATATAAACGATCACTATTACAGACGTGAAGAGTAAAAAAGTGTTTGAAGTTAATGATATATTTGAAAGATTTTTGCATGCATAAAATGTCATTTTTGTTGCTGAATATTTTTCTGTTTTAATATAATCGTTGTGAATATATTTGATAAGATAATAAAGTTATTAGTTAATTGTGTATGTAATTAATTAGTGGTTAATTATTAATTAACTAGAAAGACAGCCCGTCAAAAATAACGGAAAATGTGATATATAGCTATACTATATACAACACATGTGCAAGAATATGAGTAGTTTTTTTCGCTTGTTCCGCAGTGAGAGATGAAAATAGCACATTTTAAAATGTAGAAATATGTTGCCAGAAAATATGTTGTCAAATTTCCTTCTTCACCAAGGGAGTTTTCTCAATTTCGCCAAGACAGCATTCTTTATATCGCCAAGACCCCTATACTGGAAAAATACCGAGATTTTAATTTCTGTGTCCGGCTACGTAAATCACATTAAAATTGGGCAGTTAGAAGCTCAGATAATATAAAGCCGTATAGTGGCGGTTATTTTATTAGCAGAATCGGGATGAAGATGTAAAGGCGTACATTTTCGTATATTACATTTTAAATTCTGGCCCTTAGATTTTGAAAAAACCCTTAAATGCGCGGAGTTAAATTAAATTGCAGTGAGCTCGAGTATGAACGGTTAATGGATTTCAATAGTAATTTCGCCAAATTAGCCAGTTATCGTCAAATTGGCTTCATGTATGGTAACTTATATTTGTCGCCAAATTTGGCGGTATTTCGCCAAATTCGGATATATTTTGCCAAGCTGCTCAGAATTTGGCGCTATTGTGGCAACACTGCCATTACTACTTCTCAACAATTACTCATTGTTGAAGATGATACCGATATCCCCATAGGAAGCCAAACATGGCCCCGAACAATGAGGCGGTCGCACCGGAATTGTGAGGGACACACAGAGACTTGGATTTTATATAATTAGATAATTGATTACATATTCATTTGAACAAGTTATGCTATGTAATATATGACAATATAAACTAAGAAATAATAGTGTGTAAATTGACAAAATTTTACTATTAAAGACATTTTGAAAGACTGGATTACGCTTTTATAAGAATATAAACTGTTTTCAAAAGAACCAGATTTTTTTTTTTTTTTTTTTTTTTTTTTTTTTTTGCTGCACTGACAATGTTTTAAAATTCAGATAAAGGGTATAAATTATGTGATATTTATGGATATATTTAATTAAAAATAATTACAAATTTATTAAAATGCGAATATTTTTATGGTCTTAATTTTATGGACAAAATTTTTAAATATTTAATATTTTAAATAGGTATTGTAACATATTATTTAGAATCCGGGGTGGAAACTATCTTAGTTACAAATTAAAACTGGATAACTTTTCATCGACTAAAAAATTTAATATTTACAACGTATTTACATGTTACTATTTACAAAATAACTCAGTTAATTTAAAATTACGGCTTAGCTCAGATGCCTTGTCGGCAACAAATCTGTAAACATTCTTCTCATCTCATAAAGTCTAATTTACTCAGCTTGTCAGTTCTTTTGAAAGAATAAAAAGAGAAAAGGAGAGAAAATATGATGGAGTGCGTATTGTTCGAACGTTACACTCTTCCCCTCACACTGCATTACTGGTCCCTCAGATGCAGTGTGCATTTCCTGGGTAGATTCCTTCGGGATGCTTTCTAGTGCCTAAAATTCTCTATTGGTCTCGTGTTTTTTTATCCTTTCGTAAATATTTGCTGGCTGGGCGTCTGACGTTTCCCAGGTCTGCCTCTAGGACGAATAAAGCCTGTAGAACATCCACCATCATCTTGCGTGTATGGACACTAAGCTGATATATGATAATTTCCTAAGGGAGACTAGGGGTTTTCTTTAGTGGCAATGGTATAAGAAGTAGGAGGTCTTTGTTTTAAAATAACATAGGGGCCATCGCGACGGGGCAAGAATTTAGTTGTTTTGCTACTTTTCTTTTGACTAATGGGATGCAAAGTAACTCAGACGTGGTCGCCTGGTTTATATTGTTCAGAAGCTTTTATATGTTCGTCGGCATAATATTTATGCTTATCTTGGCTTTGTTCTATACGATCAATTATCTGCATAGTAATTTTAGCAAAGTTTTTTAAATAAGGAGTTATTTCGGGTATGAAAGTATCATTCGCAATTACAGGGCGTAAGTCATGAGCAACATCATCGAAGGTACGTAATTCACGACCGAACATTAAATATGTAGCTGTGTGAGCTGTGGAACTACATATTGCAGTATTAAGGGCAAAATGGATTACTGGTAATTTTTCACTCCAAGTTGTATGATCATCTCCAACTAGCATCGCTAAGCGGGGTTTTAGATTCGTTTTTTTTCTTTCAACCGGATTTGCCTGAGGGTGGTACACCAGAGTTAAACTTTGATCTAACTTTAAGAGAAAACAAACTTGTTGCATCACAGCACTGATGAATTGCGGACCATTGTCGCTAATGATTTTTCTTGGAAAACCATATCTTAAATACACTTACCTCAATTAAGGTAACAGCACATTTCGCGGCAGTTGCGTTATTTAATGTGAAAAGTTCTACCCATTTTGTGCTACAGTCTTCGATTATAAAAATCCACTTTTTCCCATCTGCTGTTTCTGGCAAGGGTCCAAATAAGTCTATTGAGAGGGTTTCAAATCTTTGACTATGAACAGGTGTTTGTAAAAGTCCAGCAGGTTTTTGGTTACTCGCTTTATAACGAATACAGTCTACACAATTTTTAACATAATCTGCGATATCTTTTCTTATTCCGGTCCAGTAATATCTCTGGGATACTCTGTAATAGGTTCCCTTGGCTCTATAATGGCCTGCGGTTGGTGAATCATGGTAATTCTTCAAGACTTCTTTCCGTTCTTGAACAAGACCAACCAATTGTGCTTCATCTGAATCTGATTCTGGAGAGTAACGATATAAGACTCCTTGGTTTAAGAGGTAACCACGTTCAGTCCAATTAGCAAAATCTGTATTATTTTCTTTAGATTCAAACGCTTCGATAGTTTTCTTTAAATCGTCATCCTTTAATTGCTCTTCTCGGATATCTTTAGGAGATCTAATTGGCATATCAATCGAAATTGTGCAAATTTCACAAGAATGTTCTTCACGACTGCAAATAGGGCGAAACAACATATCAGCAACTACGTTTGCTTTTCCAGGAACATATTCAATCTTGAGTTTGAAAGATTGTAATTGCAAAGCCCATCAGGCTAGTCCGCCTGACGGTGACTTTAAACTCATCAGCCATTTTAGGCGCTGATGATCGGAGGCAACTGTTATTTCATGTCCTTCAATATAGCCACGGAATTTATTTAAAGCCCAAATGACAGCAAGTGCTTCGCGCTCGGTAGTAGAAAAGTTTCTTTCTGGTGCAGTTAACAAACGACTTGCATATTCTATTTGATGCTGTTCTACTCTCTGACCCTGGAGGAGGACAGCACGTAGAGCATATACCCTGGCATCTGTACGAAGAAGATAGGGCTTGGTCGGATCATTTTGTTTTAGTACTGGAGGATTGATTAATGAATATTTCAATGTTTCGAAACCTCTTTGTTCTGCTTCTTCCCACTTCCAAGTTGCATTTTCTTCTTAAGATTACTTAGAGGTTTAGCTATATCTGGAAATTTGAGAATAAAACGTCTGTACCAGGAGCAGGACTGCAAAAAAAGATTGAACTTGTTTTAAAGACTTAGGAGCAGGTATTTGTTGAATTGCAGCGGTTTTGCCAGGATCAAATTCGATTCCAGAGCTTGTTATCCAATGTCCTAAATATTTAACATGGGGGCAGACAAAATTTCATTTTTCACGATTAGCATACAATTTGAATTCCGATAGTTTATTAAAAACTGCTTCTAAGTCAGACAAATATTTTTAAAACTTTCCGACAAAATTATAATATCATCTAAATAAGACAATATAAAGATGTCTTTGAGGGACTTTCTAAAGTTATCTATTAATCTCTGAAAGGTTGCTGGGGCATTTTTTAATCCGAAAGGCATTCTAATGTACCAAAAAGTTCCGAATGGACAAATAAATGCAGTTTTGTCTCTATCAGCAGCATTTACTTCAATTTGGTGGTATCCAGACTTCAGATCAATAGTGGTCATATAAGGTGTATGTTTGGCTTCATGGAGCAAATCATCTATTCGCAGTAATGTATAATTATCTGTCTTTGTGATGGCATTTAATTTTCGATAATCGAGGCAAAGGCGAATTTTTCCATTTGGTTTTGGGACCAATACTACAGGAGAGGCATAACGAGACTCGCACTCTTTTATTATACCTTTAGAGAGTAATTCATCTAATTCTTTACGCAAAATTTCCTTTCTCGCAGGTGACATGCGGTAAGGGGGTACTGCTACAGGAGGATGTGATCCAGTATCAATATAATGTTTAACTTTAGGTGTAGACTCTTCCCCTAGTTGTAAGCTACTAGTAAATTTTTCCAGCAGTTCATTTAACCTAACTTGTTGCTCTGAAGTGAGATGTCTACCTTCATCTTCTCTAAGATAAACGGTGTCTAATTCAACGGATTTTATCGCTAATTCACTGGGAGGTCTATATGTATATTCAGCGAATCAATACTTCCACCTACATCCATCAGCAAAGAACCATTATTGATTCACTACATCCAAAACAATTTTTGATTTGCGTAAAAAATCGATTCCCAAAATTGTACGATTATTTTTGGCATTCGGCAGAGCATAAAGTGTTGTTTTAACGTCGCGACCTTCAATTTTAACATGAACTTCTGTTTTATAAACTTCGGTAGTGTTTTGTAGCCCATCCGCTAAGACTACGATCATTTGAGTTTTTTCAAACTTCACACCTTGGTCTTTTAATAAAGAATACAAAACTTCACCCGCAACGCAATGTGTTGCGCCAGTGACAGTACAAGTTGAGCCAGAGAGAGCATTTATGCTTATTTTTACCAGTAATGTTGGTGATATTTGCATATTACATGTCGAAATTCTAGTGATTGAAAGTGCACCGATACATTTTTCGGAGAACAGGTTGGACACTTGGATTTCATAACTCCCTGGTTTCCACAACCATAGCAACTTAACATTGGTCGATTTAGATTCGAAGGATAATTAATTTTATTTCTCTTGGACTCCTTTTGACTGCCAATTTTATCAAATTCATATCTTTTAAAATCTAAAGGCGTTTTTCCAAAGCGATTAGAATTCCCGACCTCACTGATTTTATTTGATCTCTTTATTTCTACTTTGTGCGACCTCAAGTTATCATATAAATCTAACTTTTCAGCTAATTCAACAGGATCTGTTAAATTCTCCCATTGGTCTAAATAATGTTCTTTGGAATCAGGGGAAACCTTTTTCTTTAATTGGTCAGCAATAATTAATTCCGATAATTTTTCAAATGAGTTTATATTTAATTCGGATTGCCATCTCTCAAAATAGCTTCTAATTTCAAAATAATATTCTTTTCATCTAATATCGGTTCGCTTTGGATGTCGACTAAACAAAACTTTAAACCTTTCAGCAGTTAACTTGAACCTCTGCAACAATATATCTTTAATATAAGAATAATCCTCAAAATTTTCTTCCGGTTAACGCGCTATTAATTTACCGATTTCATTTGAAAGGTCTCCAATTAAATACGTAATCCACAGTTCTTTAGAAACCTTTAAAAGTTTCATTTGCCTCTCAAAAGTTATTAAAAATAAATTCATACCATCCTTTTCAGGATTGAAGTCGGGTAAAACCTTTTTCAAGTCAACGCGGATTGAAGAAGTTTCTAGAGGGTTGCTTGTATTTACAACAACATCTCTTGTTCTTGCTTCTAACCTGAGCTTCTGTAGCTCAAATTCTCTTTCTTCGGCAAAACGTTTCTCTTCCTCAAGAGTCTTTCTTTCTTCTACGATATTTTCAAAAATTCCCTGTACAAAATCTACGTTATCTTTAAATGCCTCACTATTTACAGTTTTATTTCGTAATTCGAGGACTTTATCATCGCTACTTATTTCTACTTTTAATTCTGAAGCTAATGTGATTAAATCAATTTTCTTACCCTTAGAAAGAAACGCCATCATTTGAACTAACTATGTTTTATCTAACTTC